>JAVANC010000028.1:3034926-3203935 GCA_033319125.1 Parnassius glacialis | reverse complement strand
GTCTCCCATCCACGGATGTAGTACTACTCAGAGCTAGAAATCGCCAAACAACATGAAGGGAAATATATGAAGGGAAATATATGAGGAAATGATTAACTGGAAAATAATTAGAAAACTTCTTCCATTAAAGTTCATAGCCCGTTAAACATTCAAATCTTTTATTTCAATCAACGGTCCGGCAATTTTACACTCGCTATGAATTCTGCTAATTCGACTTAACTCTTTATAAATTTTGCTACCTTCCTCTCTGTAACAATTCATCTTTGCGTTCTATAAGTTTTGTTACTCAGATAACCGGATTAAAATTAATTAGAATCGAATTCTTTTATGTTTTAAATAGAATAGAAATTCAACCAGCGATTTTATTATTTCAGCTTCGAATACAAATATTATATTATGTTGTTAAAATATTTTATATTCGTTGGAATATTTTGTCTAAAGCTGGGTATAGGCCCCTGTGGTCGGTATGTTATAATCTCTGCGCCGCAATGCTCCAGTGCATGTTGATGAACTATGTGAAGTTCTATTCTTTAGAATATTTTATTGGACATGCACGTTTCCTCACAATTTTTCCTTCACACGCACGTAGTAAAGTAGTACTTAAAATCGTAATTGGCAAATTTCGTGCCGGTGGGAATCGAACTCGGGTTGCTTGCGTACTGTGAAATTTACAGCAAGCGCTTAACCCGTGAGGTTCTGTGGAGGAGCTGTGGTAGCTCTAACAAATTAATTAGTAATGTAACATTACACAATGTTCATAACAATAAGTAAACTATGGAACAAAACAAAATCAGGAGATGTTAACAAAAAAGATAGGAAGAAACCTTTATTCTTGTTAACATCTCTAATATAAAACTAATATAAAATAAAAAAATATATAGCTGTAAGCCCGCTTGCGAAGGATGGCTAGCTATGGCAAATATCGCCTCTATGATGCAGTATATGAGTGAGGAATTTGTTAAGCAGTGGACTTTTGAAAAGCTATAATTTATCATCTATACGTATAGATAAAGGGGAATGCCCAATTCTGGCCATGATACGCCCAACAATTTGCATTTGTTAAAAAAATACTTCCTTTTTTATGGTAATGAATCTCGGTATTTATGTATCCAAAAAAGGTTGCAATGTTTTTGCACAAAATACATACATACATACATACATATAATCACGCCTCTTTCCCGTAGGGGTAGGCAGAGACCACTTCTTTCCACTTGCTACGATCCTTACATACTTGTTTCGCTTCGTCCACTTTCATTATTCCCTTCATACATGCTCTACGGTTTAGGGTACTCTTAACCTGGCCTTTTTTCAAGACGTCCCCAATTTGGTCTAGAAATGTCCGCCTAGGTCTACCCCTTCCAACACTTTCATTCACACTCGCCTTATACACTTTTTTCGTCAATCGTTCTTCATTCATTCTCTCGACGTGGCCAAACCATCTCAGCATACCTTTCTCAATTTTTGTCACTACATCTTC
This sequence comes from Parnassius glacialis, assembly GCA_033319125.1. Taxonomy (NCBI): domain Eukaryota; kingdom Metazoa; phylum Arthropoda; class Insecta; order Lepidoptera; family Papilionidae; genus Parnassius; species Parnassius glacialis. The sequence continues at coordinate 3,202,458 of JAVANC010000028.1, read as the reverse complement.
TTTCAGACCACAACTTTTCCTTATCTCACTATTTCTTATCCTGTCACTCAGTTTAACTCCTATCTTACTTCTTAATGCTCTCATCTCAACTGCATTTATTCTGCTTTCATGTTTCTTCTGCCATACCCAACTTTCACTTCCGTACATGAGTGTTGGAACCAACACCCCCTCATGCACAGCCAAACGAGCCTTGTTAGACACCTTCCGACTGCTCATAAAGGAGTGCAAAGCTCCATTCACCATGTTTCCTGCATTCACTCTTCTTTCGATATCACTCTCACACTTTCCATCTCTTGTAAACTTTGACCCCAGATACACAAAATAAAAGTACCAAAAAGATAAAAATGAAATTAGGTAAATCCGGAAGTCATTAATTTGTGGATAAAATGAAAAGTGTTGCCAATCACAAATCTCGTTAAAAAGTCGATTCTGTTTTTTCAATCGATTTTGTTACCTCTGCACAAATTTGGACTTGATATCCACTGTTAACGATGGCCCGAGCTTTCAAACCGGCCAGAGTTCCTTCCAGCTCTCAGTAAGTCATTCAAAAGGACATTTACGCTGTGTCAATTGCGGTTTAAATGTCACGAAAATACGAAGTCATTTGTTGTTAAAAAACTGTTCTTGTAAAAATAAAAACCTTTATATCTTAAAAATCCGGACTTTTGTTAAACCAATTCCTTAACCATTTCATTCTTTTAATTGCATATTATCATTCCCATATGCTTTTATATGTGGGCACCCATGGCCAAAGTGTCTATGAACGGTGGGCATTCCCCTTTGAAGTGTCTGTCTTTAATGTAAAAATAACTGGCTATTATTAAAAACGAAAAAGATTTTGATAAAACTTTACAAATAGAAAACAATGCCAGAAGGGATTTAGGCTATATTTTATCTAAAGAAATTTTAGATTCATAAAAAATATAGATCCTACTAAGGCGAATCAGAGATGGGTCACTAGTTATATAAAATATTTTTTTGCTAAATTAAGCCTTAAGCACTCATGTTACAAGTAATTCTTTTTAATTAGTTTAAATACACGCAAGCTTCCACTAATAACCATATTACTTACAATTTTCGGATAATTTTATGTCAAACATCAATAAAAAAAGTTTGGAAAATCCCAAAGTACACGAATCACAATTCTCATAATATGATCGTGGAAAAATATTAAAAAAATGTAAATTTTAGTTCTATTCATCAAAGAGTTCCAGAAGCAATCATAGAAGTACACCTTCAAGTCACCCCATCAAGTCCGTATGTAATTTCTTATCATAAATAACAAACCAAAGCCAAAACTCGGCAAACCTAGTTCGAATGATCGAGTAGTTCCAGTAACATTCATCGAAGTACACCTTCAGGTCACTTTATCAAATCTGGAAGAAAGATCTTATCATAATTAACAAAACAAGTCCAAACTCTGCAAACTTAGTTCTACTCGTCGAGGAGTTCCAGTAGCATTCAGTGAATTACACCTTCAGATTACTTTTCAAATGCAGAAGAAAGGTGTCATCATAACTATCAAAACTAGCCCACATTTGGCACACCTAGTTCTACTCGGCGAGGAGTTCCAGGTGCATTCACCAAAGTACACCTGCGGGTCACTTCTAAAGTCCGGAGGCTTTCTTCCACCTTTGTTTCATCATAACTATGAAAACGAGCCCAAACTTGGCACACCCAGTTCTTCTCGTCGAGGAGTTCAAACAGCATTCATCGAAGCACATCTTCAGGTCACTTTATCAATTTTGGAAGTAAGGTCTCATCATAACTAACAAAACGAGTCCAAACTCGACCCACGTACTTCTACTCGTCAAGGAGTTCCAATATCATTCACCGAAGTACACCTTCATGTCACTCCGTCAGGTCCGGAGGTAAGGTGTCATCATAGCTATCAAAACGAGCCCAAATTTGGCACACCCATTTCTCCTTGTCGAGGAGTTCCAGTAGCAGTCACCTAAATACATTTTCAGGTCACTCCGTCAAGTCCGAAGGTCAGGTCTTATCATAACTGTCAAAACAAAATAAGCCCCAACTTGGCACATCTAGTTCTACTCGTCGAGGAATTCCAATAGAAAAAACCGAAGTACACCTTCAGGTCATTCCATAAAGTTCAAGAAGTACTTAGTTATATTTATATATAAATCCTGCTTATTTTTAGCGAAACAAAATATTGTAATAAAAATCAGCATGAGCCGCAGCAACCATAAGCATATACTCTTCACAGTATAGTGTCAAAAACGCCTGCTGCATTTTCTCTATAAATACGGTTTTGTTTAGCGTTTGGGCGAGAAAAAACCATAAATAGGCATACAGAAAAGCTGCTGCTACATTATACCTCACATTTGTATGTTACGTTGTGTGGTGGTGGAGTCAAGGATCCATCTCTCCATTCCATCCCGTGGGTTTCACAAGGGGCGACTTTGGCAAACGCGAAAAAAATCGGCTTCCGATAAATGGCCATATAACTAACTTGTTTTTTTACGATTGTGAATTCGCCAGCAAAGCAAATGCATGTGTCCAGATATGGACTTTACGGGCCCATAAAGATGTTATGGACGATATAAGTTATTTTATTGATATTATAATGTGATACGTTACCCTTGTCACGGTTTATTAGATGCAAAGAAAAACGCGGTGCACGTACGTCCCCGTAAAGTTAATAAAAAAGCTAATTTCGCTTTCGCTTGTAAGGGGATATTGCTCGAGCAACAAGGTCGTGTGTCGTAACGCTTCTTGATTACAAACAACTCAACGTCTGACTTGCTCTAATTGATATAAAGCGCAATTCTGATCGCTTACTCTTGATGGAAAATTTATTTTTTCATTATTCATTAATAGTAAACTTTATTGTTAAACAGAGGCTTATGTTGTAAATAAAGTTATATCAACTTTGTTTGGTTAAAATTCTTAGATTTCTTTTTTCAATAATCTGGAATATAGGAGTTTTGAAAAAGGAACCTTTTAGGTAAGCTTAGAGCGTACGGCTCATCCCCTGGTCTGACTGACTGGGTAAAAGACTTAATAAGTGAATGGTCTCTCCGGGCCGTCGTCGATGGCTTCTCATCCAATCCTGTTGCGACTGACGCCGGAGATCCTCAGAGGTCCGTTCTCTTCGCAACTGTCTTCCTGCTGCATATTAATGATCTGCTTATGCCCGGTAGCTATGGATATGCAGATGATAGCACAGTTGTGGAGAGATACTATCCAAGTCCTCGGGCCAGTCGGGATGAAATGCAGTCCGAAAAAGACACTATATTACAGCGTATAAATCTCACACTACAGGCAATTTCCGAATGGGGCGTGTCAATTTTGCAAAATTCAACGCCATCAAAACAAAAAGCGTGTCTCTTTACTGCAAAAAGGAACCAACTCATCTTGGCTCCTTCTTTCCGAAATGTATCACTAGAATACACCAACCACCTTCAGTTGTTGGGGGATGAGATATCATCTAATCTGAACTTCGGGCGGTTTATTGAGTCCAAGACCAAAGCAACTGCAAGGAAGATAGGACTCCCTGCAACGGTGCGACGATACTTCACGCTGGGACAGTTGCTTAATTTATTTAAAGCCTAAGTCCGGTCATGCATGGAGTATTGCTGCCATATATGGGCTGATGCTGCAAGATGCCACCTAGCAGATTTGGACTCAATGAAAAGACGTGCTAAGAGGCTTATTGATAATTTGGTTAAAACCATTCTTACCAGTTTCAAATACAAGTGCAAAGTAGCCAGACTTTCCGTATTCTACAGGATGCATTTCGGAGAGTGTGCGCAGGAATTGCATAATTTAATTCGCCTCTCTTCCATCCACTATCAGATAACCAGACGTTCGGCCAGTTTCCACCCCATTTGTTGTTGACTAACCACGCATTCTTACCAAACTGCTTGCTACATAGTTCATCATGCGTACAGCAAAGAAATGGAATAAGTTGCCAGCATCTGTCTTTTCATTCAATTATAATTTGAGTGCCTTCAAGGCAAAAGTGAATAGGCGTTTGTTAAGTAAGTGTGCTTCACCATCTTAGGCTACATCACCATTTACCATCAGGTGGGATTATAGTTAACAGCTGGTTTAGAATAATATAAAAAAAAAGAATTAAACGTCGTTTATTATCTAAGTAACTAACTTCTCATACCATCTTCATATACCACCATATGAGTAATGTGTGACGAGTAGGCGAGGCGTAAGAATGTACACTAACCCATGACATCCTGTGGGTGGGAGACTACGACTCAAAATAATTAATAATGGCGGTTGTCAACCTGAGTGCTAAGTATGGCAAATATGTGGTAAAAATAATAATGGAGATACTAAAGTTTAGTAAATTGGGTAGACCTGAGTTCAGCAGTGAAATTTTGATAGTCGGTAGGGATGATGATAATAATATGTGAGTGGAGTAAAGTTTATCGTTTAAATTGGCCTAAATTGAAAATGATCCAATTTAAGAGTACCCTTAACTGGCGAGCGTGTATGCCTAGATATATGGATGTGAAAAAGCAAGAGAGGTGTGTAAAAATGGTGACAAATAAAAGTCCGTAATACCTGTTTACCCCTCTAGGTGACAGGCGTGAGAGTTTATATAAATATGTATGTATATGAATATTAGAATTCATATTTATAAGCCATGACAACTCGTTCACCGGAAATATATCCTGACTGAACATGATACATAAATTTTATAGCACGCGAGCCAACAGCACTCCAGTCACTGTATGGGTTTTAAAAATATAAATTTAGTTTTTATATGTACTCAATGGTAAAAGAAAATATTATGGGGATAGTTCATAAAATACAAGTACTTACGCAAAAAGGGGGAGGAGGGCCATTGCCTTTCTTTAATTGTTGTACATTTTCAAAAGCTTTTATTTACTTGCAATGTATATTTGTTAGGGTCAAATCCTCAAACAACTCAGATGAAATTTTAATAAATGATTAGTATGGATGAAATTGCATGGGTAGCCAAGTCAATTTATTCTAAATCCAATATGGCGCTTGCACAAGATGGCAGACTACATTTTTTATGAAACTTCATATGAATATCTTGTGAAAAAGTTTGCGGAGAAGAATACGAAAATTAAAATGACATCACTCTGAATCCAGTATGATAGCTCGCCAAAATAAGAATAAAATTTATTTTAAATTTAATCAAACCCATTAATTTATTACATTACACATTTATATTACGAGTATAATACAAAACCTTTTTTTGACAATTCACATTGCTGTGTTAGTCCCTACTTTAATGTATGGTAGTGAAAGTTGGATCTGGCTGAAGAAGCGTGAGAGTCGAATAAATGCTGTAGAAATACAGTCATTAAGGAGTATGTTAGTGTTGAATCTAAATGACAGGGTGAGAAATTGTGTGATAAGAAAAGAGTGTGGTTTGCAAGATGATGTTGTGACCAGAATTTATAAAGGAATAATGTTTCGGTGGTTTAGTCATGTAGAAAGGATGAATGAGGAAAAAGTGAAAAAGTAATTTATGTTGCAGAAGTGAACAGCAAAGTAGGGACGAAACGCCCTAGGCGAAAGTTTATCGACCAAATTGGCGATATGGATAGTTATATGGATGTGAAGGAGACGAGAGAAGTGTGGCATGAGCCAAATGGAAGTCCGTAGTCTCTGCTTACCCTCTGTGTGACAGGCGTGACTGTTTATGTTTCTTTTTATAAAAGCTTATTGCGAAATTTACCTTTGTACATAAACAAATGTACAATATGTAGCTTAATATTAACATAAGTAATTGTAAAAAAATAATGTTATTTTATAAAATACATACATAAATTTCCTACACTAGATTGTATGTCTTCTATTAGTATAGTATGTTTTTTATTTATGTGTATATATATACATTTGTACAAGCTTCTGGACTGGAAAGGATACGGTATTAATATCAATGGCGAGTACATCACTCACCTTCGATTTGTCGATAATACAGTCCTTATGGCAGAATTGCTGGAGGACCTAAGCATCATGTTTAATGTCCATGTCACACCTATGTCGGTAGTTGTTGTGAGCGCTAAGCTGAAAGTTGTTGACGAGTATGTTTACCTGGAACAAATAGTCCGACAAGGTAAGTCCAACTTCGACCGAGGGGTCAATCGACGGATTCAACTCGGCTGGGCAGCGTTTGGGAAACTACGACACATCTTCTCGTCAGACATACCTCAAAACCTTAAAACAAAATTGTACAACCAGTGCGTGTTGCCAGCGATGACTTACGGATCTGAGATGTGGTCCTTCACTGCTGGCCTTATGAGGAAGCTCAAGGTCGCTCAGCGAGCTATGGAGAGGGCTATGCTCGGGGTTTCTCTGCGTGATAAACTAAGAAATGAGAATATCCTCAGTAGAACCAGATTGACCGACACAGCCCAATAGATTAGTAAGCTGAAGTGGCAGTGGGCCGGCCTTATAGCTCGAAGAACCGACGACCGATGGGGAAGAAGAATCTTGAGTGGCAGCCTCGTACCGGTGTGCGAAGTGTAGGGCAACCCCCACGAGATGGAATTACGACCTGGTAAGACATGCAGGAAGTCGATGGATGCAGGTGGCTCAAGAGCATGCTTTGTGGCAATTCTTGGGGGAGGCCTATGTTTAGCAGTGGACTTATGAAAGGCGGTACTGAATGATGATATACATTTATATATATGTGTGTATAAGAAGTAAAAATATGTATAAAGTAACATATTTATATTATATTATTGAATAATATGTAAAAATAAGTTAGTTTTTTTATCTGTTGCGGCTCTACCCATAGCTCTTACCACACTACTAGATATTAGCTGCAGAAAATGCTTCTTTGGCATTGAGTTCGCCTTTGTACCAAATTTTTGTTTGTTTGAGTGTACCTATATTTATGATTCATAATACAAGATAGATGCATTTGAATACGGGTCACAGCATCTACTTACTATCAAGTCGACTGCGTGCTCAATTGTCACTATATTTCTATAAAACGGTAGTCACTGTACCATCAGGTGAGCCACATGCTTGTTTGCCCTCTTTCCTATAAGAAAAAACATAATATTAACATATTTCACTTTACTTATAGGCAATAAGTATGATATAAAAATAATCAAATAATTATTTTGATATCATCAACAGTAAAGGAGAAAAATGTTTTCGGGTTCACTAAAAATTTTATTAAATATTAATGGTATTACACAGAAAAAAAAGATAGCAGTTTATTATACTAAATAGCCTAAGATTTTATGAAAATCTAGCCGGAATCAAGAAATCTGAGTTGTTTTGATATTTGTGTCCTGGCTAATGTATTATGCGTAGAAACTTCATGTAATGAATCATTTTTGCAGTTTGTATAAAAATAAAAATATTTACTTTATAAACGTAAAAATAAAATTCATACAACTAAATCAAAGATAGGTTTACTAAGAAAATGGGTTTTCAGTATATAATCTAACATAAAGTTTCATCTATGTTTCATTAAATGGAAAATAATCATAAATTTATAAAATAATTTAATTCATTTCTAATTGAAAAATGCTACTACTCAATTAATAACTACATCATTGTAGAACATTCTTATACTCTATGAACACCGATCCAACCTTTAATTGAAGACTACGATGCGACAATTATGGCAAATCAAAGGTTCTTGAAAGATTGATTAATAAAAGACTTCTGGCCTACCACGAACATTATAATTTAATTTATTTACAGCAGTTTGGCTTTCGCAAGAATAACTCAATTAATGACGAAGTTTAAAGTTTGACCAATCATGTTGTTTAGGAATTGAAATAAGGCAAAAATTTCCTAACTGTATAATTATATCTTGCGAAAACATTCGATACAGTTCCTTTCTAAACTCTCTAACTCAAATTAGAAAAACAAGGTGTCAGGGGGTTGCAACTAGATCTCTTTCAAAGTTATCTCATAAATCGCTCTCAGACTATCAGTATTGATGACCATAGTATCATCAACAAGCGCATATCCTCAATTGCGTACTATGAAATTTACAGCAAGCGCTTAACCCCTGAGGTACCACAGCTCTAACAAATTAATTAGTACTGTAACATTAGACAATATTCATAACAATAAGTAAACTATTGAACAAAACAAAACCAGGTGATGTTAACAAAAAAGATAGGAAGAAACCTATATTCTTGTTAACATCTCTCATATAAAACTACTATTAAATAAAAAATATATAGTTGTAAGCCCGCTTGCGAATTGCGAATGGCCAGCTTTAGCAAATATCGCCTCTATGATGCAGTATATAAGTAAGGAATTTGTAAAGCAGTTGACTTTTGAAAGGCTATAATTTATCATCTATACGTACAAATAAATTTGAGTTGTCTGTTTTAATATAAAAATAACTGGCTATTATTAAAAACGAAAAAGATTTTGATAAAACTTTACAAATAGCTAGAGAACAATGCCAGAAGAGATTTAGGCTATATTTTATCTAAAGAAATTTTAGATTTATAAAAAATATAGATCCTACTAAGGCAAATCAGAGATGGGACACTAGTTATATAAAATATTTTTTTGGAACTCATGTTATATGTAATTTTTTTAATGAGTTTAAATACACGCAAGCTTCCACTAATAATATTATTACTTACAATTTTCGGATAATTTTATATCAAACATCAATAAAAAAAGTTTGGAAAATCTCAAAGTGCACGAATCACAATTCTCATAATATGATCGTGAAGAAATATTAAAAAAAAATGTAAATTTCAGTTCTATTCGTCAAAGAGTTCCAGAAGCAATCATCGAAGTACACCTTCAAGTCACTCCATGAACTCCGTAGGTAAGTTCTTATCATCTCTCTTACAAAGCAATAAGGACCGTGGCCGAGTTCACTTGACTACTGTTGTATTTTAGCGCCATCTATTATCTATCTACGGAAGCGGTTGCGATGTATATCGATATGAAAATTTGGCGCGCTAAATACATCGTTCTTTATTTAATACATTTCCATAGATGTCGCTACATGGTACCGCTAAGTAGGATTGACGAAGTCATTGGGCTCTAGTAAATAACAAACCAAAACCAAAACTCGGCACACCTAGTTCGAATGATCGAGTAGTTTCAGTAGCATTCATCGAAGTACACCTTCAGGTCACTTTATCAAATCTGGAAGAAAGGTCTTATCATAATTAACAAAACGAGTCCAAACTCGGCACACTTAGTTCTACTCGTCGAGAAGATCCAGTAGCATTCACTGAATTACACCTTCAGATTACTTTTTAAATCCAGAGGAAAGGTGTCATCATAACTATCCAAACGAGCCCACATTTAGCACACCTAGTTTTACTCGTCGAGGAGTTCCAGTTGCATTCACCAAAGTACACCTTCGGGTCACTTCTCAAGTCCGGAGGCTTTCCTCCACCTTTGTTTCATCGTAACTATGAAAACGAGCCCAAACTTGGCACACCCAGTTCTTCTCGTCGAGGAGTTCAAACAGCATTCATCGAAGCACATCTTCAGGTCACTTTATCAATTCTGGAAGTAGGGTCTCATCATAACTAACAAAACGAGTCCAAACTCGACACACCTACTTCTACTCGTCAAGGAGTTCCAATATCATTCACCGAAGTACACCTTCAGGTCACTCCGTCAGGTCCGGAGGTAAGGTGTCATCATAACTATCAAAACAAGTCCAAATTCGTTACACCCAGTTCTCCTCGTCGAGGAGTTCCAGTAGCAGTCACCGAAGTACATTTTCAGGTCACTCCGTCAAGTCCGAAGGTCAGTTCTTATCATAACTGTCAAAACAAAATGAGCCCCAACTTGGCACATCTAGTTCTACTCGTCGAGGAATTCCAGTAGAAGAAACCGAAGTACACCTTCAGGTCATTCCATAAAGTTCAAGACGTACTTAAGTATATTTATATATAAATCCTGCTTATTTTTAGCGAAACAAAATATTGCAATAAAAATCAGCACGAGCCGCAGCAACCATAAGCATATACTATTCACAGTATAGTGTCAATAACGCTTGCTGCATTTTCTCTATAAATACGGTTTTGCTCAGCGTTTGGGTGAGGAAAAACCACAAATAGGCAAACAGAAATGCTGCTACATTATACCTCACATATGTATGTTACGTTGTGTGGTGGTGGAGTGAAGGATCCATCTCTCCATTCCGTCCCGTGGGTTTCATGATGGCCATATAACTAACTTGTTTATCGATTAGGCGACGTGCAGCAGCGTCCATCGTTTAGTACTGCGATTGTGAATTCGCCAGCAAAGCAAATGCATGTGTCCAGTTATGGACTTTACGGGCCCATAAAGATGTTATGGACGATATAAGTTATTTTATTGCTATTATAATGTGATACGTTACCCTTGTCACGGTTTATTAGATGCAAAGAAAAACGCGGTGCACGTACGTCACCGTAAAGTTAATAAAAAAGCTAATTTCGCTTCCGCTTGTAAGGGGATATTACTCGAGCAACAAGGGCGAGTGTCGTAACGCTTCTTGATTATAAAAAAACTCAACGTCTGACTTGCTCTAATTGATATAAAGCGCATTTCTGATCGCTTACTCTCGAAGGAAAATTTATTTTTTCATTATTCATTAATAGTAAAATTTATCGTTAAACAGAGGCTTATGTTGTAAATAAAGTTATTAACTTTGTTTGGTTAAAATTCTTAGATTTATTTTTTCATTAATCTGAAATATAGGAATTTTGAAAAAGGAACCTTTTAGGTAAGCTTTCGTACGGCTTAGCCCGTGGTCTGTTTGGCTGGGTAAAAGACTTAATAAGTGAATGGTCTCTCCGGGCCGTCGTCGATGGCTTCTCATCCGATCCTTTTGCGACTGACGCCGGTGTTCCTCAGAGGTCCGTTCTCTTCGCAACTCTCTTCCTGCTGCATATTAATGATCTGCTTATGCCCGGTAGTTATGGATATGCAGACGATAGCACAGTTGTGGAGAGATACTATCCAAGTCCTCGGGTCAGTCGGGATGAAATGCAGTCCGAAAAAGACACTATATTAGAGCGTATAAATCTCACACTACAGGCAGTTTGCGAATGTGGCGATGATAATTTTGCAAAATTCAACGCCATCAAAACAAAAACAGTGTCTTTACTGCAACAAGTAACCAACTTATCTTGGCTCCTTCTTTGCGAAATGTATCACTAGAATACACCGAACGCCTTCAGTTGTTGGGGGATGAGATATCATCTAATCTGAACTTTGAGCGGTTCATTGAGTCCAAGACCAAAGCAACTGCAAGGAAGATAGGACTCCTTGGAACGGTGCGCCGATACTTCACGCCGGGATAGTTGCTTACTTTATATAAAGCCCAAGTCCGGTCATGCATGGAGTATTGCTGCCATATATGGGCTGATGCTGCAAAATGCCACCTAGCAGATTTGGACTCAATGAAAAGACGTGCTAAGAGGCTTATTGATAATTTGGTTAAAACCATTCTTACCAGTTTCGAATACAATTGCAAAGTAGCCAGTCTTTCGGTATTCTACAGGATGCATTTCGGAGAGTGTGCGCAGGAATTGCATAATTTATTTCCCCTCTCTTCCATCCACTATCAGATAACCAGACGTTCGGCCAGTTTCCAACACATTTGTTGTTGACTAACCACGCATTCTTACCAAACTGCTTGCTACATAGTTCATCATGCATACAGCAAAGAAATGGAATAAGTTGCCAGAATTCTGTCTTTTCATTCAATTATAGTTTGAGTGCCTTCAAGGCAAAAGTGAATAGACCCAGCCAATCAGACCACGGGATAAGCCGTACGAAAGCTTACCTAAAAGGTTTCTTTTTCAAAATTCCTATATTCCAGATTAATGAAAAAATAAATTTAAGAATTTTAACCAAACAAAGTTAATAACTTTATTTACAACATAAGCCTCTGTTTAACAATAAAGTTTACTATTAATGAATAATGAAAAAATAAATTTTCCTTCGAGAGTAAGCGATCAGAAATGCGCTTTATATCAATTAGAGCAAGTCAGACGTTGAGTTTTTTATAATCAAGAAGCGTTACGACACTCGCCCTTGTTGCTCGAGCAATATCCCCTTACAAGCGGAAGCGAAATTAGCTTTTTTATTAACTTTACGGTGACGTACGTGCACCGCGTTTTTCTTTGCATCTAATAAACCGTGACAAGGGTAACGTATCACATTATAATAGCAATAAAATAACTTATATCGTCCATAACATCTTTATGGGCCCGTAAAGTCCATAACTGGACACATGCATTTGCTTTGCTGGCGAATTCACAATCGCAGTACTAAACGATGGACGCTGCTGCACGTCGCCTAATCGATAAACAAGTTAGTTATATGGCCATCATGAAACCCACGGGACGGAATGGAGAGATGGATCCTTCACTCCACCACCACACAACGTAACATACATATGTGAGGTATAATGTAGCAGCATTTCTGTTTGCCTATTTGTGGTTTTTCCTCACCCAAACGCTGAGCAAAACCGTATTTATAGAGAAAATGCAGCAAGCGTTATTGACACTATACTGTGAATAGTATATGCTTATGGTTGCTGCGGCTCGTGCTGATTTTTATTGCAATATTTTGTTTCGCTAAAAATAAGCAGGATTTATATATAAATATACTTAAGTACGTCTTGAACTTTATGGAATAACCTGAAGGTGTACTTCGGTTTCTTCTACTGGAATTCCTCGACGAGTAGAACTAGATGTGCCAAGTTGGGGCTCATTTTGTTTTGACAGTTATGATAAGAACTGACCTTCGGACTTGACGGAGTGACCTGAAAATGTACTTCGGTGACTGCTACTGGAACTCCTCGACGAGGAGAACTGGGTGTAACGAATTTGGACTTGTTTTGATAGTTATGATGACACCTTACCTCCGGACCTGACGGAGTGACCTGAAGGTGTACTTCAGTGAATGATATTGGAACTCCTTGACGAGTAGAAGTAGGTGTGTCGAGTTTGGACTCGTTTTGTTAGTTATGATGAGACCCTACTTCCAGAATTGATAAAGTGACCTGAAGATGTGCTTCGATGAATGCTGTTTGAACTCCTCGACGAGAAGAACTGGGTGTGCCAAGTTTGGGCTCGTTTTCATAGTTACGATGAAACAAAGGTGGAGGAAAGCCTCCGGACTTGAGAAGTGACCCGAAGGTGTACTTTGGTGAATGCAACTGGAACTCCTCGACGAGTAGAACTAGGTGTGCCAAATGTGGGCTCGTTTGGATAGTTATGATGACACCTTTCCTCTGGATTTAAAAAGTAATCTGAAGGTGTAATTCAGTGAATGCTACTGGATCTTCTCGACGAGTAGAACTAAGTGTGCCGAGTTTGGACTCGTTTTGTTAATTATGATAAGACCTTTCTTCCAGATTTGATAAAGTGACCTGAAGGTGTACTTCGATGAATGCTACTGAAACTACTCGATCATTCGAACTAGGTGTGCCGAGTTTTGGTTTTGGTTTGTTATTTACTAGAGCCCAATGACTTCGTCAATCCTACTTAGCGGTACCATGTAGCGACATCTATGGAAATGTATTAAATAAAGAACGATGTATTTAGCGCGCCAAATTTTCATATCGATATACATCGCAACCGCTTCCGTAGATAGATAATAGATGGCGCTAAAATACAACAGTAGTCAAGTGAACTCGGCCACGGTCCTTATTGCTTTGTAAGAGAGATGATAAGAACTTACCTACGGAGTTCATGGAGTGACTTGAAGGTGTACTTCGGTGGTTTCTTCTGGAACTCTTTGACGCATAGAACTGAAATTTACATTTTTTTTTAATATTTCTTCACGATCATATTATGAGAATTGTGATTTGTGCACTTTGAGATTTTCCAAACTTTTTTTATTGATGTTTGATATAAAATTATCCGAAAACTGTAAGTAATAAGATTATTAGTGGAAGCTTGCGTGTATTTAAACTCATTAAAAAAATTACATATAACATGAGTTCCAAAAAATATTTTATATTACTAGTGTCCCATCTCTGATTCGCCTTAGTAGGATCTATATTTTTTATAAATCTAAAATTTCTTTAGATAAAATATAGCCTAAATCTCTTCTGGCATTGTTCTCTAGCTATTTGTAAAGTTTTATCAAAATCTTTTTCGTTTTTTAATCATAGCCAGTTATTTTTATATTAAAACAGACAACTCAAATTTATTTGTACGTATAGATGATAAATTATAGCCTTTCAAAAGTCAACTGCTTTACAAATTCCTTACTTATATACTGCATCATAGAGGCGATATTTGCTAAAGCTGGCCATTCGCAATTCGCAAGCGGGCTTACAACTATATATTTTTTATTTAATAGTAGTTTTATATGAGAGATGAAACAGAAACAGAAACAGAAACAGAAACTTTTTTATTTAATATAGATTATAAATAATACTTATTGAAAGTCACTCTTTTGTATAATTACCACTGGTGGATGTTAACAAGAATATAGGTTTCTTCCTATCTTTTTTGTTAACATCACCTGGTTTTGTTTTGTTCAATAGTTTACTTATTGTTATGAATATTGTCTAATGTTACAGTACTAATTAATTTGTTAGAGCTGTGGTACCTCAGGGGTTAAGCGCTTGCTGTAAATTTCATAGTACGCAATTGAGGATATGCGCTTGTTGATGATACTATGGTCATCAATACTGATAGTCTGAGAGCGATTTATGAGATAACTTTGAAAGAGATCTAGTTGCAACCCCCTGACACCTTGTTTTTCTAATTTGAGTTAGAGAGTTTAGAAAGGAACTGTATCGAATGTTTTCGCAAGATATAATTATACAGTTAGGAAATTTTTGCCTTATTTCAATTCCTAAACAACATGATTGGTCAAACTTTAAACTTCGTCATTAATTGAGTTATTCTTGCGAAAGCCAAACTGCTGTAAATAAATTAAATTATAATGTTCGTGGTAGGCCAGAAGTCTTTTATTAATCAATCTTTCAAGAACCTTTGATTTGCCATAATTGTCGTCTCGCAGTCTTCAATTAAAGGTTGGATCGGTGTTCATAGAGTATAAGAATGTTCTACAATGATGTAGTTATTAATTGAGTAGTAGCATTTTTCAATTAGAAATGAATTAAATTATTTTATAAATTTATGATTATTTTCCATTTAATGAAACATAGATGAAACTTTATGTTAGATTATATACTGAAAACCCATTTTCTTAGTAAACCTATCTTTGATTTAGTTGTATGAATTTTATTTTTACGTTTATAAAGTAAATATTTTTATTTTTATACAAACTGCAAAAATGATTCATTACATGAAGTTTCTACGCATAATACATTAGCCAGGACACAAATATCAAAACAACTCAGATTTCTTGATTCCGGCTAGATTTTCATAAAATCTTAGGCTATTTAGTATAATAAACTGCTATCTTTTTTTTCTGTGTAATACCATTAATATTTAATAAAATTTTTAGTGAACCCGAAAACATTTTTCTCCTTTACTGTTGATGATATCAAAATAATTATTTGATTATTTTTATATCATACTTATTGCCTATAAGTAAAGTGAAATATGTTAATATTATGTTTTTTCTTATAGGAGAGAGGGCAAACAAGCATGTGGCTCACCTGATGGTACAGTGACTACCGTTTTATAGAAATATAGTGACAATTGAGCACGCAGTCGACTTGATAGTAAGTAGATGCTGTGACCCGTATTCAAATGCATCTATCTTGTATTATGAATCATAAATATAGGTACACTCAAACAAACAAACATTTGGTACAAAGGCGAACTTAATGCCAAAAAAGCATTTTCTGCAGCTAACATCTAGTAGTGTGGTAAGAGCTATGGGTAGAGCCGCAACAGATAAAAAAAAAACTAAATTATTTTTACATATTATTCAATAATATAATATAAATATGTTACTTTATACATATTTACACTTCTTATACACACATATATACAAATGTATATCATCATTCAGTACAGCCTTTCATAAGTCCACTGCTAAACATAGGCCTCCCCCAAGAATTGCCACAAAGCATGCTCTTGAGCCACCTGCATCCATCGACTTCCTGCATGTCTTACCAGGTCGTCATTCCATCTCGTGGGGGTTGCCCTACACTTCGCACACCGGTACGAGGCTGCCACTCAAGATTCTTCTTCCCCATCGGTCGTCGGTTCTTCGAGCTATAAGGCCGGCCCACTGCCACTTCAGCTTACTAATCTATTGGGCTGTGTCGGTCAATCTGGTTCTACTGAGGATATTCTCATTTCTTAGTTTATCACGCAGAGAAACCCCGAGCATAGCCCTCTCCATAGCTCGCTGAGCGACCTTGAGCTTCCTCATACGGCCAGCAGTGAAGGACCTCATCTCAGATCCGTAAGTCATCGCTGGCAACACGCACTGGTTGTACAATTTTGTTTTAAGGTTTTGAGGTATGTCTGACGAGAAGATGTGTCGTAGTTTCCCGAACGCTGCCCAGCCGAGTTGAATCCGTCGATTGACCCCCCGGTCGAAGTTGGACTTACCTTGTCGGACTATTTGTTCCAGGTAAACATACTTGTCAACAACTTTCAGCTTAGTGCTCACAACAACTACCGACATAGGTGTGACATGGACATTAAACATGATGCTTAGGTCCTCCAGCAATTCTGCCATAAGGACTGTATCATCGACAAATCGAAGGTGAGTGATGTACTCGCCATTGATATTAATACCGTATCCTTTCCAGTCCAGAAGCTTGTACAAATGTATATATATACACATAAGTAAAAAAACATACTATACTAATAGAAGACATACAATCTAGTGTAGAAAATTTATGTATGTATTTTATAAAATATCATTATTTTTTTACAATTACTTATGTTAATATTAAGCTACATATTGTACATTTGTTTATGTACAAAGGTAAATTTCGCAATAAGCTTTTATAAAAAGAAACATAAACAGTCACGCCTGTCACACAGAGGGTAAGCAGAGACTACGGACTTCCATTTGGCTCATGCCACACTTCTCTCGTCTCCTTCACATCCATATAACTATCCATATCGCCAATTTGGTCGATAAACTTTCGCCTAGGGCGTTTCGTCCCTACTTTGCTGTTCACTTCTGCAACATAAATTACTTTTTCACTTTTTCCTCATTCATCCTTTCTACATGACTAAACCACCGAAACATTATTCCTTTATAAATTCTGGTCACAACATCATCTTGCAAACCACACTCTTTTCTTATCACACAATTTCTCACCCTGTCATTTAGATTCAACACTAACAACATACTCCTTAATGACTGTATTTCTACAGCATTTATTCGACTCTCACGCTTCTTCAGCCAGATCCAACTTTCACTACCATACATTAAAGTAGGGACTAACACAGCAATGTGAATTGTCAAAAAAAGGTTTTGTATTATACTCGTAATATAAATGTGTAATGTAATAAATTAATGGGTTTGATTAAATTTAAAATAAATTTTATTCTTATTTTGGCGAGCTATCATACTGGATTCAGAGTGATGTCATTTTAATTTTCGTATTCTTCTCCGCAAACTTTTTCACAAGATATTCATATGAAGTTTCATAAAAAATGTAGTCTGCCATCTTGTGCAAGCGCCATATTGGATTTAGAATAAATTGACTTGGCTACCCATGCAATTTCATCCATACTAATCATTTATTAAAATTTCATCTGAGTTGTTTGAGGATTTGACCCTAACAAATATACATTGCAAGTAAATAAAAGCTTTTGAAAATGTACAACAATTAAAGAAAGGCAATGGCCCTCCTCCCCCTTTTTGCGTAAGTACTTGTATTTTATGAACTATCCCCATAATATTTTCTTTTACCATTGAGTACATATAAAAACTAAATTTATATTTTTAAAACCCATACAGTGACTGGAGTGCTGTTGGCTCGCGTGCTATAAAATTTATGTATCATGTTCAGTCAGGATATATTTCCGGTGAACGAGTTGTCATGGCTTATAAATATGAATTCTAATATTCATATGCATACATATTTATATAAACTCTCACGCCTGTCACCTAGAGGGGTAAACAGGTATTACGGACTTTTATTTGTCACCATTTTTACACACCTCTCTTGCTTTTTCACATCCATATATCTGCATACACGCTCGCCAGTTAAGGGTACTCTTAAATTGGATCATTTTCAATTTAGGCCAATTTAAACGATAAACTTTACTCCACTCACATATTCTTATCATCATCCCTACCGACTATCAAAATTTCACTGCTGAACTCAGGTCTACCCAATTTACTAAACTTTAGTATCTCCATTATTATATTTACCACATATTTGCCATACTTAGCACTCAGGTTGACAACCGCCATTTTTAATTATTTTGAGTCGTAGTCTCCCACCCACAGGATGACATGGGTTAGTGTACATTCTTACGCCTCGCCTACTCGTCACACATTACTCATATGGTGGTATATGAAGATGGTATGAGAAGTTAGTTACTTAGATAATAAACGACGTTTAATTCTTTTTTTTATATTATTCTAAACCAGATGTTAACTATAATGTAAGATAATATGTAAGATATTGTCACACATTTTATCTTTGTATTTTATCCATAAATCAATTGGTTTTGTTGGGAATCATCTTGTGAAGAAATTACAGCCTCATTGAGAGTTTGATCACAATGAACGTTATTTTTTTAAAATTGCAGGATTCTATATAAGAGTCACATAATTCACCATTAACAATTCGTAAATTTTAGAATGATGTTGGGCCTCGAAAATTGACTAATACCAATCACAAATAAAACACTTTTCATTGCTTGGATGAACTGAATATATTCGACCTATTGCACTGGTGGAATATGCATTTTGATAGCCTGCAATTGGTTGGTTTTCTGTTGTGAAAATTTTCTTAAGGATTGATTCCAAGTATAATATTCTAGCATTTCGGTGTATAAAAGTGTTCAGTCGAAATCATCACTCTGATATATTTAAAAAAAACTAGTCAAGATTGTAGATGGTGATTTTCTAAGTATTTGTAGTGTAGCGTAGTGTGTAGTGTAGTATTTGTTTCTTTCTTAAGTAAACAACAGTAAAGTGTGTTCCATAAATTGGGAAATAAAAAATACACCAAACTGCTTCATTAGTGCCAACATAGCAGCCCATTTGGTATTGGGTATTTTCATCATTAGAATTCTTTGCACCAACTCCAATCACAGCCATGTTCCACTTCTTTTGGTTACATATTTTCAAATGATATTTGATAGATATAATAAATTTGGAATGACAATTTTCAACACTGTTCTGCACCTTGAAAGTCTTTGATAGTATCGGTGAATATGGAACAATCCAACGATTATCAAATTCAATGTCTTGTTGATTAACTTTGACAATTGTTGATCTTCCATTGTCTGCAGTCAATCGGCGATGATACAGTAGATAACCATCATTTCTGGTAATTGTTTCTGCTACTAATGCCCGTGGATAACGCTTCAAACATTAACCATTCACCATATACGTTTAATTTTGATTAATATTTCTACAGAGACCATGAATCGTGTTTTAATTACTCATTCAAGCCTAGATCTACTTGTATATCAGAGATTTCAGCTGATATCACTTCAAAAATCAAAAGAATCAGAATATGGGCATGAGGAAATCCACGTTTCTGTCATTCCACAAAATACATCTAGCAGTGCTTCTCGCTAAATACGCTATGTTTCATGATAAAATCCATTAAAATTTCAACTGTGGCATAAAGACTTTTTCCGTAATGTCATGGCATTTAGTAGCTGATTGGCCATGGAGAAATGCACGTGAATGTTATGAATAAATCGGCCATAATAACGAATAAACGACATGGCATCTTGAGCGTAATCATGCATATGTCGAGGACTTCCGGTGTATGTTGCTGGAAGAATTGTCATTCGGCCGATATTCTCTGCATTTCCGTCAGTATTAATCATATCTCAATGTAAAAATACTTTTCAGTACGGATTTTGGTCTAATTCAACCTGATGAATTTCAATCGCTCTGTATCAGTTTTGACATACATATCAACAGCATATTGATGAAATAATCGTCGACATTTCAAGATGTGATGGTCTTTATTTTCACGAACCATCGGGCAGTACGAATAATAGTTTATTGAACTCACATTTTTTTGGTTTTGTCAGCTGTCAATAAAGTATAGTTTTAATGACAGTCATTGAAATATCACATAATAATTTGTTCATTTTTTTCTTCATAAAAACATTGCTAGGTCTACAACGAATATTTGAAGAAAAAAGCCTATATGTATAGCCGTTCGCGAGTTTTGCACTTTTTAACATCACACTTAGCCATTCATAATTATTTATTTAGATTTGTATTATTGTATATATTATGTGAGATTACTTGGAGTGTCCAAGTAATATTCAAATACCCACTTGCGTTAGAATTCAATGCCACGGTTAATGACTGTAGCGCAATGGCAGATTCTAACACATTCAAGTTCATTACAATACCTTTAATCATTAGATCTCTCATGACGATTCATTATTTCTGATAACTGTCTCGTTGCTCCAGGGGTCGTTAGTACTATTGCTGATAATGATGTCCCGGATCCAAATCCCAGGTCAAGCCAAAATCAATTTGGTTATTCTGTAAGATATTTTCAGTAGCAACTTGCAGTCAAGAAGTTGGAACTGCGCCTTATCTCTCCCCGGTTGTCCTACCATCGGACTGTGAGTGAGGGAATAGCCAGTTTAATATACTTATATATTTTTAATTTTTTTTTAAAAACTACCCCACACTAGGATTTTCTCCTGTATCGCGGAGGCAGTTTACAAACACAAATTGCACAAGGACAAACATCCAGACCCGGAACAATTATTTGCAGGCCATACAAATACTTGTTCCGTGCGAGATTCGAACCCGCGGCCCCCAGCGCAGCAACTCATTGCTAAGACACTGCTATTCTCCGTTTAGACCGGTTGCCGCGAACAAAATCTTTTTGGAGGACATTATTATCATCAGATGACTGTTGATCCTATGATACCGTTTTGAATTCATCCCGTGTATGTTGTAAAGAGAAACTTTGGGCAATACCAGATTAACGGTATTCAACAGATGGTGGAATAACCATCTCACAATGTAAGACGTTAAATATCCAAGCAAAAAGCAGCAAGTAGCCTGAATGAGCAAGCCCTATAACCATTCCTCAAGAACTTTGTTTTTTCGTTTTTTATAGAATAAGGGTAACGAACGAGCACACAGTCCACTTGATGGTAGCGGATGCTGCGATCCATAGAAATCTATATTGATCCTCGAATAAAAACTAAAGTGGGGATCCGTTGTCACCCCTTGGAACTATGATGGAATGCGTCGTATCTAGTAAAAAGCATATCCGGTTCTCTATACTCACCATAGACACAGAAACATAAAGCAGCTATTTTATGCTTGTCTTTTGTGTGAGCGTGTTCCTACCCCAGGTCAAGCTGACCCATTTGTGACATAACTATAATATAGCTGCAGCGTATAAAATTTACAAAGGAAGAGAAATAAAAATATAAACTTTTTATTCAATAGAGGTTATAAATCATACTTATAGAAATTCACTTTTACCACAGGTTAGAAAAACCTCTGTCCTACGAAAAACTAGCAAGAAACCCAGCGACACTTTATAAAACAAACAATAGTTTGCAATCACTAATGTTGCACAATAATTAATTACACAAGACACATTAGAATGCATCTTAGCGATAACTTCCTTTCCAGGAGTGATTTTCATCCATAATTGTACATAATATTATAATAACCCTTTTTATACAATCTTTGTTTAGTAAAGTTTTTAAACTTAGCGGAAGTTACATTTTGTATAATTTCTAGAATTTTCTCTTAGAGCGTTGGCATTGCCCCCAATAATGAAGTAATGGCTCATGGAGTCTCGTTATAAAAATTGTGGTCAAAGTAATTGCGTAAAAGCTTAACGCTCATTCAGATTTCAACTCTTTTGACGTTGAAATCGGAACAAGCGTAATGAAAGTAATATCTCAATTTATTCTTTTGGCCCAACACTGAATTAGGTTTATAAAGACGTACTTATCTGCTTAATAATAAATAATTACTATAAACATTTGTTTTTTCGTTTATTTAATCTTTATTGAACCCTAGAAAACATCAAACAGGATCAAAAGCCAGACCTACTGTTTACCGATTCTCTGTCAGTAAACATTAGGGCTGTGATAACACTACGTTAATTACCTACAGAGTTCAGACAGTTTTAGACAGTGGTAGAGCCACGCGGCAGCTTTTGCTGTCGCACGTATGGGCCGGCTCGAACCGGGGTGGTACCACGACCTCACAGAAAACCAGCGTGAAGTAGAGGTTTACCTCTGCGTTTCGCTTGGTGAGTGCAGGTGGCCGGAGGCCCTTTTTACTGGAAATGAGGCATTCCATCTTAGTCCTCACGGGTGACAACGCATCTACATTTTGAATTGTAATAGAGGATAGATGTAGATGTCTATGGGCCGCAGCAACCACTTACGATCAGGTGGACTGTGTGCTCGTTTGTCACCCTTATCATTAAAAAAAAAAACATAAAAATAATTTTAAAAGTAAACATATTAATTAATACATATATAACACATACACAAATATTATATATAATATTCGACAATATATAATAATTTAGTTTGGAAAATCCAAAAGTACACGCCTCATAAGCGTCTCATTTAGTTTTGATGAAATAAAATTACATATAATATCGATTTTCTGTGTATGGTACATTTGTTTTTGGCTATCAAGGGTTAAAGAAGAAAATGAAAGCGCCTTTAAATGATATGTATGATAATGAAATAGCAAGAAAATTTATAAAACTTGAAATTATTTTTATTAACAAACGACGCGTACTAGACTATTGATATGAAACAGGTAACCGTTTGATGTAATTCTGAAGCTAATAAAAAACCGGTCTCGATGCGTCAATTTTTTTGGGAGTTATCGTGACCACATACAAAATCAACAACATCCGGGCGTTCATGTAAATCCTTTTTCTAACCGCTTTTTATCAAAGTAGCAATATAACTTTTTTTTAGAAAATATATGACGAATTAATTAGAGTGTTTTCTTGATATACAGCTACTCATATTATCGTATAACATGATTATGTAAAAGGTGTTTTAAGACCACAAATTTGCTTGACCTTGAGGTGTCGAAAGTAATATATCTAATAACGCTTCGCGTTATGTAGCGTGCAGTAAGGTGCAAAATATAGTGACCTAAACGAATATAGAGTCGGTAATTATAATGATGACGGAGCTAAGCAGTTTTCAACCATGTTTAGAAAATTTGCCCAAATATTCTAAAATGTTTGTTTGCAGGTAAGCTGTGTTAACATCACTTAATTGAATTTTTATGCCTAGCCCTATACCTTCCTGAACCAATTTATACTACTCTACCCTACAAGCTGTAATTTATATACGATTTAGAAGTATTGTACTTTGTAACTAGTATAAAAGAATTTGACAACCTCATAAATTGACCCGCGTCAATAGAAAATGCGATGACGTGCTCTGCAGCTTATCTATTGAATATTCTATGCCTTAAATCACCCGTCATGTAACGTCTGAGGGAGCATTCGTCGCGTTACGAAGCTACAAATTATATTCCAGAGCGTTAGTGAGCTGAGTTCGCGTAATAGCTAGATAAACTGTTAATAATAATCACAGCTATGCACTATCTGTAATTATATCCGTAAATTGATCTTATATTTACGTGAACGCTACATATATAAATAACATTAATTCCTACCAAGGATGATACGTAATGCTAAGGTTTGAGATATCTTTATTTCTCATAAGAATTTACAACAATTCACTTACATGAGAAAGTTTAAATACTTGCAAACAAATAATAATCTTATCCTAGGCGTACACTAATATATCGAAAACATTTCACTCAAATCAATAATACACGTTCAAATCGTAAGTATACATTTTAATAATTTTTATTTCTAAGTATAAACAAAATACAATGTAGATTAACAGGGTACTTGTAAAAAAACTAACATAAACAAGGAGCAAACAATGCTTGGACGCGCACCTTTCACAGATCGAGCGTAGCTAGAAGTGACGTGTGAAATAGTGAAACTAAGGTGCGCTCAGATTAGGTGTTAAATAATATTTTAAGTGCTTTCTAAAAGTTGGCATTGATTTTGCTTCTTCAATATTTTTCGGTAATTTGTTATACAATTTCGTAACTTCGTACATTAATTTTTTTTTACCATAATTAGTTCTTGGGGTTAAGAGGCAAAGGTCTTAGTCAAATTTTTTGTATTTGTTGTTTCTTTGTGAATGTTATTTGAGTATGTATGTCTTTATTTAATATTTTTCTTATTAATATACAAGTTTTATATATATAGGTTTGAGTTATATTTAATAATTTTGTTTCTTTATATAGTAGATTTGTTGGTGTGAGGAAATCATATTTAAACAATGTTTTAATTTATTTATTTTGTGACCTTTGTAGTGGTTCTAGATTTGTTTTTGCAGCAGTGCCCCAAATTTCAGTCAAGTATTCTAAATGCGGTTTTATGAGAGAGTTATATATATTATATCGAATTCGGTGCGGTAAACATGTAATCATACCCCGTAGGGCTCCAGAAAGAGAAGTTATTTTTGTTTTAATTTTAGAAATATGTGGTTTCCATGTTAAATGCGAGTCTAAGATCAGTCCAAGATATTTCTGTTCATCAACTTTATTTATAATTTGATTATTTATTTTCAATGGTGTATAATGTGATATTTTTTGTTTTTTGCTGTGAATATTATATAATTAGTTTTTGATATATTTATAGTTATATATTATTTAATGCTATTAAAATAAAAAATAAAAAACATCCCAATTTTAATACAAAAATTGACTGGGTACGATATAAATGATAAGCTCGTGGAAACTGTCCATGCGGTCGGAGCAAAGTTCTGCAAGACCCGCCGCAGAAGAACACAAAAACTCTCCGATCACACTCTTAATTTCATGGCTGCTAGACAGAAATGAAGCTGCAGTCTTCAACAGATTTGACAGCATACAGGAAACTGAACAGACAGATCTCCAAATTCATGCGGCGCGACTTCTGCAACTTCAATACAGCATGTATTGAAGAAGCAATCGAGCGGAACCAAGGCTCCAAAGTCTTTGCCAGAGATCTGTCTGCCAGAAAAAGCCAACTGTCGAAGCTGAATACCGAGTGTGGCAGCACCGTTTCCGGGACACCTGAGATTTTGAGTGAGATTGGGAGGTTCTATGGGTAACTGTACACGTCATCGTTGTAGCCACACGCAAGTGTGAGTAACGATCCAAGAGCGAGTCTTATTCGGCACTATTCTGAAGATATTCTGGACCTCAGCCTGAACGAGATTAAAATGGATCTCCAGCACCTTAAAAACTGCAATTCCACGGGCGATGATGGAATTACAGCGGAGTTTCTTAAAGCGGGTGGAAAACCGGTACTTGAAGTCCCCCAGAAGCTCTTTAATTCCGTCCTCCATTGGTGCACTACTCCAAAGGCGTGGAGCAGAAGTGCGGTGGTCCTGTTCTTCAAGAAAGGTGACAACGCTCTCTTGAAGAACTACAGTCCGATTTCCCTTCTGAGCCGCGTCTGCGTGCTATTTTCTAGAATTATTACGATTCGTCTCGCACGCAGACTCGACGACTTCCAGCTTCCTGAACAAGCCGGTTTCCGAAAGGGTTTTAGCACCATAGACCACATACATACCCTTCGGCAAGTTGTACAGAAGTCCGGGAGTACAATCTACCACTTTGTCTTGCGTATGTGGACTATGAGAAAGCCTTTGTTTCCGTCGAAATGTGGGTGGTGCTACAGTCCCTTTAGCGGTGCCAAGTTGACTATCGGTGTATCGAAATGCTGAAATGTTTGTACAGTAGGGCTACGTAAGCCATCCGAGTAATGAACCAGTGTACGAAACCAGAGAGGTGTAAGACAGGGTGACGTTATATCTCTGAAACTCTTCACCGCTACATTGGAAGACGTTTTTAAGCTATTGGACTGGAAAGGATACGGTATTAACATCAATGACGAGTACATTACTCACCTTCGATTTGCCGGCGATATAGTCCTTATGGCAGAATCGCTGGAGGACCGAAGCATAACGCTCAATGACCTCGGAAGTGTCTCCCAACGGATAGGTCTTAAGATGATCATGGACAAAACAAAGATCATGTATAACGTCCATATCACACTTATGCCGGTAGTTGTTGGGAACTTGAAGTTGTTGACGAGTATGTTTACCTGGGTTAAATAGTCCGACTAGTAAAGTCCAACTTTGACCGTTAGGTTTCAACTCGGCAGGGCAATTTCTGAGAAATTACGGCACATCTTCTCGTCAGGTATACATCAAAACTTGAAAATGAGACTGCACAACCAGTGCGTGTTGCCTGTGATATCTATGGAACTGAGACGTGGTCCTTCACTGCTGACCGGATGGGGAAGCTCAAAGTTGCTCAGCGAGCTATGGAGAGGG
Organism: Parnassius glacialis; assembly: GCA_033319125.1. NCBI lineage: Eukaryota > Metazoa > Arthropoda > Insecta > Lepidoptera > Papilionidae > Parnassius > Parnassius glacialis. The sequence goes on along the minus strand of JAVANC010000028.1, from coordinate 3,176,020 downwards.
TTATGCTCAGAGTTTTTCTGCGTGATAAACTTAAAATGAGGAAATCCGTAGTAGAACCAGAGTGACCGATATAGCCCAACGGATTAGTAAGCTAAAGTGGCAATGGGCCGGCCATATAGCTCGAAGAACCAACAACCGATGGGTAAAAAAGATTCTCGAGTGACGGCCTCGTACTGGCGGACGAAGTGCAGGGCTTCCCCGCACTAGATTAAGAGACGACCTGGTAAGACATGCAGGAAATCGACGGACGCAGGTGGCTCAGGACCGTGTTTTGTGGCATTCCTTAGGGGAGGCCTATGTTCATCAGTGGACTTGTGAAGGTTTGTAATGATGATAGTGATCATGAAACTGGGTACTTCCACCTGCTTGGGATTCTGTAATTAATAAAATTAACCAAGAAATTTAAATAAACCTAGTTTCTACCGAATGTATCACCTCATCAACAACCTTGGTCGCGGGGTGGACTAAGTTGTTCGACGTCCCAATCTCATAGTTAACCAAGGCAACCTTCAGATTTAAATAATTTTTCGTTCCTATCTTCGCAGTATGAACTTATATTATCTTGAAGACTTGCAGTTGTATGCTTGGGTAGGGATTTCATTACCTAAATTATAGGATCCTAAGCAGCTGGCAGCACCCAGCCATCTTCTCTTTTGAAATAAGGAAGTTTTTTTTTTTATTTCAGTAGACTTGTGAATCATACTTGAAAAATATCGGTGTTCTTTAGCGAGGATTTGTGGTCTATCAAATTGGATATAGTGAAATGATCCTGTACGTGTTTATTACTACGTAGGTTATTATTACGTATTACGTAGTACATTCACAATCAAGCTTGTCGACTCCAGCATATTGCAGAGGGTTATCACACTTGAATGATGGTTTAAAACTGACTAATCTCCTTTGCCAGCTTAAAGTGTGTTTTGATTGAAACTCGCTTAAATAGCTAGCCAAAATTGTCAGTGACACCTCAGTACAGGCAGTACAGCAGACATAAGCACAACTCAACTCAAAAACGGGATCACTCGTTCACTGCGAAGTAGATACGGGTCCCAACTCTTGTTGTCGTGCATAACTTGCTTCACGTATTGGAGCTCGACGGCCAGGTGTTAACTGTCATACATTCCTAGTGCTCTCTGAAATAACAAACTTCCAACGGTAGCTTACTGTGAGAATTACACATTAAAAGTCTATCTGTATGGGTCGTTTTTCTATACATATTGTAACGCCCCCCTCCCTCTATAAAATATATAAAATTTACTTGACCAGTATAGTAACCAAATATTGATCTATATCAAGGATCTTTTTAAAGGTTTGGTTATAGGTGGCATTATAAATTTATGGCGTGATCGTCTTAGTTAGGACCCTTAATTACGTTGTGTTTATTAAGTAACAAAATTCTTTTAGGTTTCTCTTAAAATAATATATATTTACGAGAGCAGTCGAAAGCTATTGGTTATGCCTTATTATTATTTTAAGCTAAAGAACCCCGTTCACGAAGACAGGGCTCAAAAAGATTAAGAACATTAAACCGTCCCTATTCCAATTGTATTAGGTTCACATCAGTCAATTACTTAATAATTAATCCCTTCCCTCTTAAAAAGTCTTACAAAATTTATATTAAATACCAGATACAAGGGCTTCGCTCTCACACATTGTAAAAATGTGCGGGAGGCACACGGCTCCACACACGCCGTGTGCGGTGAGCGCCAAAAAACCAACGCCCTCCCCCCGAAAGGTACGTTAAATTGGGAAATCGACCGTAGCCCACAGAATCAGCAAAAGAGGGCATGGCCCCTTGGTAGTGCGTAAGTACAAACATTGACCGAAGTTGCGCATGCCAAGACATGTAAACGCCATACAGAATACGATCAAATCCAGCCGCAGTGAATGTACGTCAACGGTTTAGACAACACGTCAAATAATAGGCATACTGGCCATAAATAGCCCACCGTGAGCGCCACTACCTGCCAGACCGCCGTTCCTGCAGAAGTGATACAAGTGTAAGGCAATCCTACCAATTACACGATCAGCACGGCTACAAGCCGCAGAGCTACCGCTCACTTCAAAGCTTTCAGCCGCAGCCTTGAGGGCCTATTCAGATGATACCTATTGAGGCTCCCGCCAGATTCTAGAAATATTTTAAGCAGAGTTTTAATAAATTAAAAGGGTTTTAAAGGTAATATTAAGCATTTACTATACTATACTAATTTATATTAGAAGTTAATTTATTCGAACTTTTTGCTTATTAATGCATTTTAGTTGTTTCAAAATATTATATCTGTGATATTTTTAAATGACTTTGTAGTGAACTTAATAATTATTTATTATTCATAATAATAATGCACCGTTATAGTAGTATGGTTCAAGGTTTTATCAGGGTTCCGAATTACACCTAGAAAAGATACATCTAGAAAAGATGAAAAATTATTTGCCATTAACTCTAAATTTTAATGTCTTACGTTCAAATTTAAAGAGTTTTCATTTCATATTACTTGAAAGTCGTCTACTGAATATTTGCTTCCCACATAAATTTCCACATAGGAGGGATATTTATTTATTATTTATTTATACCTCGCACACAACACTTTACATATACACTTTACATACTACATTATTGCAAATTTTAGATAGATTAATTCTTAAATACAATTCCTATAAATTACTTGCATCATTAGCAGATGCTTTGTATACTTTAAATATAAATCTTTGTTTTTATCGTAATTATTTAGTCCTAGTTTAGTAGTGTTTTATTTTAGGTTATAAATCTCATATGGGCATTTATGTTACATCTCAATTTATGTTCATACGCTTTCAATACTTTCACAGGTAATAACATACATAGTGAAATAGATTATATATCTGTATCTGAATCAATATCCTGTAAAGTCGAGGACTGTAGGAGTTTATTATATCAGCCTTCACACTATATGACTGTACTTACTCAAAATATTCGTAGTATTTCAAGGAATTATGATAGTTTTTTTGGTAACTCTAAAAAGACTTGATATTTCTTGTGACATTATTATACTGACAGAATGTTGGTTATCCTGTAATCCGGTAATACCTTACTTGGACGGTTATAACCATTTTGTGACAAAAGCTACACAAACCAAAATGATGGAATAGTAATTTATAGTAAATATTTATATATTTTATTACTATATTATTTATATTTAAATAAATAATATAGTAATTATAAAGTTAGGAAAAAATTATACATTTCTAGCCATTTACAGATCTCCATCTGTCAGAAACATTGAGGTTTTCCTTCATTCACTTGATAGGATCCTTGAAAATTTATGTACTTTTAAAACCGTCTCTATAATCGGTGACGTAAATATTAATATCTCTCCTGAAACTATTGACTCCAAATCTTTAGAATATTCAAGTTTATGCTCCTATTATGGCTTATTACCTGCACATAATATCCCAACTAGACAGAATAACTGCTTAGATCACGTTATTTTGAATACAAAATTACAATCCCTAACTTTAGTTATACAATCTTCAGTTACGGATCACCAGGCCGTACTATTATGCCTAAAAGTGAAACAACAACATCATTCGGCCCTTGTAACTTTTAACAAAATAAATAGTGATGCTCTGGAATCTGAATTAAAGCAGATTCATTGGAATGCCGTATACGCTTCATGTGATCCAAATAAGTCCATGGAATTTTTTATAACATCAATTCAAAGGGCTATAGAGTCAAATACTTTAACGACTAAATATTCAAAACGAAATAGAATCATCAAACCCTGGATAATTCCAGGACTTATTCGTTGTATGAGACATAGAGATAGTTTGCATAAAAAATCAAGACAGTCACCAAACAATGAAATAATTAAGCTAATCTACACGAGATATAGAAATTACTGCAATAATTTATTAAAAAAAAGTTAAGAGGGCTTATGAAAAAAAATTATAAATAAACGCTAAAAGAAACAACAAAGAGCTATGGGACACAATAAAAACAATAACATGTACATTAAAACCTAAAAATAAAGCAACTGAATTGATAGATCCTACACACGAGCAAAGATCCATCGATAATATTAACGAGTTTTTTGTAACAATCGGGAAAGCTTTAGCAGAGAAAACACTTAAGTGCAAAAATCTCTCACACAGTAAGTATAACAAAGGATATACTACAAATTTCATAAAATCCTTAGTATTGTTAAGTACTGATGAAGTTGAGGTAGAGCAACTCATTATAGCGTTAAAAGATGTTAGTTCTGTGGGCTGGGACTGTATACCGAATAAGGTCCTTAAAGACTTCAAACACATCCTCGTCCCTCCTTTGACACATATATTTAACAACTGTTTATCCCAAGGTATATTTCCCGCATTTCTAAAAAAATCTATGGTATATCCAATTTACAAAGCAGGTAAACGAGACTGTGTCAACAACTACAGGCCCATATTGATACTTCCATCGATTTCTAAGCTTTTGGAATGCATAATCAATAAAAGACTAGTCAAATACATAGAAGGAAATAACTTTATTTCTAAAAGTCAGTTCGGTTTTAGACCAGACAAATCAACTAGTGATGCAGTCCATGAGGTTAATGACTATATTGTAAGTTATCTGGACAAAGGTAAGAAAACTATAGGTATATTTTTGGATCTTGCAAAGGCTTTTGACACAGTGTCCATTCCTTTATTATTACATAAACTTGAATCTTTTGAAATACGTGGTGTTCAATATTAAATTTATTCGAAGAATATCTTTCTAAAAGATATCAATGTGTTAAAATTAACGATCATGTTAGTGGAGATCTACCCATTACACATGGTGTGCCACAAGGCAGTATATTAGGCCCAAGCCTGTTTATTATCTATATAAATGACCTCTGTCAGCTTAACATCCCAAATTGTAAAATAATTTGCTATGCAGATAACACTGTCTTACTATTCTCTGACGATTCGTGGGTTAATGTTTACAAAAGAGCACAATTTGGTTTAAATGTAGTTCTCATTGGCTGCAACAATACTCTCTTACTCTTAATGTCGATAAGACACGTTTCATCTCTTTTAGTATGCGAAACTCTACTCAGCCGTCACCGTCTCTTTCACTAATTGCTCATAATTGTTGTAATAATAACTTTTGTTCCTATCCTGGCATTATTAAAACCACTTCCATAAAATATTTGGGGGTAATATTAGACCAAAATTTAACCATTCGAGAACATATACTTATGGTTTGTGCGAAACTAAGAAAACTTAGCTTTGTTTTCAAAAATCTTCGACATGTGGCGGATCCCAAATTGCTGAAACAAGTATACTTAGCTCTTGCTCAATCAATTCTGAATTATTGTATTACTGTGTGGGGAGGTACATCCAAATCCATTTTAAAGCCCCTTGAAATAGCACAAAGAGCAATTCTTAAAGTATGCACATTTAAACCTTTACTTTCACCTACATTTCAGTTATACCAATCTTTTGGTGTACTCACTGTTCGTCAGCTATTTATTCTGAATACAGTATTGAAACAACATTCGTGGTTATCTTATGATAAAGACTTCTTGTTATCTAAACGAAGAAAAGATAAAGTTTGCAAAAATAGACCTATTTCTAGTCATTCTTTTGTAAATAAATATTTTTATCACCTTGGACCATTTCTTTATAACAAAATCAATAAAAAGACTGAATTATATTCCTTAAATAAAAATAAATGCAAAATTAAATTATTTGAATTTATTCATCAGTTAAACTATGAAGAAACTGAAGCATTACTTACTACAAGTTAATATTACTTACACACCCTCTTACACACACTCATGCATTCAACATATTATGCACAAAGATATACACCTTAATACACACTTTAACATTTTTCTTTTTATTAAAAATACATTTTGTTAAGATTAATTTTCACATTTTATTTTTTGTATACCTTCTATTTAAATTATACTAATGTTAGTTTGTTAATATGTAATAAGGAAAAGCACTGTGATCTGAAATACAGATATATATTTATCTAGTTCAGACACAGATGTTCCATCATTCTTTGTAAACTAAGTATAGACCATAGAATAGTTATTTATAAATGTGATAGTTATCTAAGTGGTGAAAACAAACTATTATTATTTAGGGGTATCTATATAGTTTTCTCATCTGGTTGGGCTGTATAAATATATAATTGTAAATGAAAATGATAAACATACATAAATATCAACAAAATAAAATAAATACATAAAAAATACATAAATAAATAAAAACCCAACCAGATGGAAGCCCTCGGCAGGGGAGACCAAACGGCCGAGGGTTAGGGGGAAAGGGAAAGAAACCGGCGGACGATGCGGGCGGTATCGAGGAGCACCGCCTTCTGCATTTGAACTTGGAGCGGTCCGTCACGGAGTCCCAGTCGCCTCAGATGACCCGAGAGGCTGACTGGGATTAACCCGTTCGCAGAGACGACTACAGGTATAATTTCGGCCGGCAATCCACCCCACATGTCGGTCACCTCGTGAGCCAGGTCCAGATATTTAGTCAGTTTATCTGTTTCGGCTTTCACGAGGTTCTCGTCATAAGGAATGGTAATGTCGACCAAAAATATCCTTGACTGTGCCCGGTCCATCAGCACAATATCAGGCTTATTCGCAAGAATAGTCCTGTCTGTGATGATGGCCCGGTCCCAGTAGAGCCTGGCGCGGTCATTTTCGAGCACGGCTTCCGGCAAGTACTTATAATACGGCAGTTTCCGATCCACGAGACCGTATTTCAGAGCGAGCTCCTGGTGTAGAATCCTGGCTACTAAGTTGTGCCTGTGCAAATACTCAGAGTTAGAAAGCGCCGAACAACCGGAGATGACATGCCTAAGTGACTCACCGGGATGGCGACAAGCTCGACAGACGTCAACGGTGCCATCCTTTAGGATGTATCTCCGATAATTGTTGGTCTTAATAACCTGATCCTGTATCGCATAGACAAAACCCTCGGTTTCCCCAAAGAGGTCACCGAAACGTAGCCAGTGAAGGGAGGAGACTGTGTCTACGAAAGGCTCATGTAGAGCCTTGTAGAACCTCCCGTGGAGCTCTTTCTCCTTCCATACGGTCTCCCGGTCGGAAATGCTCTGTACTGCCGGGTCTTGCCATTGCTCGTTGGCTAAGGATAGAGGGGTAAGTCCTTTATCACAACAAATAACGTCCCTATAGTATGGATCATCCGCTCTCGTCAGAAAGTAATTACGGAGGCTGCACACTTCGCGATTATGCATGGTAAGCGCGCTTAAAAAGCCGCGTCCACCATGCTTCCGCGGCAAGTACAGCCTCATTACTGACGATCTCGGATGATGCACCCTGTGGGACGTCATTATAGTGCGGACTTTTCTGTCCAGAGCGTTCAGTTCGGTCTGAGTCCACCTGAGTATGCCAAAGGTATACATGAGAACAGGCATGACCCAACCGTTATATGCGTGCGTCTTATTCACACCGGACAAAAGGCTGTTAAGCACTTTGGTCAAGCGTGCATAAAACACATCGCAAACTGATTGTTTCATACCCGCCTCATCTACACCGATGTTCTGTGACATACCCAGGTATCGGCATGTTTCAGCCTCGGAAAGGGTCCTTATGTTGATGGGCATGGATAAGTCTATGCCCTTAGAGTTAGCAACCCTTCCCCTTTCTACATGGAGGACCGCACACTTATCCGTCCCCAGCTCCATTCTAATAGAATTGCTAAAATCACAAGTGATGTTTAGCAATTCCATAAGATGAGAGCGACTGGAGGCGAATAACTTGAGATCATCCATATAGAAAAGGTGGTTCACTTTTGTACCTCCTCTCCGAAGCTGAAATTCCCTCCCGGAGCCCCCCAGTAAGGTACTGAGAGGGTTCAGAGAGAGGCAGAACCAGACTGGACTCAAACAATCGCCCTGGAAGATACCCCTTCTTATCCTTATGTGGTTCTCCGCAGCCGTCATCCGCTCGCCTAGATGACAAAGTATCGTACTCCATTGCCCCATACACTCCCCGAGGAAGTCTCGAACTGTACAATTGACCTTATACAGCTCGAGGACCCTCTTAAGCCATGTATGAGGCACCGAGTCGAATGCCTTTTTATAGTCTATCCAGGCGGCGGAGAGGTTCCGACGGTTGCGTTTAACCACCTTGCCAATGACCGCGTCAATGAGGAGTGGTTCCTTGGTTCCACGACCACCGCCCCGACATCCATTTTGAGCGCGCGACATCACCTGATTTAAGTTCAGGTGACGAGTGATTCTCGCGCTCAAAATGGATGTTAGTGTCTTGTATATGGTATTTAGACACGTTATGGGGCGGTATTTGCTCGGGTCTGTGGAATCCCGGTCTTTAGGAACCAAATGAGTGATCCCAGTAGTGAAGAGGCTCAGGAGCGACTTTTGGTCGAGAGCCTCTTGAAACTGTCGGGCGAGCACAGCGTGACACACCACGAACCCCTTCAGCCAGTAGTGATGCATCCCGTCGAGCCACGGACTTTTCCAGTTCGGGCCCGTTCCACGTAGCATTGGTCGCTCCAATGATTCATAGAGCCTCTTCTGATCACTCTGGAAGAGACGATTCTGGTTGAACCGTGTCGACCTCTCGGTATATCGCCGAATCCGCTTCCCCCAAGCAGCGATTCTCTGCTTCAGGGCGTCAATGCGCTCCGTCAGTTTTTGCGTTATATCCGGCTGGGACAAACTGATGTTTGTCCTAGCAAACGCCATCCTGACGGTGCGCACAATTCTCGGCCTGTTATTGCCCGACCTGAAGCTTATCAGCCTGCCGATGAGGGCCCTTGCCTTTGCGATACGGTCCTCAATCCTTCTTCTCCAGGCTGGGATGGCGTTACTGTGTCTAGTAGCGCGTCCAGCCGTGGGAAGTTTGGCGCCAACAATGCTATTATTATTATTATTATTATTTGCCATTGTTGCAATTCAATTTCATAGGGTAGTGGAAAGTCTGATAATGCCACTACACAATACACTAACTTTTGGTAAAGTTAATTTTGGTAAACGAATAAATAAAATAAATAAAATAAAATACATAAAATGGCCTTTATTTTTACTACAATGCAAACTTGACATATGATTAAACTAGGTTATAATAGTATAGTATAATTAATATTTATTTTTGTTATATGTATAATTATATATGTATATATATCACCTTATTTTTATTTATAGAATGAGGGTGACAAACGAGCACACAGTCCACCTGATGGTAAGTGGTTGCTGCGACCCATAGACATCTACATCTATCCTCGTTTGCGAATCAAAATGCAGATGCGTTGTCACCCGTGAGGACTAAGATGGAATGCCTCATTTCCAGTAATAAAGGCCTCCGGCCACCTGCACTCACCAAGAGAAACACAGAAGTAAACCTCTACTTCACGCTGGTATTCTGTAAGGTCGTGGTACCACCCCGTTTCGAGCCGGCCCATCCGTGCGACAGCAAAAGCTGCCGCGTGGCTCTACCACTGTTAATATTTATTTTACTAGAATATTAATACTAGTAGTAGTCGCCTCTGCGGCGTAGGCCTCTCCTAAACCTTTCTATATATCTCTTTCCCGAGCCACTCGCGTCCATAGGGGTCCACATCTCTGATTTAAAATGTCTCTCCACCTTTTACTTGGTCTTCCTTTTTTTCTCTTCCTGTGTCTTGGTATCCATTCTGTTAGATATTTGGTCCATCTGTTATTATTCATCCTACAGATATGTCTTGCCCAGTACCACTTGAGTAATCTTGTTCTTTTTCTTACATTTATTATTTTTGTCTTTTTCCTGATATTGACGTTGTTAACCTTATCTGATATATTTAGACCAAGCATGCTTCTTTCTATTTTGCGTTGACAGATAGCAATTCTTTCTTCGTCTTCTTTTCTCAATGACCACGTCTGGCAACCATATGTAAGCCATGGCAATATCGCTATTTCATAGAGTTTTTCCTTTATATTTATATTTATATCCTTATTTTTCATTATTTCTCTCAATCCCCAATATTTCTTCCAGGTTAGACTTATTCTTCTTTCTATTTCTTTTCCTGTATTGTTTACAAATGACACTAGCTGCCCTAAGTATACATATTCTTTTATACATTCAATTTTTTATCTGCTAATATAATGTCCCGAGGTTTTCCGTTGGTTAAAATCTTGGTATTCATCGTATTAATTGACAGTCCCGCCTTTTAACTTTCCATTGCTAGTTCGAACACCATACTCTCCAATTTGGTAGCGCTTTCTGCGAAAACCACTATGTCGTCCGCGAAGCGCAAGTGGTTCAGTAGTTCTCCATCTACCCGTATTCCTTTCTTTTCCCGATTTAGACGTATGAAAATAGATTCGAGCACCGCTGAAAACAAATTCGGGGAGAGAGGGTCTCCCTGCTTTACTCCTTTTTTATAGGGAATTCTGTGCCTTCACGTTCTAGGCGCACTCTTGCTAGACATTTTGTATATATACTGTTGATTAATTAATATATTTCTGATTGACGCCTTGTTGTGTAAGTGATGTCCATATAGCTTTGAAGTGAAAAGAATCGAATGCTTTTGTGTAAAATCATATATAACGTCTTCCCATATTCCTTTGCATTTTCAATTAGTTGTGTTATAACTTGTATGTGGTCTACAGTCGAGTAGCTTTTGCAGAAATCTGCTTGTTCTCGCGATTGGTTTTCATCTAGACTCTTTTTTATCCTATTTAATATGATCTTTGAAAAAAAATTATATAAATTTGACATGAGACTGATTGGTTTATAGTTCCCTAGATCACTTCTATCTCCTTTTTTGAATAGCAGTATGATTGTAGATTTTGACCATTGATCAGGTGTGGTTTCGGTTCTGAGTATGTTATTGAACAATGTTTGAAGAGGTTCCAAAAGAGTAGCGGTTAGCGCTTTAAGAACTTTGTTAGCAATGTTGTCACTTCTTGGGGTCTTTTCGTCTTTTTGAGATTTTATTGCATGTTCGATTTCTGATCTAAAAATGATTGGTGTTTATACGTTTGCATTCACTCTATTATACTCGCCTGGATTTTCACATAAGAGGGAGCAACTGCCATCTGTGGTAGTATATAGCTATTTATAGAATTGTTTGGCTTCGTTCATGATATCAGGACGTCTTGATTGCACATGTCCCTGTTTGTTTCTCTGTTTTTCTTTCTACTCTGCCTTTTCGGCAATTCTTTATAAGTTTTACGTAGAACCCCTGTTTTACCTATGAATTTTCAAATGTTCTTTCTCGTGTTGTTCCTTTTTGTTGGGTAATATTTCTGTTAATTTTTTTGCTTATTTTTGTTATTTTGTTATTTTCTTCGTCTATTACTCTTTTCTCTGTTCTAAGAAATCTTTTGTTTCTTCGTTAATATATCTATTTACATGTTTCTTTTCCGTGGCAGCTATTTCAGAAACTCTTGTAACACTTGTTCTAGCTTGTCATATTGGTTTTGTACCTCTGCCTGTGAAAGAACAGCTTCTATAAATTAATTTCTCCAGTAGCTAGCGTTTTCTTCTGAAATATCTATTGATTCTTCAATGTAAACGGCAGAATTTATTTTTCTTCTTTTCAATTTTGGGAGCAAGGATAATTCACATCTAATCATCCTGTGATCAGCATTGAAATTTAAATTTTTTATTATATCGAAATTCTTTATATTGGTCGGTTGATTTGTTAGTATGTTATTAATCTCGTCGAGATGTTGACTATTTGGGGGGGTCGCCATGTCCGTGTTTTGTGTAGTTTGCATGGGAACATGCTGTTCATGAAGTAGTAATCATTTTAGACTGCAAATTCTACTAGTCACTGGCCGTGTGGGCTTCTTTTTCCGTATGTTTTATTAACAGTGGTAGAGCCACGCGGCAGCTTTTGCTGTCGCACGGATGGGTCGGCTCGAACCGGGGTGGTACCACAACCTCACAGAAAACCAGCGTGAAGTAGAGGTTTACCTCTGCGTTTCGCTTGGTGAGTGCAGGTGGCCGGAGGCCCTTTTTACTGGAAACGAGGCATTCCATCTTAGTCCTCACGGGTGACAACGCATCTACATTTTGATTTGGAATAGAGGATAGATGTAGATGTCTATGGGCCGCAGCAACCACTTACCATCAGGTGGACTGTGTGCTCGTTTGTCACCCTTATCCTATAAAAAAAATGCATATTGTCCAATATTCTTTCCTTCATTTTTTGAGATTTCCCAATTTTTGCGTTGGAATCTCCAAGTAAAATTATATTTTTTGTATGGATCGTGTCCAAGGCGGATTGCACTGTTGTATAAAAATGTTCTATATCCTCCTTATTGTATTGCTCTATTGGGGCGTATGATTGGACAAGTAACAAAGTAGAGTTATTAGATGTTTGTATTTCATGTAACGCTACCCGATCCGAGAAACTTTTTAATCCAGTATATTATTCTTTAAATTTTTTTTAATCACGAATTTCACACCATTTCTTCCGTTCGTCCCAAATGTATGAAATAAGATAAAATCGGTGTGTTCTTCTATTGCTTCTTTTCTCTTCTTGTTTCACATAAACCTATAATATCCCATTTTATTGACATAACAACGTTTCTTAATTCCTCTATTTTGCTGTTTGATAAAAAGGTCCTTACATTAATACTTGCTATGTAGAGGTTTTGTGGTTTTTGTTTTTTGTTTATGTTTATATTGTTGTTTTATTTTTGATCTTGTTTGATTGTTTTTTATTATGAATTAGGAGGTGGTGATCTGACTCCTCCACGGTGACCAGCCGGCTTGGGGGAGGAATTATACTTATATACTCGAATAATTGAATTACAAATATATGTACCTAAGCAGAATGTAGACACTAATACGAAAAATCAAGGTAGTATTGCCCATGAATAATTCATTAGAATTGAATTTAAAATGTTTACCGTCTAGTATTGAGAAGGGTGCGAAAGTAGTTAGCGAAATGAGGCCACAAAATTCTATTGCCGCTCACTGAAGTGTCGGTTTTGAGCTTGTTAACAGATTTAGCAGACTTAAATAAAAGTTGAAGCTCATTTTTATTTATTTTTAAGAGTGAAAATGAACGTACAGAACAGTTTTTTACGTGGTAGAGCCATGCTGCAGCTATATTACTGGTATAGTTGTAGCACGAATGGGTCGGCTCGACCGAGGAATGACAACGCACTCACAGAATATTAAGGTACAATAGCAGTTTAATGCTGCGGTGTTTTGTATTGTGAGTGTAGATAACCGGAGACCCTTTTTACTGGAAGAGAGGCATTCCATCTAAGTCTTTACGGGTGACGACGCATCTGCGTTTTGATTCGTAATCGAGGATAGATGCAGATGTCTATAGGCCACAGTAACCACTTACCACCAGGTGGACTATGTGCTCGTTTGTCACTCTTATCCTATTAAAGCTTTTAAATAGTTACTTCGCAAACATCCGCTCTATAAAATAAAATGATGTGTCTTACCTAGTATATAGAGCACCTCCAGCCCTCCCTCAATTACTTGCACTATCCCCATCACCACTAATCCCAGCATCACTACTCCCAACACTACTACACTCGGAAAAACACACCAATGATGACAATACGACAGATATTTCGCTCCGCAGTCGACTCCGCAGTGGCTGATCGTTAAGTGAGCGGTGAGCCAAAACAACTGCCTTTTATACAGACCGCTGACGCAACCGCTCCCTGCTTAAAGAGCGAGCGACCGCGTCATGCGATAAAAACATGCATGAGGTATGATTCCAAATTTATCGAAAGTCAACTCATACCGACACGGTCATCCCCGCGTCATCGTGTCATCTGTGGCAACATAAATAAGCCGCTTTTATTGTTTTATTAATCGTTTGTTCACTGTCCCATTAAGTAAAGAAAATTATTTAAAAGAGTTTTTCAAAAAATCTCATTAACAATTTAATTAAAAAGTAACAAAAGCATGTTGTTCCCAACTCTCTATACGCGGTTCAACTTCAAAGTGTTCGTCGAAATGTGAAGAGTTTGACATACTTAGACCCCATATCTGAAAAAGTAGCTAATACTCTTCGACAAAACGGCGTTTATGTGGCGTTCAAAACAAACAATTCTCTTAGAAATATCTTTAATAATATAGATAAGTTGGATATTCGTCTAAATTCGGGTGTTTACAAACTTGTTTGTGACAAGTGCCACGCCGTTTACGTGGGTCAGACTGGTCGCAACCTCGAAGCACGTTATAAAGAGCATTTACCCACGTACAGGAATTGCAATTCCGATAAATCCCATTTTGTTAAACATCTTTTGGACACTGGACACAACCTAGCCAACGACCACTCCTTTAAAGTCTTACATATGTGTAATACCCATATATTCCCGTGGGTGTCGTAAAAGGCGACAAAGGGAAAGAGGCAGAAGATGGGCAGCAGCATCTTCCTGATAACAGCAAAAAACTGCGGTTGCCAACCTGCTCGCCAAGCGTGGCAACTATGGCAAATACCCCTATGAATGAATGTAACAAAGAGATGGCCCCCAGTCCCCGGTAGCGGTCCCGCTATTCCTGGCTATGGTGGCGACCATGGTAAAGGCGGGGCAGGGGTGCTAAGAATCTCCGGTGGAGGTTCGGTTGCTACCTAAGACGACTCGACCTGGTAACATACAACGCACGCACCCTGAGGACTGACGCGTCAGACATACCTCAAAACCTTAAAACGAAATTGTACGACCAATGCGTGTAGCCAGTGAAGACTTACGGATCTGAGATGTGGTCTTTCACTGCTGGTCGGGTGAGTAAGCTCAAGGTCGCTCAGCGAGCTATGGAGAAGGCTATGCTCGGAGTTTCTCTGCGTGATGAACTTAGAAATGAGGATATCCGCAGTAGAACTAGAGTGACTGACATAGCTCGAACGGATTAGTAAGCTGAAGTGACAATGGACCGGCCATATAGCTCGAAGAACCGACAACCAATGGGGAAAAAGGTTCTCGAGTGGCGGCCTCGTACCGGCGGACGAAATTTATGGCGTCCCCCCCACTATATGGAGTGACGATGTCGACTTGACGACTTGCATATCTTACCATGTGGTAAGATATGCTGGAAGTCGATGGATGCAGGTTGCTCAGGACCGTGTTTTGTGGCATTCCTTGGAGGAGGCCTATGTTCAACAGTGGACTTGTGAAGGGCTGTACTGATGATGATGATTAAACAATACAACTCTTCCTAACTTAAAACGATATTTCCACAATTTATTTTTTTGGAAAGCTATACGCCGTGTATCAGCTAGTTTAATAGAATAGAATAGAATAGAATAATTTTTATTCAATATACATTACATGTGTAATTCTTATTGAAAGTAATTTTTTACTTTACCACTGGTTCGAAAAAATACCCTCTGTCCTGGGAAGAACCAGCAAGAAACCCAGCGGGACATTTTTTTAAAATAAATTTTACAATATAAATGATTACTAACTATTTACAAAATTTATTTTAGAAACTGCTTGGAAGCGACCACCTCATTCCCAGGGGTTATTATCAACCATGTATTCATTTATACTATAATAACCCTTTTTATACAGTTTCAGCTTAATAAAACATTTAAACTTGGTAATAGAGAGAACCTGTACACTTTCCGGGACCTTGTTGTAATAGCGTATACATTGCCCCAAGAATGAATTACTGACTCTGTGGAGTCGAGAAACTGGCATCACTAGCTTGTGTTTGTTCCTAGTGTTTACAGAATGTATATCACTTTTTTTACTAAAACTATCTTTTTTTGTGAACATACATTAAATTTTCGTACATATACTGAGAGGCCAAAGTTAATATATTAATTTCTTTAAATTTATATCTAAGAGACTCTCTCGGTTTTAGATTGTTAATATTATTAATTTATACAAATATTACTACTGCGTGGACCAAGTGGCGAACAAAAATTTATAATAATTGTTGTTATTCGAAGCCACTGACAAAGTTAAAAAAATGAAGAGCTCAGCCACTATCATAATTTATAAATTTATTATTACTGTGGCTAAGCTCACATAAAGAGCCCAAAAAACTAAACAAATGTCCAAAGTGCAGCTATATTAGTAGTATAGTTGTAGCACGAATTGGTTGGCTCGACCGGGGAAGGACCACGCTCTCGCAGAATACCAGCGTGAAATAGTAGCCTAAAGCTGTTGTTTCGTATGGTAAGTGTATAGAACCGGAGACCCTTTTTACTGTAAACGAAGCATTCTATCTTAATCCCCACGGGTGACAACGCATCTGCATTTTGATACGTAATCGTTGATAGATGTAGATGTTTACGGGCCACAGAAACCACTTACCGTCAGGTGGACTGTGTGCTCGTATGTCACTCTTATCCTATAAAAATTTGTTACAAAATTCAATGTTCATTTTACTACACATGTAAATGTACAGTACGATTCCCGTTATTCATTTTCATTGAATTTGTGTATAATTTTATTACGACAGAAAAATAAATAGGGCCATATCAACGCAGAAACTGAGTAACAAATTGAAACACAGCGAGATCAAAGCACCGGTATTTTGCTCCATTTTTTTTTAGATTTAATTAAGTTATTTGCCTCGTAAAAACAATCACTTTCTGGGTTACATTTTTTATGAAAAAAATTAACAACCTTACACTAGAATTTTATTCTATATCTATATAAATAAATAAAATTAAAGTGTCTGTTTGTAATGTCAAAATACCAGCTTTTTACTAAATGCAAATGAAAGTATATACGGTATTTATAACAAAAACACAATTTTTAAATTTTTTGTCTGTCTGTCGGTCTGTCTGTCTGTCTGTCTGTTTGTTCCGGCTAATCTCCGAAACGGCTAGACCGATTTCGACGGGCCTTTCACTGGCAGGTAGCTGATGTTATAAGGAGTAACTTAGGCTACTTATATTTTAGAAAAATAATTAGGGTTCCACGCAATATAATTAAAACCCTACATTACACGCGGGCGAAGTCGCGGAGAACAGCTAGTCATTTTATATAAAGAAATTGCACATGAACTAGAATTCAGATTTATAACAACTACTTGTAGAACATACAAGTTTCTTTTCGATCAGGATCCGCTGCCTCGCAGTGCCGCAGCCAAGCACTTAGCCCCTGTACTGCCAAGTCATGGAACTGAAATATTTTTAATATTTAATAATGTAAAAATTAATAAAACTGATTTCAGAGACCATAAATTTTAATGCGCTGTCGAAGGACGCGTAGGCGAAGTAACCAGTTGTGTCAGACCATATGCCTAGGCAAAGTGATAAACAGATCTCCACGAATGATGGGTTAAACGTGAACGGTCTGTTTCGGTATTACCGTTATGAGAACTATAGAATAACCAGAACGAGCGGATTGTCGTCGCTGTCTACGCGTAGCTAAAGGATGGACAGATTCGAACATCCAAGACTGCCAAGGCGTTGAGAACAGATGTCCTCTCTGACGTATACTCAAACTCCAGCCCAGGTCAAAAGAAGTGTTTTGATTTGTACCCCGGGTAGGACAGGTACGAAGTATGAGCCGCAAAGGACACTTGCGTTGCATCTCAAGAAAGAGTAAGGCCGGCTTCGCCCTCTCGAGATTGTAGTGGACGTCGTTTAAGTTTGAGTTAAGTCTCCTAGTTTTTCAGAAATTCACGGATAGCGTGGCAGGGGTTGCCTTGGTCTTTTTGCTCAGTTTGCCCCGAGCAGTTATTGTCTTGAGCGGAATCCCCCGCCACGCTCAAGAGTGGAGTAGCTTGGTCGTGGATGCTCAGCGAGGGATTCTCCAGGTATATTGCCAAAATTAGACGTCTTATAACGCGCCGAAAGCGCCGCGTTATAAGAAGTTATCAGCATGTGTCCTTCAATATTTGGATACCTATAGTATTTTATAAAAGTTGGCGCCTACGGTTCGGGTGTAATGTGTGAGGTTTCATATGATTTCATACAACGAATTTAAAAATTCTGCGCGTACGGCTCGGACAAATGTGCGCTTAGCGTAAGTTACTGTCATTTCAGTTTGACAGACTGATGGCTCCACGGCGCAGTGGCTTAGTATTAATTTGCGGTGCTGAAGAGTGCGGGTTCGAGTCCCACACGGAACAAGTTACCTATATGACCTATAAATAATTGTTCCGGCTCTGGATGTTTGTCCTTTTGCAATTTATGTTTGTAATTTATGGGTGTCACGCTCAGGAGTGGAGTAGCTTGGTCGTGGATGCTCAGTGAGGGATCTAGTATTTTTTAAATCAAACGAATAAATTTAAAACATAATAAACTTTTCGTAATTAAAGAAAATGTTATCAATAGATGGTGCTTTCAAATCTTTATGATTTTTCTTGCATTTTAGATAAAACATTTGTTAATTAAACTGCTTACTTTATACCGAGGACAGCGACCCTTTTGTATTCAATTGGAAAATTCTCATTTAGGCTTAGAAAATAGGCTTTTACTGTTTTGCGCATCACAATTGGTCACACCGACAGCCTTATAATTATTTTCTCAAGGTCAATCCACAGTTGCTTAGCCTTTAATAGTAAAATATTATTTGAACATAAGAAACAAACATATTTCTTTTTTTTTCTCAAAGCGAGTGCCTTTTCCTTTATTGAATGTATGTCACTCGATATGTTCGTTAATTGTGGGCCGAATTGAATGGTTCTTTTTTATAAAAAGATAATTAATTTATATTTAATGAATTAAACAATTTGTACGTGGTATTGTCACGCTACAGCTATATTAAGGTTGTAGCACGAATGGGTCGGCTGCACCTGGGAAGAAGCGCTTCACAGAATACCTGCGTAAAAAGCAGCACAATGCTACTGTGTTTCGTATGGTGAGTATAGAGATCCGAATATCCTTAACTGGAAATGAGGCATTCTATCTTAGTTTTCAAGGTTGACAACGTATCTGTATTTTAATTCTTAATTGAAGATCAGGCGGACTGTGAACTCGTTTGTCACCCATATTCTACAAGAAAAGGTCTATTTAGACGAGATTTCAGCTTAAAATATTCCTAAGTCCACTCATAAGAGTCAAAAATTAGACCTAAATTAAAAAGTGAAAATCTACTTCAAACAAGGTGCGGCTTAAAACTACTCGTACTATACAATATATCATAGCAACGACTTCTGAAACTATTATTCTGAAATATTATATAATTATTACTTGCGATTTTGGCACTTGCTGGAAACCCAGCTTCATTTTTGTGATATCGCGAAACCGATCCGTTTTTATAATTAGTTTATTCATAATGTAAATTAAATATTATAAAAATAGAAGTCAAACTGAAAGGATAAGACAAACTGGGTTAAATTGTAACTCAAGGGTACCCTGGGAAAGATAAAAGGAAAATCGGTAGACCACAGATTTTATGACATCAGACAAATGGCAGAAGTGGTTTGGAACAGACTGGCTTAAGAAAGAGATGAATGGAAAACGTTGGAAGAGACCTTTGCCGACTGTCAAATAGAACTGCAGATAATAAGCAGGAACCAAATACCAGACTAGACTAAATTTTATTATTTTATATGTAATACTCGTAGAATACTACGTTGATCTAAATAAAGTGCTATATAATGTTATTATTTAGGCCTTTATTATATATTTATTATACTTATGTTGTTATTATAAAATAATATATTTTTGTTATAAAAAGAACGACAGTATCCTAATGGCAGGATGTGAAACGCGAATTCGAATGGTCGTGGGTTCGAATCCGCCATTCGACTACCGTCGTAAACAACACCTAACATAAGCATTTTCAATAACATAATCATTACCAGGAGTAGTTTAAGAGAATAATAGTAATGTTAATAGTTAATATTACTATTATTTTAAAAAAAATTAGAGGGCTATGGTTGCTAAAGAATACAATATTTTTTATTCAATATCTAATATAAAAAAAAATTGTTTGTTCCTATTTCATGCCCTACCATACCGTTGGTCAGAACTGTGTCAACTTATTGCTGGCACTTGCGCGAAGGTTATAAGCATACAAGTGAAAGTAACAGCCTACATAATATACAGGGTATTTTTGAAACGCTCCAGAAAACTAAGACAGGCGACAGCACCAAGTATACCTTTGATCATGGGTCACAAATAAATTTCATCCTGATGTAAAAAAAAATCATATTTTTACAACGTTTTATTAGCTTTATTCACGCGCCATCATGTTAGTACAGCTAAATGAAACGATAATTTCATAAAAAAAATCATGAAAATACTGAAACATAAAACCAGCAGTGAAAACTGAATTGATATCACCTGACTAATGGAGGTTAATGTACGCGCGAACGGTGAAAAAAGAACGCTAGCCTTGAACTTGGGCACATCTATCACATATTGGTACGAAGGGGGTGCGACGGGGGAACAATCCGCCAGTATTACTGTGCCTTTTTTTTGCGGATGGAAAATCATCTAATGACGCCTTTTGCTGTGGGTGGAGCGGAAGGAAGTGTCAGACTTTTACTGACTAAAAACCATCCGTGTTCCTTCAGTGCCCTTACGTTCCGGAGCCGCGGTATCTCTTTCGAACAGCCCGCAGCCCCGGCAGGCGTCGGCCCTTGCGGGCCCCTTCACGCTGCTGACAGCTCTTTGAGGCGCGCGTGGAACAAAACGCGCCGTCGACACGGCCTGTCGTCGTTAGACGGATGGACGGCGAGCTACCCATTGCTCGCCATCCACAGGCCCGCGCCTACGGTGGCCGGGGGCCACGACGTAGCCCCCGACGCCCGGGGCGTCTTCCGCGGCGGAGTATTACTGTGCCTGCATGCTATTGGTTCGCGCGCTTTGTTCGCTCCAAAAATACAGTCGCATACACAGCTTACTTTGCGACTCGCGACGATGTTATAAAAAGGAAGGAAAGAAAAATTATTTATATCTATTGTTTTATGACTAAACTAGTGAACGAAAAGGTAAATATGATAGGAGAAGGTGAATGGGGAAAATTGTGCAGTAAATTTAAAAGTGTTGAGGAAGAATACCGAAAAAATTACCATGTGATCGACCTGATGACGGAAGCTCAAGCGAAGATGAAAGTGATGATGAAGTAGCATCCAGTAACACCAACACACCTTCAACATCTGGCTTCCATATGACCTAAGACGACATAATGGACGGCGTGCCATCCTTAACTTAAGTTTTCTTGTTACAAACTACTTTATATTTTACGATAGAAATAACAAATAATGCTCAAGTAAACATTATCCATTTTTAATTCCAAGTAAGGCACCTATTATGATTCTACAATAAAACAATTAATTACTTACTATAATATTATAAAACAATATCCCAATACCATGTAGTACTTTAGAACGCGACTGTAACCTCCCTCCACTCGACCTGTATTTAGCTCGGTGCGAAACTATGTAACCCGCCCGGCTCGTGTCGCATCACGCTGTGACGCAGTAGGTTTCAGTTTTGTCGATTTGTTTATTAAATTGTGATTACATGTTGGTATTATTCTTGTTCGTTTTTTGTTTTAATAATGCTTAACGCGTACGTATATAGTGATTGTGAATACGACAACATGTTATGTATCCGAACCTAGGTACACGAAGTATCGCTAAATAAATTGTTAAGACGTCGGGATGGAACAAGTATGTCATACTGTGCAGTGCACAAAGTGTTGAAGCGTAACTGAATGCGCCCATACAAATTGCACAAAGTGCAAGCTTTAGTTCCCGGCGATCACGACCGCCGACGAGTTTTCTGCCGTTGGTTATTATACCAGCAACAACGTGTGGCTGGTTCCATTGAGCACATTATCTGGACGGATGAGTCGACATTTACCAGAAACGGCCTGTGGAACCGAAGAAATACACACGTGTATTCAGAGTTTAACCTGCACGCTGTTCGACAAACCGGGCACCAAACCCGATGGTCGGTTAACGTATGGGCAGGTTTATTTAAGGATCGCATACTGGGACCAGTGTTTCTGCCACAGCGACTGAACGGACAGCGATACCTAAACTTTACAAATAAACAGTTGGCAGACATTTTAGATGACCTATCGTTGGCTGAATATCGCCGCACATGGTTCCAGTATGATAGTGCCCCTCCACATGTCGTGAGGTTCGTCCGTGAGCGCCTCAACGAGCTATTTGATAATCGCTGGCTTTGGCGGACTAGGACCACACGCTTGGCCACCTCGCGCACCAGATCTGACCCCGTTAGACTTCTTTCTATAGGGTATGTGAAAGAAAGGGTTTTTAATCGTGAGTGTGATAGTGCTGACGAAACTACAAAAGGATCGTGGATGTTTTCGACAAACTACGTACGGACTGTGTCGAAGACCACAAGATGATGCCCCGCCTCCATGAGGAGACGCAACACCGAGCCCAAATCTGCCTTGAAATGAATGGAGCACAATTTGAGCCGCATCTCATAAGACCAAGGAGGATTTAGAGCGGTAAGCTGTTTCATAACAAATTTTTTTAAATAACTTAGTACTGAACTAATCTGAATACATGCATAACTGAATACATAAGAATAATAAACATACCTACACGATGAATAAAAACGCACGACTCTAACCTTGGTTACATTTCATTTATGTATTTTTTCATTAGCGGGAAATCGAACCAGTTATTTGGGTTATTTAACCTGTAAATTCGGATTAAAATGGCTACGTGGAGACAAGTATAGTGGCAAAATAGTAGGTTAAGTAGATAAGTTAGGTATTTAGACAAGTGTTGTAAATTATTAGGTATTGTGGTATGGCCCGCTAGTTGCGGACCGCGCGAATTTGCGTTCGCGCGTACATTGACCTTTAATCAGCTGATATGAATTCAGTTATTCCACTGCTGGTTTTAGGTTTCAGTATTTTCATGATTTTTTTTATGAAATTATCGTTTCATTTAGCTGTACTAACATGATAGCGCGTGAATAAAGCTAATAAAACGTTGTAAAAAGATGATTTTTTTTTTATCAGGATAAAATTTATTTATGACCCATCATCAAAGGTATACTTGGTGCTGTCACCTGTCTTAGTTTTCGGGAGCGTTCCAAAATACCCTGTATACGTCCCACTGCTGGTAAAGGCCTCCTCTTATTTCTGGGAGGGTTTTAGGACAAGGAAGTGTCCGCCGCGCTGCCCCACTGCATGTTGGCAAATTTCACATATCTTCGAAATATTTTATTTCTTATTTCTCAGACATGCAGGTTTCCTCACGATGTTTTCCTTCACAGCCGAGTACGTGGTAAATTAGCACTTAAAATTTAAATAAAAAAATTTCATTGGTGTGGACGGGAATCAAACCCGCGTACTGTGAAATTTACAGCGAGCGCTAACCATCTGAGCCGTGATAGCGTGTTAGCGGTCGCAACTAAATAGGCTTAGTGGAATTAAATTACAGTATGTGGAGTACCGACAAATTTATTTGAAAGTCTACTTCTTTGAATGTCATCATTCCTAATTAAATGTTACTCTTCCAAATTTAAAACGATATCTCCACAATTGTTTCTTCCTCGGTAGCAACGCGCCGTAAACCAGCCAGTAGATTATAAATAATACTTCTTTAAAGTATTTTTTTTTACTCTTACTACAGGTTTGAAAAAAAAATCTGTCCTGAGAGGAACCAGTAAGAATTCCAGTGGAGCTTTTTGTATAGTAACGTAATACAATAAAAATAGGATGTGGTACAAAAATAATTAAATATTTAAAAAAAGTCAAGAAGCGATAACCTCATTTTTTGGGGTTATTATCAACCATATTTATTTATATTTAAATAACACTTTTTAGAACAGTAATAAAAATTTAAATTTGGTATAACACAGATCTCTTGATCTTGCATATCGTTTTTGTTTTTATATTTTTAATTTAAAGCCAGTGCTTAACCACAATATCATTAATTAAACTGCTATTTCACGTTGGTACTTTGTGAGTGCGTGGTCTTCCAACGAACCGATCCATTCGTGCTACAACCATAATATAGTTTTAGCATGGCTCCTCCATGTATTCAATTTTTATAGCGGCTACCCATTATCAGGGGGATGAAACTGCCATACAAATTTACAAGAATAAAAAATGCATTGAAAGTTCTGCCCTCTAGTGAACAAGGTACATAAACTTGTATGTTAGTTTTCTTCAGCGTTGTATAGATGGCATTAATTAGGCCAAAACCCCAGAATCCAAAGCCCAAAAAAATCTAAATCTGGCAGTTTTGGTCTATGGTTATGGTTGACACACTCGGTTGACAGTTCTTTGTAATAAATACGAATATTATTAATACGATAATTCAGGAAACGAAAATATTTTGCAACTTTTCGTTCCTCTCCTGTTAAAATCATAATTTAGGCTTTATAGTTATTCACTAAATTTAACAATAAATGTGGTTGTTCACAGTTTATGCACCTATGTTAACATGCTGCTAAACGGAAAATTATTAACTACGAATTGGTGATTGTGGAAATGATAATGTGAAAACTCAAGCTATTAAATATTATAACATTCATAAAAGAAAATAAAAACATAATTATTCATAAGTCTTTGATATTAAAATTTAAAAAAAAATTATGTGAAATAGGTTAATTTTTTTATTAGTGTTAATGTTATCTGCAAAATTACTATTTGTTGATTTAAGATAATTATTGGAGATATCCAATAATTATCTGGTAGAATGCATAAACAGAAACATTGATAATAAAACTGCATAGTTCATAATTATCAATATTACTAGTCATTGACAAAATACGCCATCTAGTAGTAACCATGTCGTAACTACCGCAAGTCGCGTTGTACTAAAGAATACAGCAGCATCTAGCGTACACGGTACACTCATTCGGAAACTGAAATGAGAGTGGCGCATCTATTCCTGGTATATAGTGTATTATCTATGCCCATTATCGCCTCCGAACCATTGAACTAACTTTGATAACATTAAATAACATTGATAGGCGGATCTCATACGTCACCACCACATGCCAAACAACCGAGAATAAAACTTTTTATATAGAAAAGGAGGCAACCAAGCATGCGGCTCACCTGATGATAAGTGACTACCGCCGCCCATGAACAACCGCAACACCAAGGGAATTGCAGATGCGTATTAGGCCTTTTAGAAAAGTGTAAGCTCTTTTCTTGAAGGTCCCTTAGTCGTATTCTGTCCGGAAAAATTGCCAGTTGTAAACAATTCCACATAGAAGTGGTACGTGGAAGAAAACTACTAGTAAAACGCACAGTCGTGGACTGCCAAATATCCAGATGGTGAGAATAGTATCGTGAATATTGACGCAAAGTGCGTTCGTGAAATTTGGTGGCTGGAATTAATCTGAACAATTCCTCAGAGCACTCTCCATGGTAGGTTCGATAAAAAGGACTGATTTTTCAATTATCAAAAACAGCCTATTAAATCTTATGCTGAACACAGGCTTTTCCCTTTTTTTTTGTTTCATAAGGAAGATTTTGCTATAGTTGCCACGCTTGGCAAATCGGTTCGTAACCATAGTTTTTTTTATAATTTTGAGATGTTCTCAGGAAGATGTTGCTGCCCATCTCTTGTTTCAGTTTCCCAATATCGCCTCTGTACACATGGTATGACATGGGGTAGTGGATATACTTACACTGCCACTACACGAGGACAAAATACATAAAAGAGTAAAACAATTCAATTATATAGATAAAACAGTTCAATTTGTTCACTGATGTATTCGGTCAGGTTGTAGCTAATTTGGTAGGTACCTTTTATCGATTACTGATAAACCAACTCTCAGTTAAATTAAATTCGAAAACAATTATAAAATTATCCTTTAAAATATATATATATAAAATAGTGTTAGATATAGTTATTTAGTTATGATTATAGTGTTAAATATGTATTTATAATTCACTCATATTTTCATTTGTTTTTATAATCGGCGAGACACATGATTTACTGTTTTATTTCAGTCTGAAAATAGCAGTGACAACATCACGACAGCTACAGTTGATTGGATGGTTAAAAAATATCTTCCCTTCTCATTTTTTGATGACGAAGCTACACAAGTATTTTTTCGATCATTTTGTCCAAATATGGTGTTTCCTAAAAGGTCCACACTTAGAAGGAAGGTCAAAGAATGGTTTGAAGAGCTTCAATTGAATCTTAAGAAACGACTACAAAAATTTTCATCTAAAATGTCATTTACCATTGATGGATGGACGTCAATTGCTGGTAGGAGTTACTACGGGGTCACTTTTCATTATATTGACAACGAATGGAAGTATCGATCTGTAGTCCTTGATTTTATACCATCACGCGGTCGACATACTGGGGAAGATATTGCAACGATTTTCCACGAATGTTTATTGGAATATGACATAATTGATAAAATACAGGGTATCACGGTCGACAACGCAACTGAAAATACCAAATTTATGCATGATTTGGACAAACAGCTGCCACACTTTGATTCAGACAATCAATATTTCCGGTGCTTTGCTCTTATTTTGAACCTTGGTGTACAAGATTTATTAACCTTTCCAGTACCGCGCCCACTATAACAATGAAATAGTGTTCAATTGAAAATATACTGTATTTTTATATCAATTAAGACGAAAATAGCGCACGTAATGCGGACATGAATTCATGTCGACGGTACCTTAGGGGTTAAAGACCTTAGCATTACACAATGAAACTGACAATAAGGGACAAGAAGTTTATAATAAACTTTAAACTTCTATCAACGAAACTTGGTGGAGAAAAATATGTTACATTACCGCTAGTCATTGAATCATTCAATGTCTTGCTCGATAAAATTGAATCCATGGTTAAACAATTAGATGAGAAAACTAATTGATCCGAAGTGGATGAAAGGCTCATTCTGGGTTTACAAGCAGCTCGAGACAAAATGCTTAAACATTATAAAAAGAGCAACTGGATTTATTGTACCTCTTTAATTTTAGACCCAAGGCATAAAACTCAGACTTTTGACATGACATTATGGGGGAAGCAAATTAAAACAGAAAGCCGGCGCAAATTTAATGAACTTCTTTATAAAGAATATAAAAGTCTACACTCAGTGAATACATCTCTAGAATCACCAAGAAATGAAAAGAAAGTATATAATTATGATGAAGATGAAGATGTAATAGACTTTGAGAAACTGTATGCATGTCCCTCGACGTCATCAGGATCTGGATCTTTTCATCAAGGATTAGTTATTGACGAGTTGGAGGAGTACCTAAGTAAACCCAGAGCCGCCAGTTCGGAAGACATTTTAGAGTGGTGGAGGACGCATGAGACAGAATATCTGACTTTATCGAAAATGGCCCGTGATTTTCTTTCAATACCTTCAACTTAAGTACCTGCTGAGAGATTTTTTTCCAAAGCATCATTAGTAATTAGAAAACATAGAAATAGGTTAAGTGATGAGTCAGCCAGATGGTTACTTTGTATTAATTCTTGGTCAAAAGAATTAATATAAAGTAACAGTAATGTCAAAGCTGTTGTGTACTGTAATGTAATTTAATTTGTATTGTATTTTATTTTTTTATTTAAATAAATGGTAAATTGTATAACTCTTTTATTCCATTTCATATAAGGTTCTATCAGTCTCTTTCTAGACAGATAATGTTCTTTATATTACAGTCAAGTTAATGTCATTCATTTGTTTTTTATGTTTTGACTATGTTTTAGCACATGTAAGCTTATAAATGTAAACGTTTATTAAGAAACAGACTAACTCCCGTGGCCGTGGGACATGGTAGACAGCTCAGTTGGTTAGAGCATCGGCACGGATCGTTTAGGTCATGGGTTCAAATCCCACGCGGTATTAGTTGATTTTTCGAATTTTTCATTAAATGTATAGACATTTATTAATTTGGTTGGTCTTTCTATGGCTATGTTAATTCAAGCTCAAAATGTGCCTACTGTGTTAAGTTGTTCTAAGATCTAAACTAACGTTTAATAAATAGGAATAGGCTTGCGAGACTTGCGAGACTCTTGCTACAAGACCAAGACCAAGAACAAGACTGAGAGCGCAATACCAAGACCAAGAATAAGACCAGGTGTATTGGCGCAAGACCAAGACCAAGACTGGCTAAGTCTCGTCTTGTTTTTGCATTTGGGCAACACTAACCTTAGTCCTCAGGGGTTACAATGCATTTGCATTTTGATTCCTAATTGGAGTTAAATGTAGATGTCTATAGATCATCAATATAGCACCAGACAACTCAGCTGGGACATGGGGCAACATATGACAATATAAACTAAAATATTGCAGTAAATATACAATCCAATATTCCATTCCTTCCAATTTTAAAAACAAGAAATGTTCCTGCTTTATGTTTAATGAAAACAAAAGTATCATGTTTGATTAATATTAACTCACAGCTGTCGATAACTGATTACATCTGAAAATGTGAATATTTGTAATAAAATATTAACAAAACATAGCGAAACGAGATTCGACTGGAATCATTTTGATTAAAATAACAAACAGTTAATAAAAAAGATATGTAATAAAATTTTTCAACTTCAGCCATTTATTAAAAAAATTTTGTTTGGTGCTTTAAAGAAGCCATTGCATCTATGGAGCTAAAGTGTTCACTCTAAATTTCACAGTACGTGACAAACTGGTAACAAACTAGAATACATAATAGAACTTTAACGCCTATAGAATACCGAGAGGCTGGCTACTCTGCGCCAGTGCTCGAGGCTGCCAGAGCCTGCCCTGTGTGCCTCAACCTAGTTCTAAAGCAGAGAAATTTACAGGTTTAAATTACAGATGAAGTAGATTTCTAGAAGTTTATCTAACATTTCTTTCAAATGTGAGATTGATTAGTCTTTGGTAGGGTTGCGAAGGAAAGGAATTTTTAACTGCCTAATATAGTGTTCCACTTCCATGTGAAAATTAATTTAAAGGAAAAGTCAAACATCTTGGAGTTTGAAAGGTCTTATAATAAACTTGCTGCTAGAGGAAAGTTACTGGGCTAAACAAGAGCTTAAATTTTACTGTATGTCAGATAAACGTTATCGTGGTAGAGCCACGCTGTAGCAGTATTATGGTTGTGGTACAATCGGGTTGGTTTGTCTGAGTGGGAACTCACTTTCACAGAACCAGCGTAATTTGCAGCTTAATGCTGCTGTGTTTCGTATGGTGAGTATAAAGTACTGGGGACCCTTTTCCTTGGAAACGCGTCATTTTGTTTTGATTCTTAGCCGTGGAGAGATATACACAGCATAGGTAGACTCCGCTTACTATAGGTGGACTGTGTGCTCGTTTGTTACCCTTATTCTATACAAAAATATTAGTTAACGTTTTAGCTGAACGTTTTCCAAAATAATATAATAAATAAAAAAAAATTGTACTTAAGTTAAACAAGCTATAATCAACAATAACATTAAGTGAGCCCTATGATGATGATGATCACCATCATCATTACAGCCCTTAACAAGTCCACTGCTGAACGTAGGCCTCCTTCAAGGAATGCCACAAGCACGGTCCTGAGCTAACTGCATACATCTACTTCTTGTATATCTTACCAGGTCGTCAATCCATCTAGTAGGGGGACCGCCCTACACTTCGCTTACCCGTATGAGGCTGCCACTAGATTACCTTTTTTCTCCATCGGTTGTCGGTTATTCGAGCTACATGACCGATCCCTTGCCACTTTTAATTTGTAAGTCTATCACACAAAGAAACCCCGAGTACAGTTCTCTTCACAGCTCGTTAAGTTTCCTCATACGGCCAGCAGGTAGTATCATCCGTGAAGCCATGTTAGTGTTAATAATACATTAAAAATATATATCATAATTCTTTTGACATTAAAAAAAAGCTTGGTATACTGATGAAGTTTTTAAATGAACGTCGCCAAAAAGGCTAGCTCTAAAATACCGTAAGTAACAAAATGAAAGTAGCCTGAAAGGTTACAAATTGCGCTTTGGGGTCATTTCACATCGAGACGCGACGCGACGCGACAGTGCTTGAAGAGTCCAGTGGTTTCGGACCTCGCAGCGCGCCGCTGCTTCACGAGACCGCACTTGGCTACCAAATAAGCACCGCTGCGTCGTGATGCGCCGCGCTGTGCCTCGTGGTGCCTCGCGGTGTAGCACGACGCCGCGAGGCACTTTAAAATTATCTCAATAAAATGCTTAAGTTGTTGAAGTAATCCTACGGCTCTTCAAAGCCTAGATTCTTAGATAGGTAGATAGACTCACCTACAGACTTCCATAGATTATTACCGGTTACGGGTGCTTAAGTAATTATTTTTTAAAAATCGGATGCAAAACCAGCCACCATCCCTGCTTTCACTGCGGTGGGCGGGGTCAGGGCTCCGCTTCCATACGCTTGCGGTATGTCCAACGTGGGAACGGCGGCGGACGATCTTGGTGAACTGGATTGGACGGTACCTCTCTCTGCGAGCGGAAATTCGGCTTGGAGGACCGTAGCCACCTTCTGTGAATCCTTTATGATTTAGAAGGAAACTGCTAAGCGGGAGTAGGAGAAGGCGGATCCCGCTCGGAGAAGACGTCGTAAAGGCGTTTATCACGGCCTCTCGGCGGCGATTCGGGGCCTCGCCGGAGTATTAATTGAGATTCCTGAGGAAGACGATGACCAGGAAGTTTCTGATTCTAAGTCATCGGGATAGCACTGCCAGGGTTCTGGGGGTAACATGTACTGCCATTGGGACGTACTTACAATAAAATAAAAAAGCAAAGTGAGGGGGCTCCAGTTGCGTTCCGAACGGAGATCCTGGGACTCTTCATATACGCTAATGGTGACAACTGTGAGGTTTTAGCTGGTAGTAGTCAGGTATCACCACTTCGTTGCCCCCGCATCGGTAAGTATCGATGAGGATTTTCCCACGATAAAAAGATCTGTAACCCTGACCCAGCCGAGACAATCTAATCTTGTGATACTAATGTAATAAATCTACTATTCTGTGATACTCTAAAAAATCTAATTTATTTCTCTACTTATAACACGTCATAGATGCACGTATTTGTTGTCGCTTTAATATTACAAAAACATAATTGAGGTTTCATTTTTGCACGGGATAAAAAACTTTATGGCCTATATCAGCTGATATGAGTCTAAGAAATTCCATTTGCAATTTATGTATGTAAAACACTTAATGCAGAAGAAAAAATTCTACCATGGGATATTTGTATAAAAAATATGCTAAAGCTAAAATATAAACTCAAGCCGTAAATATTTATGTTTCAAATCGAAACACATGTTTTATTTAACGGTTCCGGGCAATCGAATTACAATCTGCTCTCATAAAGGTTCGTCTTTATGGTCCTTCGAGGAAACAAAAACGAAAAACGGGACGGAATATTTACAATAATACGAGTATGACATGAAAAGAAACATTTGAATTAAATATAAAATAAACAAATCCAACCCAGTGTACGAGGACGAAACTTATTAAGAGCTAAATTAATATTTAAAAAAAAAATCCGCTTTGAGTGATAAACAACGACTAATAAATTTTATCAATGGATAGGATACATAACAGAGTAGCACAAATAATAATCAATAGCTTATACAGTTTACTCATAGCATCGATGGATCGGTGCACATGTATTTTGAACTCTTTATTTTGATATATATTTAAACACCCCTACTTATCAAAATAAGCCGATATTCCAGTATAAGTGCAAATGCACATCTATAAAAAAAAATTACTGATTTAAATAAAACTAATTTTACGGATTTTTTCGCGTATATTAACTTATTTTACATTCCCGACGTTTCAAGCACTTTACAGCACCCATGTTTACGGGGGGGACTGAGGTGTATGACGTCCCAATGTCATAGTTAACCACGGCTACCTCCAGATTAAAAATTATTAATTTTTGTTCCGATCTACGCAGTATGGTCTTACAGTATCATGAAGTCTTGCAGTTGTATGCTTGGGTTGGGATTTAATTTCATTAATTATGGGATCCCAAGCAGATGGTAGCACCCAGCCATCTTCTCTATTGAAATTAGGATGTTTCTTGATTTCAATAGCCTCGCGAATCATCCTTGAAAGGAATCGGTGTTCTTTAGCGAGGATTTGTGGTCTATCAAATCTAATGTAGTGACGGGGGCGATCCTGTACGTGTTCAAAGACTGCAGACTTCCCGGAGCGTCTATTCTTCACATCAGCTATGTGTTCTTTAACACGGGTTTTTATAGATCTTTTAGTTTGTCCTATATAAGAGAGACCACATTCACAATCAAGCCTGTACACTCCTGCATCTTGCAGAGGAATATTACACTTGACTGGTGGTAAAAACTGACTAATCTTCTTCGGCGGCTTGAAATATGTTTTAATGGAAGCACGCTTCAAGATGTAGCCAATCTTGTCAGTGACACCTCTGACATATGGCAGTACAGCAGGCACTCGCTCGACTGTGACGTAGGCGCGGGACCCGAAGCTTATTGTCGTGCAAAACTTGCTTGACGTGTTGGAGCTCGGCTGCCAGGTGTTTACTGTCACAGATCCCTTGTGCTCTCTGAAACAAAGATTTACCCACGGTAGCTAACTGTGAAGGATGGTGGTGAGAATCACCGTTTAAATATCTTTTTGTATGGGTCTTTTTTCTATACACAGTGTGGCTCAAGGTGTTATCAGGATTCCGAATTACTAACAAATCTAGAAAAGCTAAAGAATTGTTTGCCTCTAACTCCATTGTGAACTGAATTTTAGAATTTAAGGAGTTAAGATGGTCTAGAAATGCAGTTACTTTATCTAAAGGGAGAATTGTGAAAGTGTCGTCTACGTACCGCTTGTAGAATCTTGGGTTTACGGGAGAAGTACGCAGGGCTTTCTCCTCAAAGTCCTCCATGAATATATCGGCAACAATGGGAAATACAGGTGAGCCCATCGCCACTCCATCTACTTGCTTATAGAACTCCTCCTTCCACAATAGGTAGCCAGATGTAAGGCAGTGTCTAAGTAATACTGCATATTCTACGGGCATGTTGTTTTGCTCTAGCCTTCTAGTAACAATCGAGATGCAGTCTTCAACAGGTAAGCATGTGAACAGAGACTGCACATCAAAACTGACCATAGTTTCATTGTCTGCCAGATGTAGGTCTTTAATCTCGCTGACAAAATGGTAGGAATCCTTTGTGTGTGCTCTTGTATGTCCCCTGAGCGGTGAGAGTATATTCGCTAAGTGTTG
Source organism: Parnassius glacialis (assembly GCA_033319125.1). Classification (NCBI taxonomy): domain Eukaryota; kingdom Metazoa; phylum Arthropoda; class Insecta; order Lepidoptera; family Papilionidae; genus Parnassius; species Parnassius glacialis. The sequence goes on along the minus strand of JAVANC010000028.1, from coordinate 3,143,024 downwards.
AGCCAATTTGTAAGTTGGTGAATCGATTTGGCTCACTATAGGACGTAGTGGAGCATTGGGCTTGTGTATTTTTGGTAACCCATACAAGTTCGGTGGTTTGGCACACGTAGGTATTATCGATTTTACGTCTAGATTTAATCTTTCGGAGTGTTTCTTTATGAGATCACTAGTTGTTTTGAGTGTGTTATTTGTTGGGTCATTTTTAACCTTTTTATAAGTACTTGCATTCGATAAAATTCTTGTATTTTAGAATTATAATCCGACGTATCCATGACTACCGTGGCGTTTCCCTTATCTGCGCAGAGAATCGTGAGTTCTCGTTTATTGCGTAGGTTATTCAACGCTTTAAATTCGTCTTTAGGTAGATTCGGTTTTGTTGCTGAGCTTCGACGTAACATAGACGAAATGTCTTGACGTATCGCTTCCAAATCTTCCTTTCGCATATTGTTTTTATATAAACAGTCCTCGACGCTGCAAATAATTTCTTCGTACGGTAATTTTTTAGGTGTTAAAGCAAAATTAAGGCCTTTCGATAATACTCTAATTGTTGCATCATCCAGAGTTTGTTTTGACAGATTATAGACCGCGCTTAATCTATGATCCGCGTTCGTAGTCAATGGTTGCGTTTCGTTCTCACGTTGACTCAGATGTTTGACATTTAATTTGGTCGTTAATTTTTGATATTTTACTATATGTTTAATTTGCATTCATTATATTTATTAATTTCTCGTTTATTTAACGTTTCGATGCAAACATTATAATCAAATGTCGTTAAAACTGCCTTTAACCCACTGAATGATGTGTCTATGGATTTGTTTATGGTATGTAGATCGGAGCATTTTTGTTGGATTACCGTTCGTAACAACTTTTTACTTGCCTGATTTAAGATCTTAGCGCTTCCTCGAATGTCCTTTTTAGTGGATATTTTGACACACGTAGGAATGATATTATTATCGCGACATCTCTTCAAAAAGTTTAATGCTGTTAGATATCTTGCTCGCTTAGTCATGAGATCTTCTAATCGGCAAATTTAATTTGCAATAACCAGTCCGTGCTGGTTCACATAATGATTTCTTATATTTACGCGAACACTACACATTTAAATAAAAAATCTCTAATATAGGACAAACTAAAAGATCTATAAAAACCCGTGTTAAAGAAAACATAGCTGATGTGAAGAATAGACGCTCCGGGAAGTCTGCAGTCTGTGAACACGTACAGGATCGCCCCCGTCACTACATTAGATTTGATAGACCACAAATCCTCGCTAAAGAACACCGATTCCTTCCAAGGATGATTCGCGAGGCTATTGAAATCAAGAAACATCCTAATTTCAATAGAGAAGATGGCTGGGTGTTACCATCTGCTTGGGATCCCATAATTAATAAAATTAAATCCCAACCCAAGCATACAACTGCAAGACTTCATGATACTGTAAGTTCATACTGCGTAGATCGGAACAAAAATTAATAATTTTTAATCTGGAGGTAGCCGTGGTTAACTATGACATTGGGACGTCATACACCTCAGTCCCCCCCGTAAACATGGGTGCTGTAAAGTGCTCGAAACGTCGGGAATGTAAAATAAGTTAATATACGCGAAAAAATCCGTAAAATTAGTTTTATTTAAATGTGTTGTGTTCGCGTAAATATAAGAAATCAAATATACTGATATATAACTATTTATTACTTTTGATTCCTAGGGCTTCTAAAAAGTAATAATGCTTTACATTAGGTAAACTTTTGTTTAGTAAATCAGCTGGTATCTTTGATATTCCTAAATACTTCAATTTTACAATTTTATACAAAAATGAAATCTCACATCAATATGTTTTGTACAATTGTAAAATAAATTATTAACAGACAATTTTAGAGCACCTTAATTATCATTGAAGACATATACAGTATACAATTCTCCTGTTATTTCACAAATTAAAGATATAAGATAGATTGTTTTATTACATGCCTCTGTGATATCCAAGTATTCAGCCTCAGTACTGAACAGGGCAACTGTACTTTGTTTCCTACTTGCCCATCATATGACACCACCAGATAAAGTAAATCACCATTAGTCAGCATCAGCAAAACCTTCCAATATATTATTGCCAACTTTTTGTATAAATTAAACCAGAATGCTTTGTCTTCTTTAAATATTTTAAAACCCTATTTGCATATGACCAATGTTTAGTCTCATAACAATTGTTAAACTGACTTAAATTTAGAACAGAAAACATTATATTTGGTCTTGTCAAAACAGCCAAGTACTAAAGACAACCCACAAGCTGTTGATAACAAACATTATTATTTTCTGCTTTGTTTATACTAAATTTAGTTTCCATTGGAGTATTAACGGTGTTACACTCTAACATATTACATTTCTATAGCAATTGGTTTAGTTTTGGTATTGGTTTGGGGAGGGAGGTTGCAGCAGCTACAGTTCGTGACCGCAGTAAAGGATACATACCTAGGTGCTACGGCTGTAGAGAGAAGGGCTATCTTCGGTTCAGCTGCCCTAAGCGAACTGTACAAAGGGAACGTGGTCGATTTCGAGAGGGTAGTGCGGCTAACAGCACTGCCCAGCGCATCCGAAAATTTCATGACAACACAGATGCATTGTCAAAAAGACCGTGTCCTGAAGATTGCAAGCATTGTACTAGGCAAGAGGGTAAGGAAGTGGTATCTGTGAGGATATACCGGACAGACCAGCTCAGCAATAAGTGGAATGACAGCCTACAACATGCACAGCAGGAAGATTCAGACATTTAGCCGATTCTGGAATGGATGACGGCCAGTGCTCCTAAGCCCAAGTGGAGCGACGTCTCAGCAATGAGTTCGACCACGAAAAGCTATTGGGTCTAATGGGACAGCTTGCTGATTCAGGATGGAGTCCTGTGCCGTAAATGGGAAAATGGTCGGGAAGACAGATGTCATTTGGAAATGGCTGTCCCTAAGGCTAAAGTACCGGATGTTCTACAGCTGTACCATAGTGGTTGTTTAGGAGGCCACCTGGGAGTTAAACGAATTCTACTCAAGATCCGAGAACGGTTTTACTGGGTCCACTGACGTGACGATGTCGAGGACTGGTGCCGCAAATGTACAAGTTGTGCGGCTATAAAGGGACCTTAAATTCGTAATAGAGGCGCATTGAAATTGTATAATTTTGGTAAACCATGGGAGTGGCTATCATTGACGTTGCGGGGCCGTTTCCGGAAAGTAAAAGTGGTAACAAGTATTTCATGGTTGTGATGGATTACTTCACTAAGTGCCCAGAAGTCTTCGCCATTCCAAATCAAGAAGCTTCAACAGTTGCAGAGAAACTAGTTCATGAAGTCTTCTGTCGTTTTGGAGTACCCTTAGAGATTCACAGCGACCAAGGAAGGAATTTTGAGTCTCAAATATTCAAGGAAACTTGCAGAGTTATGGGTACTCATAAAAAACGACCTACTTCTTACCACCCACAATCTGATGGAATGGTAGAACGATTTAATCAGACATTGGAAAGGTACCTGGCAAAAGTTGTGGAAAAACGGCAACAAGACGGGACAGGCACATACAACCGTTTTTGTTGTCATATCGAAGCGCTGTTCACGAAAGTACATCAGTGACGCCAGCTTTTGCAAACTTTGGGAGAGAATTACAACTGCCTGCAGAACTGATCACCGGAATACCACCTGATGCCCCACGCAGTATAACCGATTATGCAAATAACTTGCGGAACAAAATGAATAACATTTATGAGCACGTCAGACAGTTTGGCCAGCAAATGTCTGAGAAGATGAAAACACGGCATGACCGCAAAATTAACAAGAAAGGGTTTGCCGAAGGTTCACTAGTGTGGTTACACAATCCACCTCGCAGAAAAGGGAAATCTCCTAAGCTTCAAGCTAAATGGGACGGACCGTACTGGATTGTGACAAGGACCAATAACGTAACCTACCGGATACATAAAGATGCCAGAGGTACTCCTAAAATCGTCCATGTGGATCGACTGGCGCGTTATTATGGGGCCAATAATGCTCGGAACGAGCATGTCTTAGGAGGGGGCAGTGTTAATGTCTTGTACATGGCAACACTAGTTACACTAGCGAACTCTAGTGTCGAGTAGCAGAACTAGGAGTGTCAAGATCGTTCCAGAAATTTCGGGACCGATATGTACTCAAACATTCTAGATGTCGCTACAGTAGAATGTTCTGGAAACTATCTGAGGCCCTATATAAGTCCGGTATAGACCACGACCGAGGCAGTAATGAATTGGTGATATAAGCGAATACTTCGAAGCGATACAACTGCGACAAAGTGCGTAAAAGTATCAATTTTGGTAATTCACTCGGCAGTTTTTAACTGTCTCGAACCCCAAGCTCGTGACAATATGATTCAACATCTCTATTACAGAACTCAAGGCCATTATCACTACTTAAGTACTTCAGTCTTATGTCTAACTGTTTTTCTGATTAAGTTTTAAATCCTTCAAATAAACTAAAGCTTCGCTTTTGTTTTTTAAAAAATACACAACGGCCATTCTCGAGTAATAATCAACAATTAACAAAAAATATCTTGAAATACCAATAGATTGAAATTCCATTGTTCCAACTATATCTATATGGATTAATTCTTTTTATTTCTTCTATTGGCAACACTATTAAATGGTATCCTGCATAGCTTACCGTCGACTTCGATATGTCAACTTCCTCTTCCAAGTCCATGCCTTCTACTGCAGCACGTATTTTATACAAATAATTGATATTCATATATCCAATCTGCGATACCACATATTTGCAGAAACAGCTAAAGCTCGCAATATACTCTTAGTAACTCTCAACTTATAAACACCATTGACAATATTAGCCACTGCAACTAATTTACTATTCTTATTGTAAAAACTGCAGCCATTCGCGTTAAAACTAACTTTATTTTCGTTTTTCAATAGTTGGCTGACAGACAATAGGTTTGTTGTCGGATCTGGCACACAGAGCACTCCCTTTATTGGCACTTCAAATTCAGATTCATTCTTTTTTGTAATAATATTTACATCGCTGGTACATAATACTTATAGTTTATTATTATTTACAACTATTAATTAATCTTTTTTTTTTTCATAACATGGATCATCTACCCAGTTTTCATTAGTCGTCAAATGTGTACTTGCGCCAGAGTCAATATACCAGTCGTGTTTACTAAACTGTCCATTTAGGAACACAGCACTAATTGCGTTTGCTTTTCTCACGTTTCTCTTTTCATTTGACTGAGAAAAAACATTGTTCGTAAACTGATTCCGGCAATGACCGTGTTGTTTACACTTGTAACATTTGACGTGTCATTTGGCTGATGAGTCGGCATGTGTAGCACTGCTCATAGACTTATTTTTTTTTGTTCTTAGGTTGTCATTTGACATCCGTTTTCGCCATATCAAGCAGCTTGGTTTTAATGGCGTCCGTTGTCCGACACCTATGCCCGAATACTCGATGGCCATGAATATTAGCATGTATTTTTCAGGCAATCCAGCTAGTAGTAGACATTCAATCCACTTGTCACTTATGTTAAACCGGTTCCACTTAGTTTCTGTCCAGTTTGAATCACTTTAGTCACGTATAACGCCATGGAGTCACTGTTTTCTAGACGAATCGAGCACGCAGTTAACTTATTTTTCTCGTGGCTCTTTAGTTTATTCCACAGTTCTTGAGACGTCAATACACTTTTAATGTGAACGTACAGCTTCGAGTCAACAGTCATAATTAGTTTTGCTTTTGGTTTTTTGTCATCCTCTGCCAAAATCTCTTTTCCCGTGACTTGCATAATACAGTAAAGCGTTCCTTCAAACACGAAAAAATTTTCTACAGCAAACGTCCATTCTCCGTAATTTTCACTCCCTTTTAGCTTGGAAACTTTGACAACAAGGTAGTTCGAAGTGATAATTCTTCGCGAACACCTGATTCCGTCAAAATTACATATTTTTCCTAGCTAAGTCTAACAATTTAAATACTGAAAAATACGAAAACTTTTATTAAAACATATTGGACTGATAAATTTTATTTATGGATAGGACACGTAACAGAGTAGCACACATAATAATAAACAGCATATACAGTTTACGCATAGCATCGATAGATGTCAGCACATGTAAATTGGACTCTTTATTTTGATATATATTTCAACAATTTTTAATATAAATTAAGGGTAACAAACAAGCACATAGTTAACTCGAGCTTCCTTCTGCTTTGAAATATTAATGTTGGTCCGATCAAAGCAGAATTAGTTAAAAGTGTATTGGAGTCTTGCAGTGGTATGCTTTGAGCTGGTATTTAATTTGATTAATAATGGTAAAGTAAAATCTACAGTTATTACTCATTTGCCTCACGAATCAACCTTGGTAGAAATCAGGTTTACCGGATAGGTAAATGATATAAAAAGAAATTAAAGTAATGTAGGAAATGCGTATTTCAAACGATTGTGTAAATTTTCTGATCCAATCTAAAAACATGTCTAAAGTAAAATACAGTAGCTAGCAGTGTACGAAATGGTACGAGTAAATAAATCATAATTTAAAATTAAAAATTTTGTACAGCCGACTTCAATATAAGCGACTTCAATATAGGTTATTTAGGAATAACTCAATAACCATTGGTCTGACCTTGTTCAAATTCATACCACACGAGAACTATGAGCTTTCATATAAAAAAAGAATCATCGAAATCGGTTCGCCCAGTACAAAGTTATGAGGTAACACACATAAAAAAAAACATACACCCGAATTGAGTACCGTCTCCTTTTTGGAAGTCGGCAGAAAATATTTCAATAACGTTCCGTTCTACGTATCGTGATGTATAGATAGATGATAGAGTACGATGTCACACTTAATCACTTAATGGGGAACAGATCGGCCGTGAGAGCTGACCGAGTGGCTGCTCAATTATCCGTACCCCTATATATTAACACCTTAACAGGCAGGATCGTGTCGCTCTGAAATTATATAACGATCAGTATTATTACCAACATTAAAGAGCAATGCTCAAGTTAAGTTACGAGTTATATTTTCATTAATAATCTTACCTCGGTATATATCTTTTCATCTCAGAAGTTTGACTCTGAGAGAAAAATAAAATGGGACAAAGTTATAGTTATAGACATAGTTATAGTTATATATAGCAATGGCTGTCCCAAAAGAAACTTTAAAGAAACCCAAAACAAATTTATGTATTACGTAGTAGGTGAAGTTGAAATACCAGTCAGGGTCAATTAAATAAAATATTGCTCCAATTAAGAGTTGAATTCTGAAGTGAATGAGTAACAGATCGAGTGTTGTCATTTTTTTATTTTGCTTTCTAATAACCGCGGACACACAGCCCAAAGATTGTGCAACTACAAAGTTAATATATCTCGGACTAAGTACCTCGCATAATTACAATAGAAGTTCACTTAAGGTAAGTTCCTTTAATTTTTTAATTATGCTCTTACTTAGTCCGAGATATATTTACTTTGTAGATGTTTAGAGATGAATTTGAAAGTAAAATAATTGGTTAGTAATATAAATAATCAATGTTTATTTTAAAATTGAAATAGCAATGATTAGTTACAAAATACCTTATAATTTTACAATTCTAGTTATTTTAATTATTACAATTATTCCACATTTACACTACAAACTGAACTCCTAAAACAATTAAAAAATTAAAAAGAAGTATAGTTCCGCCTCTTTGCGTTGCAACACAAGGAGTTGCGAATAAATAGATACGACTAATTAGCGACATAAACAAGAACATGAAAGCAAAAATACGAACAGAAAGAGTGGGAGATCACTTCCCTATAAAGAGAGGGGTCATACATGGGGATCCACTATCACCCAAACTTTTTACGGCAGTGCTTGAATATAAATTTAGACGTCTCGAGTGGAGTAAATATGGACTAAACGTCAAAGGCATCAAACTAAACCATCTAAGATTTGCAGACGATTTAATTCTAATTTCAGAAGATTCAAAAAGCCTGCAAGAGATGCTTGAAGAGTTTGTGTACGAAAGCGACAGAGTTAAACTTTCAATGAATGCTACAAAAACCAAAGTAATGACAAACCACGACAAAATTCCTATCACAGTCAACGACACAAAAATAGAATATGTCGAAGAATATATATATATATATATACCTCAGACAGATAATATCACCAAAAGACTTTACAACAAAAGAAATAAATAACAGAGTACAGCTAGCATGAAAAAGATATTGGTCCCTAAAAGAAATTGTCAAAAACCCACAAATACTAATAAAAGCTAAGAAAAAATTTTTTGATTCATGTATTTTACCCATCATGACATATGGATATCAGACATGGAGTTTAACGAAACAAAACCTGCGCAAACTAGAGACCTATCAACACAGCATGGAGAGGAGCATGCTCAACATCAAGTTAAAAGACAAAATAAAACAAGAAACATTACGAAATCAAACTAAAATAAATGATGTTACATATTGTGTAAGAAAACTAAAATGGAAGTGGGCAGGTCATATGATGAGAAGTAATAAAGAAAAATGGGCTAAGAACGTTACCGAGTGGTGTCCGAGACAAAACAAACGAAAGAAAGGTAGGCAACGTCTTAGATGGGAGGATGATATTCGCAAAATTGCTGGAGTTACTTGGAGGAGAATTACCTAGGATCGAAACGCGTGGCAAGCTTTAGGGGAGGCCTTTGCGGAAACGCAAGACAATCACAAAATCGGTGTCTAATAATAAATGTATATATTTAAGTTTAATTAAGTTAATATTAACTCATATATTTTTTTTATTACTTATAGTGTTTTCATACGCATGTTTTGTAAGATTGTTAAATAAAGGCTATTATTATTATTATTGGGGTTATCTATAGAGTTTTCTCATCTGGTTGGGCAATATAAATATATAATTGTAAATAAACATGGTAAAGGTACATAAATATCAATAAAATTAAATAAATACATAAAAACTACATAAATATATAAAAACCCAACCAGATGGAAGCCCTCGGCAGTGGAGACCAGACGGCCGAGGGTTAGGGGGAAAGAGAAAGAAACCGGCGGACGATGCGGGCGGTATCGAGGAGCACCGCCTTCTGCATTTGAGCTTGAAGCGGTCCGTCCCAGTCGCCTCAGATGACCCGAGAGGCTGACTGGAATTAACCCATTCGCAGAGACGACTACAGGTATAATTTCGGCCGGCAATCCACCCCACATGTCGGTCACCTCGTGATCCAGGTCCAGATATTTAGTCAGTTTATCTGTTTCGGCTTTCACGAGATTCTCGTCATAAGGAATGAAAGAAAGAAAGAAGAAAGAAAATAAGTTTATTTAGTAACACATTTTAGAAGTTTGCTGACCATAATAACATATTAAGATAAACGGTTACTAAAAATTTAGTCGAGGGATACTCATCCCAATTTACCTGTCCGGTAGTTGTGGTATGGTATACGGGTATGCGACCCCGGCTTCCCTAGCTATTACTGTCCTATCCCTTGCCCTCATGGACGGTAATGTCCTACATTTCCTATTTCCTACCCTAACTTACCTTACTCTTCCTTTTCACACCACTTATCCTTCCCGTTTTCCTATTCCTACCCTCCGCCAATCCAACGTCGGCCGCGCGGATGGATGTATGGCTAGGGGCGAGCCTAGTCGTTAGCGTGCCACACTGCCCTGGGACCGGGCGACCCCAGAATTAGGCTAGCCTTACCCTGGCATGCGGGGCTCTGCTGAGGGGGACAAACCTTTCCTTGGCTATTCGTGGGAACGCAATGGATAAACATAAAATTAACCAAAATGGCGGCGATGTGGTTCGCCACCCATCACATCTCGTTTCTCGCGGGGGCGAAAAGCGGCCCACGGAGAGCCGCTTTGCTACGTTGAATGTAAGCTGAGGAATGAATGGTAAGGTAGATGAAGTATGTCAGATGATGGATGAACGTTGCATTGATATTCTGTGCGTGAACGAAACCAAGAAGAAAGGATGTGACACCACGGTTCATGGCCCCTACACGGCATACTGGTCGGGAGTCCCCCAAACCAGCCGAGGCTGTCAGGGAGTTGGTGTGATTCTTTCATCTCGAATGGTTGAATGTGTGATGGAGCATGAATGTGTAAGCCCAAGACTCCTCTGGATTAGGTTAAAAGTCGGACTCACTCGCTTGTTTATCCTTGGGGTCTATGCACCGACGAATCTGCGTGGAGGTGGGTCACTAAAATCACAACAAGAGAGAGAGGAATTTTGGGATAGCATGAGAGAGGTCTTGAATAAATGCGGAGAAAATGAACGGATCGTGATGTTAGGGGACTTTAATGGATGGGTTGGAGTAAAGCGTGATGGGTATGAAGGAGTTCTGTGTATGTTTGGGGACGAGAGAGTGAATGACAATGGGAGAAGCCTGCTTGAAGTATGCTTGGAATGGAATCTGTGCGTGACCAACACAATGTTTGACCACAAAAAGATCCATTTGTATACAAGAGATGAGGGTGAGTCTAGAAGTATGATTGATTTTGTAATTGTGGATGAAAGACTGAGGAAGAAAGTGCTAGACACTCGGGCATACCGCGGTGTAGGCCTCGACACAGTCCACTTCCTGGTCATAGTCCGAATGCGTGGCCTCTTTAAACGGTGGCGACACCGAGGGGCCGAGCCTACGAGTGTTTTGGACAGAGTAAAAGCGGAAAATCTATAAGAAAAAGAAAAGAAAGACGAGTATGTAGACAAACTGAAAGACAGTTTTAAAGGGATAGAGGAGATAGGAGTGATTGAAGATTTGTGGGAAACATTTAAGAAAGAGGTTGTAAATGTTGCGATTGAGGTATGCGGGGTAGCTAAAAGAAGGAAAGGGAGAAAGAATGATAACGTGTGGATGGATAAAGATGTACAAAGGGTTGTGCAAGAAAAGAAGAAAGCGTGGTTGGATTGGTTAGCAACAAAAGCTAACCAAAAAGTTCAAAAGGCAACGGATGACGAGATAAAGGAAGCAAGAACGAAGTATAAAAGATTGAAAACAGCAGCGAAAGAAATTGTGTCTAGAAAGAAAGAAGAACGAAAAGATGATTTCGATAGGAGGCTCACTGAAGATTTCCAGTCAAACATTAAGTTTTTCTGGAAAACCATCAAAACAGCCAGAGGAAAAACTTCTACCTCGGAGCTGAGCACAATCAGGAGTCAAGATGGGAGCATTATAAAAGGAGAAGAATGTGTGTTAAAGAGATGGAAAGAGTATTTTGAAAGTTTGTTTGAAAGAGAGGAAGTGCAGGTACAGCATCTGCCACCTTCCACGGAAACTAATATAAATGTTGATGAAAATGAGATAAGCATGGATGAAATAGTGAAAGCGTTGAAAAGTATGAGATTAGGTAAGGCTGCAGGGTATGACAGGATTACCGTCGATATGCTGAGGGCTGGACAGGGCCTGGTGGCTAGTCAGCTGTACCGCCTTTTCAATCTGTGCTGGCGAAATGGGCAAGTACCGGGACACTGGTGCAAAGCCGTAATCGTGCCATTGTATAAGGGAAAAGGGTCACTGCAGGACTGCATTAATTACCGTGGTAAAAGCCTTCTTTGCGTCGTAGGTAAATTGTATGCGAAAGTGTTGATTGAAAGGGTTGTGAATAAAACAGACTAGAAAGTATGGGATGCACAAGCGGGATTTAGAAAGGGAATGGGGTGTACGGATCAGGTCTTTTCCTTGCGGTGCATAGCCGAAAAGTGTTTGGCTAAAAACAAGAAAGTCTACTGCGCCTTCGTAGATCTAGAAAAGGCCTATGATAGAGTGATGAGGAATGAATTGTGGTCAGCACTGTCCATGAACGGTGTGAGCAGTATCCTCATTCGAGCATTGCAATCTCTTTATAGGGATTCTAGTGCTTGTGTAAGGATAAACGGGGCATACACTGAATGGTTTAATATCGAAAAAGGTGTTAGACAGGGATGTGTAGCGTCACCGTGGCTGTTTAGTCTGTTCATGGACAATTGTTTGACAGATTTAAAAGAGAATGAAAGTGGGTTGAGAATGAATGAGTTACTCGTCAAATGTTTTCTCTATGCTGATGACCAAGTATTACTTGCGTCTTCGGCCGAGGAGTTGCAGGAGATGGTAACTGCTATGAGTGGAGCTTTTGTTAGAAAGGGAATGAAGATGAATGTAAGGAAGACGAAAGTGATGGTGTTTGAAAAAGGATGATGCAGTGACAGACTGTAATATCGTGATTGAAGATGAACAAATTGAACAGGTGAAAGAGTTTGTGTATCTAGGGTCAGAGTTTACAAGAGATGGAAAGTGTGAGAGTGATATCGAAAGAAGAGTGAATGCAGGAAACATGGTGAATGGAGCTTTGCACTCCTTTATGAGCAGTCGGAAGGTGTCTAACAAGGCTCGTTTGGCTGTGCATGAGGGGGTGTTGGTTCCGACACTCATGTACGGAAGTGAAAGTTGGGTATAGCATAAGAAACATGAAAGCAGAATAAATGCATTTGAAATGAGATCATTAAGAAGTATGATAGGAGTTAAACTGAGTGACAGGATAAGAAATAGTGAGATAAGGAAACGTTGTGGTCTGAAAGAAGATGTAGTGACAAAAATTGAGAAAGGTATGCTGAGATGGTTTGGCCACGTCAAGAGAATGAATGAAGAACGATTGACGAAAAAAGTGTATAAGGCGAGTGTGAATGAAAGTGTTGAAAGGGGTAGACCTTTCTAGATCAAATTAGGGACGTCTTGAAAAAAGGCCAGGTTAAGAGTACCCTAAACCGTAGAGCATGTATGAAGGGAATAATGAAAGTGGACGAAGCGAAACAAGTATGTAAGGATCGTAGCAAGTGGAAAGAAGTGGTCTCTGCCTACCCCTACGGGAAAGAGGCGTGATTATATGTATGTATGTATGTGTATGTTACTAAAAAGGTACCAAACTCAGCATAGTCTTGGTACTAACAAAGTACTTCGACACTGATCTTCCGTGGGTGCCAATAAGATTTAACAAAAACAAACCTTAACAATATTCATAATTATACAATGTTAAGTTAATATGCACATACAGTATATACAAACCATATAGGTAAACGATTACACTATAATATAAGTAATAAAACATACATAAGTACTTATAGTAAATTAATATAATAAAAATAGCAATTACTTAAATAAGATTAAAAAGAAACGAATAAACGGAATAGAAATGTATGTAAGACACAGTAAATAATTTTTAATAAATTGACTTTTGAATACTAAGTAAGTATTTTTTGTAGTTATATTTAAACAAACCGATTGAATTGAATGGTAATGTCGACAAATAATATCCTTGACTGTGCCCAGTCCATCAGCACAATATCAGGCTTATTCGCAAGAATAGTCCTGTCTGTGATGATGGCCCGGTCCCAGTAGAGCCTGGCGCGGTCATTTTCGAGCACGGCTTCCGGCAAGTACTTATGATACGGCAGTTTCCGATATCGAAAATGGTCCTTATTTTGATGGGCATAGATAAGTCTATGACCTCAGAGTTAGCAACCCTTCCCCTTTCAACATGGAGGACCGCACACTTATCCATCCCCAGCCCCATTCTAATAGAATTGCTAAAATCACAAGTGATGTTTAGCAATTCCATAAGATGAGAGCGACTGGAGGCGAATAACTTGAGATCATCCATATAGAAAAGGTGGTTCACTTTTGTACCTCCTTTTCGAAGCTGAAATCCCCCTCCGGAGCCCTCCAGTAAGGTACTGAGTGGGTTCAGAGAGAGGCAGAACCAGATTGGACTCAAACAATCACCCTGGAAGATACCCCTTCTTATCCTTATGTGGCTATCCGCAGCCGTCATCCGCTCGCCTAGATGACAAAGTATCGTACTCCATTGCCCCATACACTGCCCGAGGAAGTCTCGAACTGTACAATTGACCTTATACAGCTCGAGGACCCTCTTAAGCCATGTATGAGGCACCGAGTCGAATGCCTTTTTATAGTCTATCCAGGCGGCGGAGAGGTTCCGACGGTTGCGTTTAACCACCTTGCCAATGACCGCGTCAATGAGGAGTGGTTCCTTGGTTCCACGACCACCGCCCGACATCCATTTTGAGCGCGCAACATCACCTGATTTGAGTTCAGGTGACGAGTGATTCTCGCGCTCAAAATGGATGTTAGTGTCTTGTATATGGTAGGTAGATACGTCATGGGGCGGTATTTGCTCGTTATTATTATTATAGTTCCGCCTCCAGGTTCTTCAAAAGCGTCATTGCCAAGGCAAGGTCTGAGCACATCGGCAGAATTGGCGAGAAGCTAGTTCGCCTTCTTTCGGGAACCCGTGCATTTTGGTCTCTCGCGAAGGCTGTCCATCGGAACTTCTGTCAGCCATCTCTTCCATCTCTGCACAGAGAGGAAGACACACTGGCCCATGCCGCAAAGGAGAAGGCCGATCTGTTGAACTCTCTTTTTGCGCCCAACACGACTCTAGATGACGGGGGGAACACACCTCCGACCATCCCGCGATGTGGGTGCTCCATGCTGGATGTGCGGTTAACAAAGTGCTCGGTTCGCAAAGCACTCTTCTCCCTGGACGTCAACAAGTCGAAAGGGCCCAATGGAGTCCCTCCTATTGTGTTGAAGACATCTGCTTCGGAGTTGGCACCGGTTTTAACGCGTCTTTTTCCGTAATCTGTCTGCCAATTCCTAGTCCCAAATTCATGGAAGAGAGCTTTTGTCCTCCCGACCCCTAAACAGGCGACCGCTCAGACCCGTCTAACTACAGGCCTATCGCTATCACCTACTTGCTCTCCATAATAATGGAATCCATTATAAACTGCCAGCTCATGAGGTATCTTGAGGATCATAAGATGAGTTGTGACCGCCAGTACGGTTTACGGGTTCGATCAGCTGGTGATCTTCTAATCTACCTGACTCATAGCTGAGTGGAGGCAATAGAGTCCAAGGGGGAAACATTGACCAATATTTTGGACATAGCGAATACCTTCGATCGGGTCTGGCACAAAGCGCTTCTTTCGAAGCTTCCTTTTTATGGACATTCCGAGAAATTGTGCAAATTGATCACCAGTTTCCTTGCTGGTCGGAGCATCAAGGTCGTAGTAGACGGTGCATGCTCTGGTTTTAAGCCATTCAACGCTGGTGTTCCACAAGGCGGCGTGCTATCACCAACGCTGTTTCTCCTGCACATCAATGATATGTTGCAAACTGGCAGCATTAATTGGTATGGCGACGACTGCATTGGTGATGCCTTATATACCGGCCGTGTAAATATTTAACGGGAAAACATCGCCAAGTACCGGGAGAAACTTGTGTCGGAAGTCGAGTCTTGCTGAACAACGTCTCGGATTGGGGGTAACTAAATAAAGTCCAGTTCAATCCCCAGGAAGACACACGTTTGCGCGTTTACCTCTAGAAAGAACCCCTTTGTCGTATCTCCTCAGTTTTAAGGCACTCCCCTTGCTGCCTGAGCTAGCACGGGAATTCCCGGCGTCGACATATCGAATAGTGTGCAGTTTCGTGGTCACTTGGAAGGGAAGGCCAAATTGACCTTTAAAAAGTTGGCGTGCTTAGCAGTGCGGGACAGTATTTAATGCCGGCACATCGCTTGCAACTTTACAAAGCGCAAGTTTGGCCTCACATGAAATAATGTTCCTATCTCTGGGCCGGGGCACCCCAGTGCGAGCTCCTTACACTTGACCGCATCCAGCGCAAAGAGGTTCGAATTGTCGATGACTGAGTTATGTATGATCGCCCTCGATACACTGGCGCTGGATAAAGATGTTGCATCTCTTGCGTATTTTATCGCATCCATCACGGGTAGTGCTCTGAGGAATTGTTCGGACTAATTCCAGCCGCTCAATTTCACCATCGCACATCGCGACAAAACTCACGATACCATCCATACCATCTGGATGATTGGAGGTCCACGACTGTGCGTTTTACTAGGAGTTTTCTCCCTCGCACAACTTCCTTGTGGAATCGATTACCACCAGCGATTTTTTCGGGACGATATTACTTTGAAACCCTTCAAGAAAAAAGGTTACACCTTTCTAAAAGGCCGGTAACGCATCTGCAATTCCCCTAGTGTTGCGGCTGTTCATGGGCGGCAGTAGTTACTTACTATCAGGTGAGCCGCATGCTCGTTTGCCCCCTCTTCTTTAAAAAAAACAATAATTATTATTTTCTTCCATTAAAGGTCTATTGTAATGGTTTGCAAATACATTCTGTAGACCAACCTGCTGTTCTAAAATTGTATCCAAAGTCACACCATTTCTATGTGCAAAAGAAGTGGACGCATGTCTAGTAGAATGTGGGGTGATTTATTAGTATCTATTCTCCCATCACTTGTCGAATCCAACGACTTAGAATTGGAGTACTGGTCCTCTGGTAGGGTTTTTATAACAAATAAATAAATAATCTGTATTATTTGACTCTATGTTTCTTATTATTTTCGTATATTAAATTAGTATATTTGCTGGACAGATATCTGGTTTTGTACTAAAAAAGGGTAAATTAATTAACATTTCCCTTTTACCTGGAACAGTAGTTTTTAAAATATGGGTAATCCTAATCTTACTCCAGGTTCAATAAACTAAATATTATGTACATAATTAAAGATAATGTCTGTATTCGTTGTGCACTTGTGAGAGCAATAAACACTATTAACTTTTTAGTTATCATTTCTAAACTCAAATTACTAACGGGTGATCACCCCTGGATGTGATGTAACATAACAGTTCGATTCCATGTGTCAACATATTTAGGCCTGCAAGACCTCAGTTTAAACACTCCTTTGAAAAAACTTTCATCTGGATATCTGAACCTAAAGAAGGATGTATGATCAGAGATAAAGCAGCACGATATATATTAAGACTGCTGATATGATTAAGATTGAAGGTAAGGTCTCATCATAACTACAAAACGAAGCCGAACTTGGAACATCTAGTTCTCCTTGTCGAGGGCGTTTCAGTTGCAGTCATCAAAGTAAATTTTTAAATTACTCTATCAAGTCCGGAGAAAAGGTCTCATTATAACTAACCAAAACGAGACCAAACTCGGCACATCTAGTTCTCCTTGTCGAGGAGTGCCAGTGCAGTCATCAAAGTACACTTTCAAGTTACTCTATCAATTCCGGAGGTAAGGTCTCATCATAACTAACAAAAACGAACCAAAGCTTAGCACATCTAGTTCTTCTCGTCGTGGAGTTCTAGTAGCAGATACCGACACCGGCACCAGAGGTATCAAGCACCTTTTTTAAAATTTCAATGAGGAATTGTAAACATTATTGGTATTAAAATTCATAAATATTTAGACCATTATAAAACACCCACCACTTTTTAAGTGCTGTAGTATACTATTTTATTGTATTTTGATAGTGATGCTATTATTACTTCTTCAGCTGCAATCGAGGTCAGTCTTTTTTTGAAAGCTTTCCTGATAATATACACAAGCTCCCAGGGAAGCACTGCTATTTATAAGATGCAGTGTTCTGAAAGACGAGAATAATATTTTTTTTGAGGGGTATAACTTTATTATTCTAGATATGGCCAATTCATCAATAAATGGGTACCAAGGTTGTGAGGCCCACAAGGGTAAAATCCATATTCCTGTGGTTTGGTAATTTTAAATTTTTTTGTCTGGTTTTCGAAATTAATGCAAATGGTGGAAATGCATAAAATAATTTAAAATCGAACCACTTAGTGGTGAACGCGTCAATCTTTTCTGCAGGTGGGTCATGAAAAATATCTGGTGCATTTTGTATTGACTCTTGTAGCATACAGATCAATGTCTGGTTCACCAAATCAATTACAATTTGTTGAAATGCATTATGTGACAACTTCCATTCACAATCAAAAATTCTTAATTCTGGATTCATAATCAGCCTCATTATTTTCAATTGATTGTATGTACGATCCAAAACCAAAATTTTTCGAACTTCACACCATTGCCATATATATTCCTAGCTAACTGACTAAGTTTAGGAAATTGTGTTCCACCCATTTTATTAATGTGGGCAATGGCTGCGGTGTTGTAAATTCTCAACAGAATTTGAAAAAGTTACATCCTTAGCGAAGCACTGCAAACCCAGGAAAGCAGCAGACAACTTTAAAAAGTTAATATGATTCTTCTTATCTAAATCTATCCAAAACACATGAGCTACCTCACCATTACAGCATGCACCTCAACCTGTCCCTGAGGCATCGGAATAAATTTCCAAGTCAAATATATTTTGTCTAATTAAGTTTTTAGAGTTTTTTATATATGACATCCACCATAGCAGATCATCGTTACATTCAATACATTCAATATCAACAATGATTTTAGAATAAAATTATTATTTGTTTGTTTGTTTTTTTCTTTCCAGTTTATTCTGTAATTCTTTTAATTTTTCTTGGGAGTTTTTCCTTCGAATCACTATTCCGCTTTTTTGAGGCATATTTTTGCACTTTTTTCAAACTTTATATAATAATATCACATATTTATTGCATAGTACGCTGCGTACACACAGGCGCAAAAGTGAATGATTAGCAGATCGAGTGTTGCCAATTTCTTATTTTGCTTTATAATAGTCGCGGATATACAACCCGAAGATTGTGGAACCACAAAGTAAATATATCTCGGACTAAGTAAGAGTATAATTGCGGTGAGTTAATGAAATGTTCATGTTATTTCTCTAGCCAAGTCGAAGGCCACTGTAAACGATAAAGTATTTAAAGTTGATTAAGTGACTAGGTGTAAGTCGTTGTTATATACACACAATATTATTTTGTTGTAAACTATGCTTTGCATTATAAGTATACATAATTACAAGGTAACTTTTACAATTAACTACTCGTAGAAGCATGCGGTGTATACATTTAATTGATTGTGCAATCAGTGTCTTATTTTACTTGTGCATTTTTGCAACAATCGTTGGTGTATTTAAATAAATTAATAAAAAACATTGCCCGATCCAGCACAATGTATTTGTTATATACAGTGGCGTAGCGTGCCTTTGAGGGGCCCTGTATCAAAATTAGTTGGGGGGGCCCAAATAAAGGGTAAAGTTTTCTCACAAAAGAAACAAAATGCTTGCATTAAATTAAAATGAATATTTATTGATTATAAGTTTATCGCTTCCTCCTAGAAATTTAGCTAGCCAAACAATTCAAATTAAATGTACACTTTTCTTGCCTTTTTTTCGGCAAATTGATTTATTAAATCATCTACAGCTGCGGACGATTTCAGTTTTTCTAAAATTTTTGCCTCTATGGACATACTGACAAGTCTGATAGACGTTCCTGCCCCATCGAAGTCCTTAGATAATTTTTTATCAGTTTTAATTTTGAAAAACTTCTTTCAGCTGTTGCGGTCGTAACTGGAAGGGTCAAGAATAGAAAGCATGCTGTTATTACCTCTGGAAAACTGGATGCTAGGCTATTGAATTTTATCAGCAATAATTCGATGAGTTCCTTAATGGAATGATTTTTTGAATTTCAGATTTTAAGCATGTTTTCAGAGCAATTAATTGTTCATAAAGATTAACTGAGATGTCTTCACTGATTTAGCCGACAGTTTTCCGGAAGCATTTTTTATCACTTCGTTTGAAGAAGATAGGAGTTTCTCGGGTTGTAATACCTCGAACATATTACTCAGGTCACAAAGCTCTGAAATCTTTGTTTAGTTTGAGAAATTAATATATCTAAAACAGCAATAGTATACATTGATTTTGAAATATGATTCCGGGTCTGAAATTCTCTCATCCTGTGATAACTCATCAAAAAAACGCTTCGTTATCTTTCGCCTTTTATTTTTAAAAACAGTTGTTACCCGCCACTCTTTTGCTAAATCTCTGGACTCATTTAGCAAACCATTGAATGAATTTTGATTTCTTATTTCGCTCAGTCTATTCAAAAGATTACTTAATAAAATACTAGCTTTCTGTAAGTCATTATTTTCATGTTGTAGAGCTTTAGAAACAGGATTAATGATTTCAAACAGTGAAGAAAAAAATGTGACAAGCACTAAGAAATCATAACTCTCTAAAATATTTATTATATTTTTACATTCTTCACGTTCATCTTTTTTAGTAGAAATTAAATTTAGTTGGTACAACAGTTTTCATGATTAATAAATATTTTTTTTTTACTGCTAATAAAGCGTCGTTCTTTGAAGACCATCTAGTAGGACATACCTTTTTAAGGGTAATTTTATATTTTTCAGATGAATCGTTACTCAACATTGTCCAGCGTTTTATACTATTGCTAAAAAAAGTATATATTTTTCTAAATTATTGAAAAAATTCGATACTTCAATAACATGTTTCGCAGCATCGTTTAAAATTAAATTTAATTGCGTGTGCAGCACAATGAACATAATCAGCATTAGGAGCGTGCTCTTTTATTAGGGCTTGTAATCCTCCATATACACCCGACATAACATTTGCTCCATCGTAACCCTGTCCTCTACATGTAGACAAATCAATTCCATATTCTTTAATCGTATTTAAAATTTCAATTTTAAGTCCTTCTGCACTGGAATCGGATACTGCTATAAACCCCAAAAAGGGACTCACAGATTTTTAATTCTTTAGGTACATTATCATCATTTTCTGTTATCGAGATGTATCGAAAAACTACGGAAAGTTGGTCAATTTTTGACAAGTCTTGTGTTGTATCCAAAATAATTGCCAGAAATGGAGCTTTTTTAATTGCTAAAATAATACTATTCTTAACTGCGGTACCAAGCAAATTAATAACTTCATTTTGAATCGTAGGGCTTAAATAATTTATTTCGCCCTTCGGTTTAAAAGAAGTTCTTTTAAAATAGGATCATAATTAGATAGTAAACGTAAAATTGACATAAAATTTCCAGAATCAGAATCATGGCCTCTAAAAGGTAGATACATGATGCTAAAGTAATTATAACATTAATTATACGATACAATACATCTCTCCAGAATGTAATTTTACTACTGATTTCACTTTGCAATGAAGTATCGATGGTATTTCCTTGTAACCAAATTATTATAAGATAGGGATGCATTAATATGCTGCTGTGAGTTTTCATGGTCAAATATACATTGCGTAAAATTACTTCTAACGGAAACACCGTTAACCCATGCAGAGCAGTACAATTTGCTTTGACGATCTGCTAATAACCAACAGAAGTGACAATACGGCTTGTTTAAAACATTAGAATAACATAGCCACGGTCTTGGAATTTTTATGCCAGCCTTATTTAAATATGAGTAATGATAGGCCGAAAAACATCGCTTTGTATCTGAATCTTTTGGAAACGGTCCTTGCGGTTTAAATGGACCCAATTTAAAAATTATTTTCGTTCGCATTCAGTTGGACTGTCACCAAAATTTCCTCTATCTGACGAAATTATATTATAATATTCTTCAGACTTTTTAGAATCAATGACTTGTGTTTCTTCCATTTCCGGATGGACATCTAATGGAGAATGTCCTTCAGAAGAATCTAAAAATATAATTGAATAAAATTAATACAGTAAAGATTTTTTTAATTATTCGAAACTAGAGGACTAAAATGTTAGGAAAACCATTTACATAATGAAAGCTTTGCGACGCTGTGCTACTAAAGAAACAATGAAAATGGTTTACAAAGCAATAACACAATCCCTACTATACTACTGCAGGCTGGCTTGCGGTGGAGCTATCAAAACAAAAATGCTCGAAGTCGAGAGGGCCCAGCGAGCAGTACTAAAAATAATGCTGTCTAAAAACTTTAGATTTTCTACTGACGAACTGTACAACGAATGTAAGGTGCTACGGGTTCGCCAAATCTACAATTTAAAAGCAGTAATTCTAACCCACGGAAAAATAATAAATTCCCCGGATTATCTTAGCCTGTGCCAACGTCGGACCTATCGAGTGCCGATTCCAATTCACCCAGTAGCTTTAGCAAACGCCACTCACAATTTCTTCTGCTTAGCGTCTATACCAAATTCTGCTGTCTCTTCCCAGATTTGAGGTCTTTGTCCACAAGCAAAGTCAAACACAAAATAACAACCTGGTTGCTCCATGCTTCTTATCAGGAAACGGAAAACTTACTTTCCTTTCAGAGTTGACCCCATACAGGCACACGCGTAGACTTACAATCACACACACACGCGCGCGCAAGCACGCACACACACACGCACACCGCACGAACACGCACGAACACGCACACGCACGCACGCACGAACACACACACACACAAGCTACAAGCCTAGAGCTTAGTGCAGAAACCAGTGCATTGTTTAATTATGTAATGTTTTTTGGTTAAATAAATACATTTCTATTTCTATATAAAATAATGTTTAGATAAATTAATATGTATATATATAGTAAATAACGTACGATACGTAAGGTTATGAGTATTTGGTCAAAAATTCGGAATTTATATTTTTTTGTTGGCGACAGAATCAACTACTAATGAAGATAATCAAAGCAAAATACTTATTAATTATTATTGCTCGTTACAAAACGTGATCAAGTATTTTCATATATTGAAGATTGTCATTGTTCTTTCGAAAAACAAAATTCACCCTTCGCTACTGGTAGATAAACAGGATACTTACCATTGCAATCTAAATCACTCACAGAAGCTGATTGCTGAAAAAATGAAGAAATTTTGACATTTTTTTATAACCTCCCCCCTTTTCTGTTTACTTTTTCTTTTCATAGCTCCACTGGCATATTCTCTTTTCCTTTCACTCATTCTTTTCACAAATTAAACTACTTAAACAATAAATAATCAGAAGAACAAGATTGTATTGTATTATAATGTAATAACGTTTGAACCGGAATGAAATAAAAACGCGTAAATATTGCTCTCCGTAGTTTGACTTAATCGGGGGAAATCCCGCAAATAACCGATGTAGGATGTTGCCAACTTTTGGGCGCACGCTCACTGCAAATCCCAAGATTTCACAAACGTGTTAAAATAACTAAAAACTAAAATAACAAACTATACATGATTTCTAGACACTTTACACGTTTCATAGTGTGAAAAATCTATAGTTTGTGTACGGCATTTTAACATTAAAGAGGCTTAGCGTGTTAAAAGTATTTACAAGAATAACACACTTGGATTTGCAGTGCTCCCGCGAAAAAAAGAGATTGCTTTTTTGATTCTGAAGTGAAAACTCTATAGGCACGTATGACAGTTTTTTATATGTTTTTTCCCGGAATATACGAGATTAAATGACATTGGGGATAACATTTCACTAATTTTGTTTAACACGTTCGGGGCCCCTGTAGCCCGGGGGCCCCGTATCATTGATACGGCTGATACGGCGGTAGCTACGCCCCTGGTTATATATATATATATATATATATATATATATATATATATATATATATATATATATATAGTACCTATGTTTGCTTGTAATATAATCGTATTTTTAAATTATCAATGGTTTGCATTCAGACCGTAACCCTTTTACAGCACTACACTTACCTATACACAATAAAGTCTGACGACTTTGAGTTTCCTGGGAACTACTTTCAAAGCAACATCCTAACTTGTATAGAGGGACCACATCTACAGCAAAGTTTCTTAAGGGGAAAAACTGCTGTCAAAATTAGAAACGAAAGTACTTTTCGATATTTCTCGTTTTTTTCTTTTATAGAATAAGTGTAAGAAACGAGTGCACAGTCCACCTAATAGTAAGTGGATGCTGTGGCCCATAGACATCATCATAAATACGTTGGTCACACTTTAAGGCTAAGATGTTTAAGTCTCTGCTTTTCTGCACTCGCCATACGATACAAAGCAGCATTAAGCTTTTATTTGACGCTCGTATTCTGTGAGAGCGTAGTCATAGCCATTCGTGCCGACCATTCGTGCTACATCCTACAATATAATGCGAGAAGTGAACAAATATTTTGAAAAAAACAATAGGAAACACTGTATAATGTATTCTATCTTTTTTTTATAGGATAAGGGTGACAAACGAGCACACAGTCCACCTTATGGTAAGTAGTTGCTGCGGCCCATAGACATCTACATCTATCCTCCATTACAATTCAAAATGTATATGCGTTGTCACCCGTGAGGACCAAGATGGAATGCCTCATTTCCAGTAAAAAGGGCCTCCGGCCACCCGTAATCACCAAGCGAAACGCAGAGGTGAACCTCACCTTCACGCTGGTTTTCTGTGAGTTCGTGGTACCACCCCGGTTCGAGCCGGCCCATCCGTGCGACAGCAAAAGCTGCCTCGTGGCTGTACCACTATTAAAAATCTCTTTCTCTCGTTGGATAAATCCTATAGATTTATATATGTTTGTCTTTTTTTAGAGTTGCTGTTTACCGTAAAGGTAAAACCTCACCCTTCGACTCGATCGCCTGCGCTCATCAGTGTGTTAGGTAAACAAGAAAATCACCAGCTGAGCGACCCCGGCGGAAACCGTACTGGCGTTCACTAATCAGCTGGTGCTCTTCAAGGTAGCGCATGAACTACATTGTTTTTGAGAACAAGATGATGGCCGTAGTAAGACGGATCAGAGCAGTGATTTTTTTAAGGGATCGGGTGCACGAAAGCTGAATTCTATGATTTTGGACAACGCCTAGTGAGTAGGAGTACCAACAATTTTAAAATTTGTTTAGGTTTTTCTAGAATACACCTAAAGATAATATTATTTTATTATCTTTGTATACACTAATCTGTAGTGGTTTCGTTGTACTATAAAATGTATGAGTATTTTTCAATCTCTGATATATCCAATAAAATTAAGTTAACTTGCCTCATAGGCGGGACATGTGAAATAGTTGCCACGCCGGACAGGCGGTTTTAAATGTCCTAATAAAATAAAAAATATAAAGTGGATATTAAAAGTATTTAAAATTTTAAAATTATTTGACATTAACTCCGCTCTTTGTGTTCTTTTGTTACAGAAAATTCAATAAAGATTGAATTAATTAATTATGCGCTTGTTTGAAGAAATAGAGAATGAAATGTTTGCGCCTGCGAATACTTTCATATTTGAATAATACAACTATGAAGCTTCTTTTACACTTTATTAACCGTGTTTTGTCGATGTAGAATTATCACTATCCCATATCGTTCCGTGGGTGTCGTAAGAGGCAACAGAGGGAAATAAACCAGGCGATGAATAGCAGCATCTTCCTACTAGCAACTGAAAAATAAAAATACACTGCTGTTGTTAGCCCGCCTACCAAGCGTGGAAACTATGGAGACGAGTGAGGTAATCTATGTATTCACGTAATACGTATTCACATAAAAACACACGGCCGTGTGTTCAAAGTGTACGTAAGGGTGCGTACAGATTAAGTAAGATGTTGTATAACTTTTGTTTTATAACACGTCCACATTATGTTATTAAATAATGAAGTTAAAAAAACATCCTTATTTCAATAGAGAAGATGGATGGGTGCTGCCATTTGCTTGGGATCCTATAATTAACAAAATTAAGACTAAGAATAAACTTAAAACTTCAAGATACTGTAGGTTTATTCTGCGAAAATCGAACCAAAAATTATATTAAAAAACTGAAGGTAGCTGGGCTAACTGTGTCATCGGGACGTCAAAGATCTCAGTCCCCCCGTGACCATGGGTTGCTGTAAAGCACCAGAAACGTCGGGTATTAAAATAATAAATTAAACGTGATAATCCGTTAAAAATAGTTTTATTTAATTTCTGTTTAATTGTTTAATAAATGTTGATTTTTACAAAAAATCGACATTTATTATACAACCTTTTGCATACCTTAAGCGAAAGCGCAAGGTATGTTCTACTATCGCCTAAAAATTAAGATTCCACCATTTTTATTGAATAAAATCGTATCTAGCAATCATATTATACATATAAATGTTATAAAAAGCACATTGTTAGAAAGATAAATGATTCTTCAACTTCCTAATAATTTTTTTAAATCGATTAATTGCTATTTTTAAATAAAAATAAGGGTTTTTAGTGGCTTATGGTGTGGATTTATCATGTCCCTGTGGCTTGTAAACACGATAACTTTTGAAAATATCAATTGTTTAACTCAATCTATTTTTTAATCTCTTCAGCTATCATGTGGGGAAGCCACTGAATGTAAATGGCAGTGTAATTTTATTTTGTTTAGCTATAATTAATTTTTTTTGGCTCTAAAATGGCGAAATTTCCGTTGATTTGATTGCCTCGTATATAAATTATTTCTGTACATGGGGAGCTACAGCAACAGAGTAGTTTAGTTCGGCTTCAGTTGCCGTCGTGAGTGGACATTGTTTCGGTTGTTCCGCAGCGGCTCAAAAAAGATCGCTGTACAAATACACAATATTCGAATAACAAAATTTCTTAAAAACTTGATTATAATAATAATAAAAGATTTTTTTATTACAATATTTAAAAGCGCAGAAATAAATAATATTAGTACGTACTAAAAGTAAGTAGTATCAATTTTTTTTGTCATGGGTGACATTTTCATGGTTTTCGAGGGTGTTGAAACCGATAGGATTGTCGAAATATAAATCCAAGATGGCGGCCGCAATAGGTATCAATTTTTTCATCATGTATGTCATTTTCATGGTTTTCGAGGGTGCTGAAGCAGATAGTGCTGCCAAAATGTAAATCCAAGGTGGCGGCTGCAATAGGTATAAATTTTTTCATCATGGGTGTCATTTTCATGGTTTTCGAGAGTGTTGAAGCTGATAGTGCTGTCGAAATGTAAATCCAAGATGGCGGCTGAATTAGGTACTTCTTCTTCTTCTTCTTCATCATGGGTGTCATTTTCATGGTTTTCGAGGGTGTGGAAGCCGATAGTGCTGTCGAAATGTAAATCCAAGATGGCGGCTGCAAAATATATCAGTTTTTTCATCTTAGGTGTCATTTTCATGGTTTTTCGAGGGTGTTGAAGCCGATAGTGCTTTCGAAATGTAAATCCAAGGTGGCGGCTGCAAAGGGTATCAATTTTTTCATCATGGGTGTAATTTTCATGGGTTTCGAGGGTGTTGAAGCCGATAGTGCTGTCGAAATGTAAATCCAAGATGGCGGCTACAATAGGTATTAATTTTTTTCATCATGTGTGTCATTTTCATGGTTTTCGAGGGTGTTGAAGCCGATAGTGCTGTCAAAATGTATTTAAACTACTTTAAAAATTCCGTATAATCATGTTATAAGTAATTTTTTAAATGCGCTTAAGGTATGCCCAATTGGATATACCAATATATTTTTAATACGTTTCACTAGAAATTAACTCAATTAAAATTCTTCAGAAAGGCTTACCCCTCTTAAAAAAAACAAAAAAGTTTTTTCTTTAAAGTAAAAGGAATTCCCGGGACTTTGATTATAGGCTGTCCCGTGTCCCGGGACTTTGAAATTGTCGGGAATTCCCAAACCATAATTGCTACCCGTTATGGAAGCAAATTCAAAGACGTATTCACATCAAACATATTACGTAAACGGTCAGTCGCTCTGGAATGTTGTTCTTTTATCTACTAATTTTTTCCATATATTTCAAAACAGCGTTTTTTACCCTAGTTGCGTGAGCGTTGAGGTAAAATAAAACTCTTCGACTTATCACAAAAGGTAGTTTAAAATGAGTCTCAAGTTGAAAGTAGAATCTGTTCCACGAATAAAATCCCGTGGAAATTTTACGAACTAAAACTAAAGTATGGAATTCGACAGCAAGTTTTTATAAGTGGTAGAGCCATGCTGCAGCTATATTAGTAGTACTAATTGTAGCACGAATGGGTCGGCTCGCCCGGAGAAGGACCGCGCTCTCACAGAATACCAGCGTCAAATAGCAGCTTAACACTGCTGTGTTTCGTATGGTGAGTGCAGAGAACCGGAGACCCTTTTTACTGGAAAAGAATCATTCCATCTTAGTCCTGACGGGTGACAACGCATCTGCATTTTGATTCGCAAACGAGGATAAATGTAGATGTCTATGGGTCACAGCAACCACTTGACATCAGGTGGAATAAGTGCTCGTTTCTTACCCTATCCTATAAAAAATAAAGTTAAATTTACGAGTAGCTTAAACTAGGGCTCGTGGTAAGCGCGACACAGTTTGCTTGATGTTAATTAGCTATTTCCTATACACCAAGATAACACTCGATTCGGCCATCAAAATGCAGGATGTACATAAAATTCCGCATTATCATTAAAAAGAGCCTCCGGTTATCTACAATCACCATCATAGGCTGCATTATTCGCTAGTATTAGTTATTGTGAAATCGACAACGCACACTTACGCACAATATTGGTCATGCCGTCTCGTTCGTTCTACAGTCATAATACAGCCACAGGGAGATATACATACAAACAGATTGGTTGAAGTTGGAAATGGTTATTTAAGGCTTTTTAGCATGCAAATAACCTGTAAAGCTTAATAGAAGCCATTTATTTCAATATCACTGACTGATACTTCAAATTTATTTATATCTGTGCATGTGGACTATAATGAGATATTTCGATTACACATCATATAATGAGTTAATCAGTAATTCGATTAACATAAACTAGAACACATCTGTATTACAGATTGTAATCAAGATGCTCCCCTCTGCTCCCTCTATCGCGACCCGTGAGTAATCTGTACGGCGTGGCGACTGAATTAGCTTTGTATTGTCATTCATCTTCAGAAATTCTAGCCTGTATTTTATTTTGCAGGTAAGTTACATTAAAGGCTTTATTATAACCTACGGTCGAATAAATGTATAGTATTATTGTGATTGTATACGACAATAATTTTATTTGTAGAAAAATATATGAAACTGAAAATTTGTACGTGAATTTTTATATATAAATTCGTAATAGAGTTTTTTTTGTACGAAATAGATTACTTAGTAGATATAACGCGTTAGCAACCAGATGGGTGACACTTGGCCTGATCTTGGGCTTGCTATACCCTGATTTACACATATGTCTATCGCTACACGGCTAACGAGTGTATAGAAGCCAGTTATTTCAGTATGAATTTCACATAGGCATATTTCACTTATATGATACTTTAATTAAAATATTTTTTTAATTGTAAACAAAATATAAGAAATTCTTTTTTATTTGTAATTGTATAAGGTCGGAGAACAAGTTTCTTTGTATTTTACATACAAATTCAAGACATTTTTTGCACAGTTTAATTACATTTAATTATAATATATATTATGTGTCATTTTGTTCGATAACTTGTTGCCATCTTGTAGGTAGTGACATAATCCCGTTGCTGTAGAAATCTTGGGTTTTTGATCATAAAAATGCGACAAGTAGTTGACATTCCTCTCTTGGTGTTAACCTAATACTACCCAAAGAATTCTGCAGAGACCGAAACAGGAGAAGATCTGAGATTGCAAGGTCAGGACTATATGGTGGATGTATTAACACTGCCCATCCAAGCTCCCTCAATGTTTGCTAAATGGCCAAAGATGTGTGCATTCTGACGTTATCATTATGAATGACCCCTCCTTTTCTTTGGATCAATTCCAGCCATTTTTTCATAATTTCTTGCTTGTCTCAATAGTTGTTGGCAGTAGAGATCCAAATCTATGGTTTTGCCCGGCGGTAAAAGCTCATTATAAACGATGTCCTTCCAATCCCACCATACACTCATCATCACCTTATTGCGTGTAAATCCGGGTTTCTCTACAGTCTGTGGAGCTTGACAACTCGAAAATGAGTACACTTTTCATTAGATTTCTTTCAGTGAGCTCGTGTGGTACCCAAATAGCGAGATTTTTGTATAGCCAGACTTTTTCAAATAGGTCAAAACTGTTTTGTGGTCAATCCATAATTCCTTGGCTATGTCGTAACTACTAATATGCCACTTTTTCAAAAATGCCATCAAATGTATTCGTATGAGGGCGACCCGACAGCTGCATCTTTGACATCACAATTCCCGGATTGAAAACGCTTGAACCAACTTTGTACTACTCTTACTGCCACTGCATTAGGTCCACAAACGTCACAAATTTTTTTCGCGGCTTGATTTCCATTATTCCCTTTTTTGGAATAACATTTCAGAATGTATTGAATTTCTTCGTTAGAATCACTCATTTTGGCGGACACAAAATTTATTATTAATTAAAAATTTATTTATTGTCATGTTATTTTACGATTTGTATGTGGTTTTATTACTTCTGCATTATCCGGGGAATAAGAGGATTATCAAAGACCCCTCTTTACCGATGCTCGTGTCAGTTAGGGGTAATAAAACGACATACAATTTGCAAATTATTATTTTTTATTTAAAATTATTTTTTTTTATGTTCAAGTTTTTAAAAAAAAGTTATTTTTTTACGTTGGAATACCGACTCTGATAACGCACTTAAATGGAACCACATGATTTTTGTTACATGTTGTATAAAGCATTCCCACCGCGTCGTCCAGACAGACAAACGGTTAAATGTTCTTTGTTATAAAATTTATTCGTTTAATTTCTTTTATTAAATTAAGTATATTCTAGCTATAAAAATAAAGCACTTCAGTACGATAAGAACAAATAAAAATAAGGAGAATACATGCATAAATTTTACGAGGGCAAACATCCAAATCCGGAACAAATATTTGTAGGCTATACAAACACTGTGAAGCTTACAGCGAGCGCTAACCTTCTGAGCTACCACAGCTCTTTTTCCTTGCCCTAAAACCCCCTCAGAAATGAGAGGAGGCCTGTGCCCAGCAGTGGGACTTAAATAGGCTGCAACTTTACTTTTTACTTTTATACAAACACTTGTTCCGTGCGGAATTCGAACCCGCGGCCCTCAGAGAGACTGACTGCTAGAACTGATTGCTAAGCCACTGCGCCCCGAAGCCGTCCAGGTTCTTAATTCGAGAGTATATATTAACATAGTTAATACGCGTTAACTTAATGCGATATCTTGGTAATTTTATCTTATATTTACGCGAACACTACACAAGGAATAAAATGAATTTTACAAATCTACTGCAAGTCTTCAAGGTACTATAAGCTCGTTCTACGTACATAGGACCAGAAATATAATATTTAAAATAGAAGGTAGACTTTGTTAACCTTAGGAATAAGATGGAATTTTTAGTTTACTTTTAAAAGGGTTTCCAATTCTCTACATTCACCATACGAAACAAGCTGCATTAATCTGCTATCTCAGGCTCGTATTATGTGAAAGCGTAGTTCTTCTCCGGTCAAGAAAACCCATTTGTGCTACAACAATTTTGTAGCTGCAGCATGACTCTACTACGCGTATTAGTTCAGTTTTATTAATGTTTTTATTTTTGTATAAGGGACTATGTACGATGATATGTTATTAATTGTACTTCAAAAGAAGTGTACGCGACGTGTGGTTAGGATCCTAGCGTCATCCTCTAGTTATAGGACGTTGAAAGGCAATAGATAGTTCAATTGTTTGGAACCGATTTCATATTTAATTCTTTACATAATAATGATCGTCTTAAAGTAAATATCTCTTCAGTAAACATCTTTAACCACAGCGAACATCGGGTCGGTTACTTATTCAACGTCGCACATCACCGCCCGTTGTGCCTACAGCAGTACAATTACATTTTGATCACTCGTTGTTTACGTACGTGCAAAAAATACGTACGGTAAATGTTAATAAAATGTTAACTTACTTATAATGATAGAGCCAATATATACTATGCTCAATGACCTCAATAGTTCCTCACAACGGTCTTGAGATGAACATTGACAAAACAAAGTTCATGTATAACGTCCATGTCATACTTATGTCGGTAGTTGTTGGGGAGCACTAAGCTCGAAGTTGTTGACGAGTATGTTTACCTTGGACAAATAGTCCAACTAGGTAAGTCCAACTTCGACCGAGATGTCAATCGACGGATTCAACTCGGCTGGGTAGCGTTCTGGAAATTACGACACATCATCTCGTCAGGTGTAACTCAAAACTTGATAACAAGATTGTACAACCAGTGCGTGGTGCCAAATGATGACTAATGGAACTGAGACATGGTCCTTCACTGCTGGCCGTATGAGGATGCGCGAGGTTGCTCAGCAAGCTTTGGGCTATGCTCGGGGTTTCTCTGCGTGATAAATTTAGAAATGAGGATATCCGCAGTAGAACCAGATTGACCGACATAGCCGAGCGAATTAGTAAGCTGAAATGGCAATGGGCTGGCCATATTGCTCAAAGAACCGACAACCGACGGGGAAAAATATTTCTCGAGTGGCAACCTCGTACCGGTAGGCAAAGTGTAGAGCGACCCTCCATTAAATGGAGTGACAACCTGGTAAGACAGGAAGTCGATGGATGCAGGTGGCTCAGGACCGTGCTCTATAGCATTCCTTGGGGAAGGTCTATGTTCAGCAGTGGACTTGTGAAGGGCTGTTATGATGATGATGATGAATAGTAACTAAGGAACTATACAAATCTGTGTATGTATTTGTGTATGTAGGTGGTTTGTGTGTTTTATAATATATAAATTAGTGTGGTTAATGCGTGGATGTGGTTGTAAGAGTTAAAGGATTATATGTTTAGTCAATTATTATTTATTAACATTCAATAGATTTTAACAGCTGTCACAACGTGTCCATTCAGCCACGAATGAACACGATTTCTTTTTATTTCAAGTCAAAATCAGATGTGTCGTAATAATTATCCATGCTTTTCTTTTAAATACCACTGTATTGTTTTATATTGCAACAAGTAAACAAAAGCACGAGACGTTGACTGTGAAGCTAATTGCTACGGTCTAATGATCTCGACGGGCGGTCGCAGAAAGCAACCTCTCTGAGTGCTTGATATCGTTTCGATAAAATATTTCCTTTCTATTTACTTCTATTGCTTCCTATGTTGGTCTTTTATCTGAATACTTAAAATCATCCAAATTTTAAAACAAATTTAAACATTTATTTCGGATTCTTCATGCTTAAGTGCAGTGGCCTTGTAAGAATATCGACCACCTCATATTGTTCCGCGTTTGTAATAAGAGATGACACAGGGAAATTGAAACAGGAGATGGGCAAAAACTGCATTGCAAAATACACTCTATAAGGAGGCAGCCTAACTTCAGCAGTAGAATTTTATATTATGTAATAGATCCTAAATTGTTAGTAACAATTTAAACTTATTCGAGTGTTATTAATATTACCAATCATATATTTAATTTATTCTTGCGCCGCATACCCAATGCATGCACGGACGCAAAAAACGAAGCTTGTCTGTCTGTCTGTCCGTGTGTCTGTCTGTTACGTTTCAGTCTGTCTGTCCGTATATCATTGATCTCTAGTTACACATCTATAAGGAGATTTTGTGTTGAATATTTACCCAAAATATAATAAAAATATCTGGGTGTGGTGTGTCGTCGACTCGGTCATGTTTTTACGTGAATACTTGTACGTAACGAAACGACTGCAAAATAGCGGCGATCCCCCCTCCACCGCTCGTGTTGTATCACAGTTTTCTATTTTTTCGGTTTTGCTATCAAGTGGTGTAATAAAATTTTGGGTATAGATGTTAGTACTACTTTCTAACTCTTAATTAAGAGATAACTATGAACTCGTAGTAACACGTAAATGGTAGATCTTACACCGACTTGACAGTGAAGTCACAAAGCTTCAACTGAAAACCATCGCTATTTTTGCAGCATTATGCTGATATTTGATGTCACATTTTAATTTGGATTTAATTATTTTCTTTTTGTTTTATTATCAAATAATGGCGTGCATGTACTGTTATAACCTGGAGTACCCTAGTAAACACATTTATAAATGTTATTTAAATTATATATTTAAATAATATCTACACACATACATATACATAAAATATTAACATGATATTTGACTCTACGGGGAAGACATCTTTTAATTCTTTCATAAAGGTAAATAATTTAATAACTTTTAATAATTTGTATTCAAACAGACACGCCATATTACTAGACATGCTGGATTTTTTAAAAAAGAAAAAAATAAGAGAAAATCTATAAAATCAAAAATAATAACTCATGAAATAATAGAATTACATTAATAATCAATAATGTATGAACGTAAAAAAGTGTAACACAAATATAATATTATTGCCATTTTACGTTCGAAACAGTTATTAACGTATTTTTTAATTCTTGTACCAAATAAAACAACTTTAATTTGTTTTAAAAAGTATTTTATGGGGAACGAATAAGTCATTGTAAATCATCCCAACAATGTGTTGCTGTAAATTTGAAGCTCCTTCGAAATGCAGCTGTGCAGTGTAGAGTTCTTACAATCGAATGAACGAAAGCTCTTGTTTTAGAGTTATTTTGGTCTCACGCCCACTTTAACTTTTCGAATAGATGATACTTTAGTCGCATATAGAAATTTACATCGAATGTCAGAATGAAAAAAAAAACTACCGATCAAAATATTTCCTGCGCTTATCAGTCGTTTCACAAGCGCCAATGCGGCTTCACAACGACAATATTCGTATATTGAGTGACGTGAACTAGATCCCCTTTTTTATATGAATAGGATAACAAACAAGCACACAGGCCACCTGATGGTAAGTGGTTGCTGCGGCTTATAGACATCTACATCTATCCTCTATAACAAATCAAAATGCAGATGCGTTGTCACCCGTGAGGACTAAGATGTTATGCCTCGTTTCCAGTAAAAAGGGCCTCCGGCCACCTGCACTCACCAAGTGAAACGCAGAGGTAAGCCTCTACTTCACGCTGGTATTCTGTGAGGTCGTGGAACCACCCCGGTTCGAGCCCGAGCCCATCCGTGCAATAGCAAAAGCTTTTACTGTTACCCTATTCATTCGTAACGAAGTATTACATTGAATAAAACTAATTTTACGGATTTTATCGCGTTTAATTAACTTAGTTTTTATTCCCGACGTTTCGGGTGCTTTCCAGCACCCATGGCCACGGGGGCCATGGTCACGGGGTACATGGTCACGGGCGACATGGTCACGGGGGACATGGTCACGAGGGACATGGTCACGGGGGATATGGTCACGGGGGACGTGGTCATGGGGAACATGTTCACGGGGGACATGGTCACGGGGGACGACGTTTCGGGTGCTGAAAATCCATAAAAGTAGTTTCATTTAATGTGTAGTGTTCGTGTAAATATAAGAAATCAGAAGTATTACATATTTTTACTATTACTTTTACACGTGGTAGAGCCATGCTACAACTATATTACGGATGTAACACGAATGGGGTCGGCTCGACCGAGAAAGGACCATGCTCTCACAGAATACCAGCGTAAAATAGCAGCTCAATGCTGCTGTGTTTCATATGGTGAGTGTAGAGAACTAGAGACCCTTTTTACCGGAAACAAGTCATTCTATCTTAAACCTCACGGCTGACAACGCATCTGCATTTTAATTCGCAAACAAAGATAGATGTAGGTGTCTATGGGCCACAGTAACCACTTACCATCAAGTGGACTGTGTGCTCGTTTGTCACCCTATTTCTATAAAAAGAAGTAAGTAGATAAATATATATATGTATATATATATAGATATCTACTTACTATATATATATATATATATATATATATATATATACATATATATATATATATATATAAGCTTATATATAAGTACTATCTTACTTATAACCAACTTATAGTAAGTGGTGATGTAGTCAAAAATGGTTACTTTTACACACGTTTTTTCGATCTTTTCTTGGAAAAATCCACATTGTTTTCGAATAGAAAGAGAAATTATGTCCTCTTATTTTCTGTACCAACGCATTTGAACGACAAAGTGAACAATTTAGTTTAAATGCGTAGTATGTTGAAAACAATAAGGCATATCCAGTGGTGGGAGGGAGTGGAAGTAATTAGTGATGCAAGAGATGGAATCGTTGACACATGTGCTCGAGATTCGATATAACCAGATTTAGGTCATCAAAAGTTCATTAGGAAATAATAATAATATAGTCTTAAGCGTTATAAATTAAAATGCATCATCGCATTTTAATCCTTAACCAAATAAGGATGGAAGTTGGCATATTTTTGGAAAATTATCTATAGGCTATGGAACCTTTCTACTGGATACGTGGCATTCCATCTTAGTCCTTAGGGGTGACAACACATCTGCATATTGATGCTTAATCGAGGATAAATGTAAATTTCTATGGGAACAGTATCAACTTACCATCAGGTGGACTGTGTGCTCGTTTGTCACTTTGATTCGATAAATAAAAAACAGCTATAATCAAGAGAACTCTATGCTTGTTTGTTATTTTTATTTGTTAAAATAACAATTCATAGATTAAACTAACCGTCACTCGCGTTGTAATTAATAACTTGAGTACTCCCAAGAGTTACATTTCAAAGACATAAGGAACCTGACCTAAAAATATTTAAATTGGCTTAATTTTAAAATGCATAAAAATAATTATTTAATTATTTGGTTGCATAAGCATTCACGATGTGGCATTTTTGATTAATCGAACTTTTGGCTGAAGAAGGAAAATGAAAGATCTCCCGCCGGCCGACTTGTTCACTTGTGAATAACATGTTTAAAGTAAAAGAGAACAATGCAATTAATTATGATGACTATGATTTATTACGTATGAACTAAAATAATGTTTTTGCAAACAAGTGACAAGTTTGTGTCAAACGTGACAGTTTTGCACCAAATAGGTAAATAAAATGAGTAATATTATTTGTAGCAAATGTAATAACACCCTAAAAAGTTCTGAAAAAATTACATGTACTCAATCCCGCTGTAAAAAGCAGTTTCATTATCTGTGTGTAAATATTACCAATTTAAACTTTATAATGAAGTCGAACTGGAAATGTCCTGATTGTAGTATAGAGATGTTATTTGCACAGCAACAGACAAAGAAAGATAACACACCATTTAACAGTACTACGATGACGGCTGGGAGTCCCTCTGAAGGAAAAAGTAATCTCTCTTACAAAGCAATAAGGACCGTGGCCGAGCTCACTTGACTACTCTAGCGCCATCTATTATCTATCTACGGAAGCGGTTGCGATGTATATCGATATGAAAATTTGACGCGCTAAATACATCGTTCTTTATTTAATACATTTCCATAGATGTCGCTACATGGTACCGCTTAGTAAGATTGACGAAGTCATTGGGCTCTAGTGTTAATACAAACGCACGGGGGAGTGGCGACACTTATAATGATGTGGAAAATTTACGATTAAATATTAAAACTATCATGCAAGAAGAGCTACATATAATAGTAAAGGAGGCAATTAAAAAAGAGTTCTTATCTTTGAGAAAAGAAATGAGCAGCTTTGAAGACTCTATAAGCTACGTGAATACTAAATTTGAGGATATGAAAACTAAAGTTGAGGCCTACATACAAGATACTAAGCAACTCCATTGTGAAAGTGAATTGCTCCAACGCAAAGTTAAAGACTTAGAATCAAGATTATCAGTAATGGAACAGAATTCTTGACAGAATAATATAGAAATACACTGCCTTCCAGAGCATCTACAAGAAAACTTGCATAACTTATTGATGCAAATTGGCAAAGTGATAGGTTTTGCTCTATCGGAAACTGATATCATATCTTGTAATCGTGTGAAAAAGCAGAACAAGACATCGAGTATGCCTAAAACAGTTGTATGCAGACTCGTTAATAAACTAAAACGTGACAATCTACTTTCAGCTGTGTACAAGTACGACAGATCCCATCCCAAAGAAAAGTTAAACTCAAAATTACTAGGTTATGGTGACAAGGAGTCACCGGTCTACATCTCCGAGCATCTAACGCATTCTAACAAATCACTCCACGCAATAACAAGAATATGGGCCGAAAAACACAATTTCAAATATTTATGGGTGAGAAATGGAAAAATCTTTCTTCGAAAGGACGACGAACACCCGGCTAAGTTGGTACTTCATCAAGAATTTTTAAAGACTTTAGTTTAATTAGCATTAAATATTACTATTTCAAAAACATATTAGTGTTTTTAGTCGTAAAGTTCAATGTTTGCATTTATTATCAAAATATTCGCGGCATGCGGACAAAACTAAAAGACATTTTTCTTGAAGTTTGTGCCAATGACTTTGATTTGATTGTGTTAACGGAGACTTGGCTTAACGATGGTATAAACGACAGCGAAATTTTCGCCGACCATTATCAAGTTTTTAGGAGAGACAGATCATCAAATACTTTTGTAATGGCTGCTGATGGTCCACCACGGTGTACTTATTGCCGTTAAAAATTCTATCCAAGCATATAGGAATTACACTTTCGAAAGCCGCTGTGAGGATTTATGGGTTACTTTAATTATGAGCACTACCAAATCACATCTCTGCTGTGTTTATTTACCGTCCCCTCTTAAACGTACTCATCTTGAGCAGTTTTTAGATAAATGTAGTAGCGTTATGGATGACTTGGATGATGATGTGTTTTTGTTTGGTGACTTTAACCAGCGAAACATTGTCTGGTCTCCCACTTCGGATGCATCTCTAAGACCTACCAATTATGACAGCACCATCGCCTGTGACCTTGTTGACATTTTATCTGCTTATGATCTGAAACAGTTCAACCATGTATTGAACCATCAACAAAACATTCTCGATTTAGAGTTAAGTAATTCTAAATGTGGTTATAGTGCAAGAGTCACAAAATATAATTTCTCGAGTAGACTTATATCACCCTCCTTTGCAAGTGCTTTTATTTATGCAGGGGTTTCAACTACTCTATCCCAAATTTATACTTAGGTACAACTTCTTTCTAGCAGATTATCAGGTAATAAGTAATCGTTTGAACGAAGTGGACTGGAACTCAGAATTGGAATCGTATTTAAAATAGATGACGTTGTATCTAAATTTTACAATATTTTAAATCAAATTATTGCTGAAAATGTGCCCATCAGGAAACGTAATAATAAGAAATATCCACCTTGGTTTTCCAACAACCTCATTCGCTTGTTGCGTGAAAAGGAAAAAGCTCGTCAAAAGTATAAAATAATTTAAAAATGGCTTAGATGAACTAGAATATAATATATTAAAAGAACGGACATCGACCACGATAAAAAATTGTTACAGTAGATATATAGAAAAGGTTGTCAGTAGTATTATAAAAAATCCAAAATACTTTTGGGCTTACATTAAGAACAAACATAAAATAAAGAGTGACATACCATCTGTTATGAATTTCGGAGACAGAGTTGCGAGAGACGTAGAGAGTATTACCAATCTTTTTGCGGACAATTTCGCTTTGGCGTATGAAACGGTTAATGATACTGTTTTGGTTGATGAAACTACGCCTCATGTACCTTTAACTTTGGGTCAGATATGTATAATTAGTGATAGAATAGACAAGTCTTTAAAAGCTCTTGATTCGGTTAAGGGACCAGGAAGCGATGGTATACATCCAATCTTTCTTAAAAACTGTGCTGTCGATTTAACAATACCCTTGCAAATCATTTATAATCGATCTCTTGTGGAAGGTTGTTTTCCCACATCTGGAGTTCCGCAAGGCTCACACCTCGAACCGATTTCGTTTGTTATGTTCATTGACGATATAAAACATTGTATTCTTAACTCGTAATTTGAACTTTACGCAGATGATTTAAAGCTATCCAAAACAATTAAGAATAGTGTCGATCAGTTAAAACTTCAAACGGACATAGACAGGGTTGCGGAATGGTGTCGACTGAACGGTATGACTTTGAACACTAATAAATGTTGTCACATAAATTTTTTCCGAAAATTTGACATATTTTTAAGCTCTTACAACATAAACGGAACGATCTTAAACAGAGTCGATCAAGTTAGAAATTTGGGTATTGCTCTCGATTCTGAAATAAAATTCACAAACCATATTAATAACACGGTTAACAAATGTTTCAGAATGTGGTTAACAAATGTTCAGGTAATGAAAGTTTTGTACTTCGCCTTAGTACGTAGCCATGTGGATTATTGTAGTTCTTTTTGGTACCTATTTTATCAGAATAATATTTAGCGTATCGAAAAGATTCAAAAAATGTTTGTGAACAAAATCTCATTTATCAATGGTAGTTACCGCAGCATTAATAGTTATTCTGATAGGTTAAACCAATTTAATACGCTTGCATTAAGGCAACGTAAGGAACAGCTATCTATGATGTTTTTATATAAATTATTAAGCCATGAAGTGGATTGTCCGTCTCTGCTATCACAAATTAATATATTAGTTCCTAGAGTTACGGCTCGTCTGCATAATTATAATCCGTTCTCAATGTCCTTAGGAAGAAGGAAATATGGTAGTTCCTCTCCTATTTGTACACTGGTAAAAAATTATAACTTTTTATTTCAAAATTGTAATTCTTCAAAGTCTTTTGTGAAAAACCTGCTACTTTTAAAAAATCGATTTTTGATTGTTACAAGAGCCATTTTTAGTTTTTAGTGTTTTTATTTTTGGTTTCTAATTCTTTCATATTTTTGTCTGTACTAAAAAAAAGCATAAAAATTTTAATATGAATTCATTGATATATTAAAAGGGGTTAATATATCAATGTATGTATTATGTAAAACAACGTCTTTTATCATTAAAAATGCTGTGCATACCTTTAATTTAAATGCATATGTATAATATATTTTTCTTAAAAATCGTGATATTATAAGTTCCTTTTATGTATTTAGTTGGTAAGCTTTATTAAAAAAAAAAAAAGTTGTTCACACAAAAATGTAACAATGGAAATAATAATCATAAATAGATAAATAAAGAGATAAATGAAGAAATAATAATTATGATTATATAGTAATATGATAGTAAATTATGATTAGATAAACATTATGATAGTAATTTTAAGTAATTATATATGTCGTTTTTTATAAATCCCATTTTATTTCCACGGAAATCCCATTGCAAAGGGCATAGTACTCATTTCAATAATAGAATTAAATGTCAGGCAGTGCTTTTGAAGTCGTTACGGAGATTATTTTGTCTACTTTTAATTTTATTTCGTTTTATATTTCGGCCCTTTAATCTCTTAATAACTTTAAAGTCAAGTCTTTGTGTTACAGTTTTAAACGTTTAACGTGAAATTTGGTTTTCATCTCGCATACCAATCTTCTTAGGGTTTTGCCCCTACATAAAACAAACAAACACGTAGTGTGTGTAGAGAACAGGAGACTCATTTTACTGGAATCAAGGTATTCCATCTTAGTCTCTGAGGATAGTTGTATATGACTATTAATGGGCCACAGCATGTACTTACCGTCAGGTGGACTGTATGCTCGTTTATTACTTTTTCCCATAAAAATAACATTGTTTCCACTAAAGCCAAGTACAACAACCCTCTTCAAATAAAAATCAGTAAAATTTAACGCCGTTATTTACACGCACAAGTCGCGGGCAAAAGTTAGCAATACTTATATAGTATGTGTGCCCTATTAAAAACTATTTGAATGTGTACTTATTAAAATGTACATTATAAATAATTTAGTAAAATTTTAAAAACATATTGAATATTTTATATAATGTGACAGTTTTTTTTTCACATCCATACATTTTCATTCAATTCTGCTCATTGGGAAGTTAGTTCAAAATCAATTTTTAAATTCAAAGCAAACATACATGCACGAAATCAAGTTAAGAAATAAAAATTTGATAAAAAGAAATTAGATTGAGATTGCGAGCCGTATTAGTAAATTTCGCAGGACGCGAGCAACGGCGCACACGTTTTACTTAATTTTTCAGAATTGGAACACTTAAAAATTGCTTATTATGTCGTCTCATTTTATTATCAAAATGTACATTTAAAGAGAGAAAACTTTCAGTAATTATTCCAACAATAATCTTATAATTTAGAAGGAAATTAGGTAGTTTTAATTTAAATGGAAGATTGAATTAAATGCAAATACTATATCTACTATACGAGCCGTGGTAGCTCAGATGGTTAGCGCTCGCTGTAAGCTTTACAGTACTCGAGCATCCCGGGTTCGATTCCCGCCGGCACCAATGAAATTTTTAATCGCAATTTTAAGTGTTGATTTACCACGTGCTCGGCAGTGAAGGAAAACTTTGTGGGGAAACCTGCATGTCTGAAAAATAAAAAAAAAATTCGAAGACATGTGAAGTTCGCCAACACGCATTGGGGCAGCGCGGCGGACGTTTCCTTGCCCTAAAACCCTCTCAGAAATGAGAGAGGAGGCCTGTGCCCAGCAGTGGGACGTAAATAGGCTGCAACTTTACTATATCTATATATATAAATTAAATAGAAGCATCTGTCTGTAATATTGAAATACTGACTTTATTGAGTTTAGGGTGTCATTTGTGTGCCATTAAGTCATGAATAACCATTTTTTTTTAATTTTTTTTTCTGTCTGTCTATCTGTCCGGGTAAATCTTCGGAATGGTTAAACCTACTGTAGTAAAACATGACGAATAGATAAAGAGCAAAGCCAGAAGTGATCTATGCTGTATTATAATAAAAAAACAGATTTTTTTCTGAAAAATCGTTTTTTTTTTTTATATAAATTGTTTTTGATTACCTTACATATAAATAACGCCACATTAACATATCCTAGCCAGGTGAAGACAGATAAGGTGGGGGTCACTAGTCCTCTCTGTTGCCAGAACTGGTCTGGGCTATTCCAGCGTATTCCATATCTATAAAAAAATCTAAGTGTCGCTAATATTAAAACAACAGGTTTCTATTTAGCTCAAACGATAATTGTATGCTATTAAGACATGAACGAATATTTTAAAGTTTTTGTTTGTCTGCATGTGTGCCTGTCTGTCTGTCCAGACTAAATTTCGGAAAGGTTTTGTAATAAACCTTGACGATCAGATAGAGAGCAATGTCAAGAGTGATCTAGGCTACATTTTATACGTAAAACTTGGATATTATTATTTAGCAAAAAAATTTATATATGGTCTGTGACGATTATCTTGAATACAAATGTAACTGCATTAACAGATCTATGAGAAGCCGCAAGAACGAATATATCATTTTAGTACAGTATAAATTTTGATAAATACTCATTTTATATTCAGCTTACTACATGTTGAAAGTTAGGATTTATAACACGTCGCACTGCACACTTTCCACGAAATGCAATAAAATTTAATAAAGCATTATGTTCGAAAAAATGTTTGAATTTGTTACACTGTAAAGTGTACTACGTGTTTATTCATCTACTTTGTTTAGATTTCTTTGTGAGAGTATTTACAAGACATAAAGCAGCTCATTTTACATCTTTCGCATATCAAACCATAAACTATTCACGTGTTGTTAATTTATTGTTGGCTTATATGTAGAACTTATCTTAGATCCTAGAATTAAGAAATAAACATTTATTGAATAAATTAAGTAATGGCAGCATTTTAGACGTGGTAGAGCCAGGTTTCAGATATATTATGGTTGTAGCAAAAAAGCTTCGGCTCGACTTGGGAAGGACAACGCTCTCAAAGAATACCAGCGTAAAATAGATGCTCAATGCTGCTGTGTTTCGTATGATGAGTGTAGAAAATACCCTTTTTACAAGATATGAGGCGTTCTATCTTAGTCCTCGGGGGTAACAACGCATCTGCATTTTGATTCTGAATGGAGGACAGATGTAGATGTCTTTTGTCCACAGCATCCACTTACCATCAGGTGGGCTGTATGCTCTCTTATCATATATGTAGCCCTTTTTCTATAAAAAATGTGATTGACCCTGCAGGCCATTTCTGGAACTTCCCGCTTACGCGTTACACTCGAAAATCTATTTAATTTTCGTTTTTTTTTTTGTTTTTTATATTTTGTAAATGGAAGTGGAGATCTGTCTGCTTTCGCATTCTTAACATAGTAAAAAAAATCTATAATTTAAAAAACTCCAATTCCTCTCTCAAATGCTCTAAGTAAGAAAAAACAATTGCCTCGTTGGTCTTGAGGTCGTAAACGTGGTAACCGATCTTGAGTTTCCAGGTTCAAATCCCGGGTTGGTTTAAAATTAATTATTGGGTTTCTATACCAAAAAATTCTCGGTAGCAGCCCGAAGTCGGAAAATTGGCGGCGTTTTACCCCATGCCTCATATAGCACGTAAAGCGGCTGCTCCTGCATCTGATCTCCCTTTTGTCATATCAGATAAACGTCCCATTGGTCTATGAGCGTGAGGTAATACATAATGGATGTGTGCTTGCGCATACACACGGGTACTTTAAACCTGTCATGCGCAGATGGTTAACTCTCTCCGTTTGGCCTGGCCGCCGGCACTGAAATTCGGACTGGATGAAATTATAAGAAACAACTGTAAAATCTCAAGACTTCTCGGATACGCATAGAATATAATATTTACTATTTACTTAAATAATTCCAGCCGCCAAATTCCAACATCGCACACCGCGACTAAACACAAGAAATGTTATACTTAAACTATACTCATACATTGTAACGAGATATTTTGAAAACATACTATTTTTTACCACAGACTAACGGATGGAGTGGATAAAAATGTGTTGGTGTACTTTTCCTTTAATATTGCAAAACATAAATTAAATCGGACCGAATACGGGGAGCAGTGTTAAGATACGAGACTGTAGTATAATCCGCCTGCCATGCGACGATTAAGGCAAATAAATTCTACAAACGTAGAGACACATGTTCTCAAG
The DNA here is from genome assembly GCA_033319125.1 of Parnassius glacialis. Lineage (NCBI taxonomy): Eukaryota > Metazoa > Arthropoda > Insecta > Lepidoptera > Papilionidae > Parnassius > Parnassius glacialis. Next base: position 3,098,609 of record JAVANC010000028.1, on the reverse strand, counting down.
TAGACAGTTCCGGGCTGACAAGGAAAAAATAAGAAGATATTTCACTCTTTTATTTTGAGCCGTGGTAACTAAAATGCTGCTGTAAATTTTACAGTACGCGAGCAACCCTGGATTAATCACTGACAATGTATTTATGTTTTTTAACCTGAAGTGACAAATTACTGACAATGATATCTTACATTGAAATAGTTTTTTTTTAATATTTACGTTCAATACGGACTGGACATAGTAAAAGTAATATTGAAATTGTCCAACAGACAAGGGTTAGTCATTCATTGACGTTTAACCCCGAAACTAAAATCACACCACGTTGGGTTCGGGAACAACAAGGTGGACTGACTTTTTGACATTTTTGTCCGTCTGCCTGTGTGTCTGTCTGTCTGTCCGAGCTAAACTTTGTAATGGCTGAATCGATTTTAATTGACGAACAGAAAGAGAGGAACGCCACGAGTGATATAGGCTAGTTAAGTTTATTCTAAAAACTAGATTTTTTTGGGAAATAAAGAAATATATAGCTTTCGTCAAGTCGCTAGTTTCGGATGATTTTTTTTGGTAACCTCTCAAGATCTTATGGTAACGAAATCAGCGCTGCTCAGACCAAAATATAAAGAGCAGCATTGGACAATGTTTTAAAATTTCATTTAATTTTAAATTTATTCTCAAAATAATATCTGCCTGTTATATAATATAAAAAATAAAATAAAAGTCCATCTTTTGTTTTACTTATCTAAATTTTTGTATATTGAATAAAACTACTTATACGGATTTTATTGCGAGCAATTATCTTGTTTTTATTGATTCCCGACACAAAAGTAGTTTTATTTAATATGTCATATAAGATTTCGCGTAGTAAAAGTTCGCGTAAATATAAGAAATCATTAAATTTATATATTTAAAAAAATTCTAAACAGTTCTTGCAAAGCTTCATTTTCTTAATCACGCTGTAAATAATTAATGTGACCAAATCAAATTAATTATTTTATTTGCCATTACAACAAAAATGTCTCAACTCACACATACAATAACTCTTACATAGAAAATGTAAATATCATATCAACAAACGATATTTCAATAAAATACCTGGCGCTGCACAATTTTCTGCTACGAAAATTCCATCTTACTTTACGAAACTCAATAAAGTCAGGATGTGAAAGTTTGTCGAGTTCTTTCTAAGACGTTGCCTTGGACTTTATTCAATATTGCATGCTTATTTTTTTATAAAACTGAAGCGACAAAGGATTTAAAAGTTACATGATGGTAAGTGGCTACTGGAGCACTGAAGCCCATACCCACCTGCAGTCAACTTCAAATAATGAAAGCTACATTTTTTTATAGGATAGGGTGACAAACGAGCACAAAGTCCACCTGATGGTAATTGGTTGCTGTGGCCCATAGACATCTACATCTATCCTCGTTTGTGAATCAATGCGTTGTCATCTCTGAAGACTAATATGGAATGCCTCGTGTCCAGTAAAAGGGATCTCCGGTTCTTTACACTCACCATACGGAACATAGGAACGTTAAGCTGCTATTTTACTCTGGTATTCTGTGAAAGCATAGTCCTACCCTGGTTGAACCGACCAATTCGTGCTATAACTAATATAGAATTGAATAGAATAGAGTTCAATATATTTATTTTCTCATCACAAACAGGCACAGAATTATTGATCACACCTTTAAGGAATAAGATTGAAAGCCTCACAGCCTGTAAGTATGCTAGCAATCAAAACTCTTCAGACCGGCATACGGCAGTGCTTGGCGGTGGAAATAGATAAAAATATGATACATATCCAGACGGATTCCAAGACAGAAAAGGTACTCCTACCACCTAGTAAATTATACCATACTGTACCAAAAATATGAACGCTGCGACTTAATCCGATATCCCAAATGTGGACAAGAATGACGTCTAAGATTGCAATATACGAGTAGATAATGTTTATACACGTTCTCGACTGTGTAGCAAAACATCGTGAGGACACTTGTATATCGGAGAAATCAAACATAATCTGAGGACATTTTAAACTAAGTTAGTTAAGGTGTTTTGATTGGCTTGAGGATTTGTTGCGTCGGTGGGGGTTCAGGCCGTCGTATGCTTCGGCGTGTCTCGCTATGTGGGAAAAATGTTAGAGTTGTTTAATATTGAATGAGGACCATTAAATGTCGGCCAGTATTATAAGGAGCGTGATCATTTGGTTCAGTCTATAGATATGAAAAGAAAGGGAGAAGCACTGTGAAATTTTAGCTGTGAGAAAAAAAATATCCTGTCCGTCCCTTCGTGTCGGCTTATTAGGCATTTACTCAAGAGCAACAAATATTTTTCCTTTTTCTGCAAATATTCCAAAATATAGCAGAAGGGATGAAGAAGAGCATAATGTAACGATTTTATTTCTACCAATAATTTGAGGAAAAGGTATACAGCAGACAGAATCAAGATGGCGACAAAGACTCTTCAAAAACTGCCTTCTGCTTGTTGCCAGCATCTTCCATTATACTGCTTGAACGAGTAGGAGCCCAAAGTTCTACTCCTAAATTTATTTTTATTTTGTTTTGGTTGATGAAATTTACGTGAGTAGCTGCACTGCACTGCCGTGCCCCCAGATACGAGTAGCGTAAATTTCATCACTTTTTGTGTTTTAAAACGATTTGATTGTAATGTACGTTTGGGCAATGTATTGAAGCTGGCTTTGTTTTTTTTTATTACAGCAGTGAAATGACGACCAAAAAAAACAAAGTCAATTCTGAGTGTAGATTTTTAAAAAGGAATGATCATGTAAATATTTTTTCATAGATTTAAAGACAAACCAGTTTGCCTCATTTGTAATGAAACAGTTGCAGTTTTAAAGATTTTAATTTGTATCGAAACTTTTCAAAAAAACATGCAAATGCGAAATATGCATCTATGAGAGAGGCAAAGAGAAAGTCTTTTGTTGAAAGGCAAAAAGAGAAGTTACGTGGACAGCAGAACATGTTCACGAAGCAATCCGATATTAAGAAGGCTACAACACTGGCAAGTTATGTTGTAGCTTACAAAATTGCTAGAAGTAACAGAACATTATCGGATGGTGAATTTGTAAAATATTGCATGGTGACTGTAAAAAACATTATTTGTCCAGAAAAAAGTATAGAGTTTCAATCTTAGCTATAAAGCCGTCTAATATCGTTCTCCGTGATAACACGGAGAACGATATTAGATCGAATTGACGTCAACGCTGAACAATAATCGTCACACGTGGAAAAAAATTGTAACAAATTTGAATACTTCTCTCTAACCATGGACGAAAGCACAGAAGTGAACGATACTGTCCCATTACTGATTTTTATTAGAGGAATTGATTCAGCGTTCAACATAACCAAGGATTAGCATGCTTAAAATCCTTGAAAGGAAAAAACCACAGGAAAAAATTATTTACGATTCTTGTCTTAAGGGTATTTCAAAGTTTAACTTGCCTATGGACAAATTATGTAACATAACCACGGATGGACCAACCAATATGGTTGGCAGCAATTTGGGGTTTATGGGTATATTTTGCAAAGAAAACCATAATAATAATGTATTATTTCTGCACTGTTTAATTAACCAGAATGTGTTGTGTAAAGCTTCTATTGACATACAACCCGTTTTGAGTGTGGTTGTTAAACTTATCAACACAATAAGTTCACGAGGTTTGCTGCATCGACAATCCCAAAACCTAAAAAAATCCACCAAAAGTGAGTTCTTTGATCTCCTCTACCATACTAAAGTGAGATGGTTAAGCTGTGATGATGCATTTGAGAGAGTGTGAAATTTAAGAAAGGAGATTCAAGACTTTCTGATAGTGCAAGGCAAATGGGACGACTTTAAGATCATGTCTCTTGAAAATTGGCTTCCTGATTTCGCATTTCTCACAGATTTGTTGTCACACCTAAATAAAATAAATACGAAGCTTCAGGGCAAGAATCAATTCTTAGATGAGCTTTAGGGACATTTAAAAGCCTTTAAATTGCAGCTTAAATTGTTTTGCATGTGAGGAGAAAAATGATCTTACCCATTTTCCCAAACTGATCAGTATATCACTGAAGAAACTGCACGAGGAATTTGATAACAGATTTCAAGATTTTAAGAAAATCGATCCGTCACTAAATATTTTTTCAATGCCTTTTAATGTTAACGTCGATGAAACACCCGCTAACCTACAACTTTAACTAATTGTGATAAAATGCAATACCCATTTGAAGCAACTATTTCTTAACACCAGCAACTTGGAAGTTTATAAATTCATATCTAGGACACAATATCTAAATATAGTTGCCCATGGCCCAAAAATTAATGGCTATGTTTGGTACAAGCTATTTGTGCGTACAAACGTTTCAATAATGAAACTAAGAAAAAATTGTCTTCGTAATAGGCTTTCAGATGACCACCTTTTTCAACTGCTTAAAATTTCAGCATCACAAATGGAGCCAAATTAAGATGAAATCATGCACAAACAAAAACAGTTCCACATGTCACATGTCCCCACAAAGACCAGCGCTCCGCAACCTTCTACTTCACAGCTAACTTAAAAGTTTAATTTATTGCAATTTGCGGATTATTTTTATTTCAACTGTTATTTTGTAATATTGCACAATATATTATAATTACACAATAATTATAAATAATATCGTGTTTCAGAAAATACATACATTCAATATTTTTATTTCAGCAAATAATATAGCCAAAAATGCAACAATTTGGCCCGCCATATATTTCGTTAGTAAATTTTTGCACGCGAAGGAAAAAGTTTCCCCATCCCCGACCTATCCTATGAAAAATTATGTTAAATTTTTTGTGTGACCTACAAAATATTGTTCTAGATTAATCCATGTGTAATTTATGTATGTCTGCTTCCACGATAGTGAAGAAATCCACAGTGTGTGGGTAACTTTTTTAAATGATAAAAAATAAAGGCTACGTTCCGCAAAAAACTCAATCTTTTGGATCTAAATTACCACGAGAAAAACAAAGTCGTTATTAAGTTCGTCGAGTCACGTCTTAATGTTCGAACCCTCAGCTAAAATATACTGATCCAATGCCAAAAGAACATAATGAAGATCGATGTGAGTCCACACTAATTTCCTTAAAAACTGTTTGGCATATTTAGATAAAAAAACATTCATAAAATAACGCTCAATCTTTTATAACTTATTCTAAGCCAGTATTTAACTGCAGTACCACATGGTGGAAAGTGGTGATGAAGCCATAGACTGTGAGCCGCGCTGACTTAGCGTAATGAATAAATGTCTTACGAAAGACATTTATGCTGTTTGTGTGTATTGTTTGTTTCGAATGCTTAAAACAACATAGAGAAAAACCCGCAGACCGCCTGCTTCTCCGATCACGAAATGGGTAGGGAAGCATTAAGAAATAAGAAATAAGTAATATAATTTAAAAATAATATTATAAAATATTTAATACAAAGCTGTTTTTAAAATTGAGAAGTATATTAAAGTTTTTTTATTGAATTTTTAAAATTTAGAATTATTATGAACGTGGTAGAGCCATGGTGCAGCTATGTATATTAATAGTATAGTCGTAGCACGAATGGGTCGGCTCGACCGGGGAAGGAACAGCTTAATGCTGCTGTGTTTCGTATGGTGAATGTAGAGAACCTGAGACCTATTTTACTGGAATAGGGGCGTTCTATCTTAGTTCTCACGGCTAACAACGCATCTGCATTTTAATTCGCAAACGAACATAGTTGTGTATGTCTGTGGGCCACAGCAACCACTTACCTTCAGATGGACTGTGTGCTCGTTTGTCACCCCTATTCTACAAAAAAATATCTTTAAAATTAAAATGCTCTATAGTGAATCCAATTGTGTATTCTTCATTTTTTATACCGTAATTAAAGAATATGACTTATATATAATATTAAATAATTCTATAATCTAACATAACTAAAAAAATAATTCTATAACTTTAAATCGGTATGTAACTTATCTTAGGCTCGGGCATATAAAATATAACAAAGATATTTGCCCGAAAAGGGTGGTTAAGTTGTATGACACAAAGTAATATAAATTAACACTAAATGTATATCTCTTAACTTACAATAAATATTTTGAATTTTAATTTATACTTTTTAACTCATAGTGAGTAAAGATCTCGGTGTTGCAGGAAGTTTACCGCTTGGCATGGGCCTGTTCCGTTGTGGAATCACACTTGACAGGTAAATTTCCGATCGCGGCGTCATGTTTTTCGCACATTTTACTTTATTGCCTCTCTTGATATTTTATATTTAATGTAAACGAAATGGCTATAACGTAATCTATCTAACTGCTTCAATGCAGGATAGATATACATAAACGAAATGTTAAAATAGTAACTAATTTTATAAATGCTATCAGAACTTAAAATCATGTGTCTAACACTTTTAAAGGTCTCCCATTCGTGATTTAAAAGTCACGAACTAACTACGGAAAGAAAACATACTATACGAAGGAGCAGAGTTATATAACAAATTGCCTAATAATATAAAAGAGATCCAATCGTTAACTTTATATAAAAAAACCTTCAAGCACCACATCTTAAAAGATTTTTCTCGATTTTAAACCAATATTAACATTTATAAGGCGAATGTAATTTCTTTAGTTAATTTGATTTTACCACATTAAACTTTTAACTAATAGAAATATATAGATATGAAATATATTTAACTTAAATATTATACCATTTGCAAACATTTAATATATAATATCAACGTAATTGTAAACTGCTTGCAAGTATGTAATTGTTATAAACATGCTTTCAATATCGATATGTAATTGTACACTTACTTTTCTTATTACCCTACACATTGCAAGAAGATTGTGCATGCCAAGGTAAATAATAGATCATTTACAAGTACCTGCCGTTCTTCATAAGTTTATGTATTTAGTATCTAAGATTTACTTGTTATTTCTCATGATAAGTGAATTGTATTCTTTTGAGGAATACATTTCTTAAACTACAAAAGAAAAACTCACATATTGGCTGACAAAAAATAGTTTTTATACTTTAGACTTACTGACTTAATAATTTAAAATTAAAAATAAAAACTATTGGTCAAATGATCGATAGCTTCCGATTAAAAATGATACTTATATATACTACACAAAGTTATTCTTATGTTTAATTTAACATTAGTCGGAAAATATCAGCATGATGGGATATTTGATAATATAAAATTAAACATTTTGTACAGCCGACTTCAATATAAGTTATTTAAGAATAACTCAAAAACTATTGGTCTTATCTTGATCAAATTCATAAGGTACTACAAGAGAAGTATCAGCTTTCAAATAAAAAAGAATCATTGAAATCGATTAACCCATTAAAAAGTTATGAGGTAACACACATAAAAAATACAGTCGAATTGAGTACCGTCTGCTTTTTGGAAGTCGGCAGAAAAAAGAAGAGTTTAAAATCCCATATTATGTAACACAATTAAGTAGACAAAATATAAATAGTTTTGTAGCGATCACATAAATCCCAGGGCTTATTATCATCCATAATAGTAATAAAAAATTATAATAACCCTTTTTAAAACAATCTTTGTTTAATAATTTTTTTTGGCGGAAGTCAGATTTTGTATATTTTATGGAATTTCGTTGTGAAAGCGTATATATAACTCATAGAATGTATTACTGAGACTGTGGAGTCAAGTAAGTGGTATACCAGATTGTGCCTATTACAGAAGTTATAGAGTGAATATTACTTTTTTTATTAGATAAAAAATATTTAAGTATTTAAAATTATTCCAATTAATTGTGATAAATAAACCGCACTTAATAAAACAATGTATGCATTCCGATTGAAGCCAATTAAATGAAAGATAAAAATAAGTTTCCTGTAATTACAGGAATGAAGTCATTTACGACAACCCGGCTCTCATTTAATCTGGTTTATAAAATGTACTTTTCATTTGGAAGTTAATGTTAAGCATATAAAGATATAAGAACCTCTGAATATATTATTATATATTTCTATTATTATGTATTGTATGTCCCGCTACTGGACATATAATTCCTCTTCTGAAGTATGCGTAAAAGTGTAATTCCAGCTGATGGAAAGTGGATGCTGTGACCGACAGATGCTTACATCTTTCTTCGACTAAGAATCAAATTGTAAATTATTTCTCACTCCAAGAACTAAGACGGAATGCTTCGTTGTCAGTAAAAAGGATCTCCAGTTCTTCACAAACATCTTCTCCACATACGGAACACAGCAGCATTAGGCTATTATTTTATGTTTGTATTCTGTGTGAGCGTATTTTTTCCCTGGTAAGGCGACACATTCGTGTTTCAACTACTAATTATTTAACTAATAAATCTGCAGCGTAGCTCTACCTTATTTAACATTAAATTTCTAAGAACTGCAAGTTTGATCACGATGTATGTTTTTATTGTATGCAAGTGGTAAATCAGCACTAAACTTGGACGCGTACTGTGAAATTTACGGCGAGTGCATGGACATTTTTGATAGATTCTGATATTCAAGAAAGGTTTCGTTCTCCATGATGATCCCTTTTATCTTATACGAGATCCATGTTAAACAGGTTACAGTACAATCTATTTATTTAGCAACGTAGAATGACTTAAAATAAAAAAAAGACTAAGTTGTTCGTAAATACTTGCACTAGAATTCTGTTAAAAAAAAAGGTTTTTATGAACTTAATTTACTGCAAAATGGCTCGTAAAAGAAAACGAAGAGTTTTAATAAATAAAGATATCTGGCATAACCTACCACACCTCTGTTTTTGTACATTAGTAAACATTTCTTACTTCTTTGAGGTCCATAGAATACGGTTCGTATACCTTCAAAGAATGTTAATGAGTAAATTTACCTGTTGTTTTTTTTTTCTTATTTTTTTTAATTTAATTAGATTACTAACAATTGTTTCACTTGTAATAATCAAGCTTAGCATCTAGGATATAATGCACAATGAGTTATAGATAATCATCGCTTACACAATAAAACACTAAAATAATAAGTCTATAAACTTAAAGCTAAATTACGAAAATTATTTTTTTAATTTAATGGCTGTCATACAATGTACATCAAGGATTTGGTGATGGTATTTTTGTAAACATGGTTCATTCTAGAGATCGGGGAATGCGATCCTAGAGGCGTCCCACATAATTTTTTTTATAGGATAGGGTGATAAACGAGCACACAGTACACCTGATGGTAAGTGGTTGCTGTGGCCCATAGACATCTACATCTATTCTCGTTTGCGAATCAAAATGCACTTGCATTGCCCGCCGTGAGGACTAAAATGGAATGCCTCTTTTCCAGTAATAATTTAAAATTAAAAATATTGTACAGTCGACTTCAATATAAGCGACTTCAATATAGGTTATTTAAGAATAACTCAATAACCATTGGTCTGACCATGATCAAATTCATATGGAACCACACGAGAACTATCAGCTTTCATATAAAAAATCAGAATCATCGAAATCGGTTCACCCAGTACAAAGTAATGAGGTAACACACATAAAAAAACATACACTCGAATTGAGTACCATCTCCTTTTTGGAAGTCGGCAGAAAAGGGTATCCGGTTCCCTACACTCACCTTACGAAACACAGCAGTGTTAAGCTGCTATTTTACGCTGGTATTCTGTGAGAGCGTGGTCCTTCCCCGGTAGAGCCAACCCATTCGTGCTACAACTATACTACTAATATAGCTGCAGCATGGTTCTGTCACGTAACAAATTGATCATACGATCGTTGGAAGGACTTGACAGCGCCGCTAACGGACGTGCAGAGAACCAACATTTATTAATCAGCTTGGTCAACTGGCTTCCCTCAAGGCTGTTGACCCCAAAATGGGCATACTAGAGGCTTAATAGGAGCACGAGGTATTCTCAGTGACACTCTAAAGCAAAATTTTGAGAGGAGTTCTGGACAGCATACGTAGTTTCTAATAATTTTATAGAAGAACATTAGGTCAGTTATAACTCTTCGATTGGCCATAGATGATAACTTAAAGTATTCTAATAATATACAGTACTAATAAGGACTACACAGCTTGACAAAGGAGTACGATAAATGATGAATGAATCTTATTTTAATCCGTTCAATCCTCAGACTATGAGTTGCAAAATGAGGACGCCACACTACACTTCCGTATTCTAAAATTGACCGCACTAGGTTAGTTAATTAGTTTTTTATCCAAAAGAATACCCAAATCTTTGACAACATTTACCTCTTTGACCGGAATGCCTTCGATATGATAAGCAGTTGGAATAATTTTAGATTTCTTAGTAAATATGATCTGCGCACATTTATCAACGTTCCATTTCATGCCATTTTTGTGCACCAAATTACCAATGAGTCGACATCTCCTAAGTGCAGCATCCTCAAGTGAAATAAAGGCTCCAGCCAACTTTAAGTCGTCAGCAAACATGTATGGTTTCGTAAATGTAAGACTAAGAAGAAGGTCATTGACGAAGATCTTGAATAATACCGGTGCAATGAGAGAACCTTGAGGCACACTTGAATGGATGGAATGCAATTGTGATGCAAAGCCATTTACTACCACATAAATATCTCGACCAGTAAGATAAGACTTAAGCGATTTTAAAAGAGAACCATAAATTCATAACTTCTTGAGAACGATATCATAAGGAAATCTATCGAACGCCTTGCTGAAGTCCATACAGATAAAATAAATTTTTCTATTGCTATGAATCTGCTCAATTAATTCCTTAGTGAAGAGGACCAGATTGAAACAAGTTGATCGACAGTTCATAAAACAGGATGTTGACAGGGTGATATGAACTTCAGAATTTGGTTTTGTACGTACGAAAAGACAATTGCTTCCATTACTTTAGCTAAGGTAGATAAGATTGAGTGACAGTGAAGTGACAATTGTATAGTCTATAATTTGAGACTATACAATTGTCACCATTTTTATGAATAGGCACAACCTTTGAAGTTTTCCGTATAGTTGGGTAATTACCTGTTTGAAGTGAAATTTTTTTATAAACTGGTTTCAAAAGATTCTTCGCATACTTAGAAATGCAAATTGGGAGAATACTATAGCAACCCGCTCCTTTAGAAATGTTTACACTCTTTAACTTTTTTAAAATTAAATTTAGATCTTATTTTAACGAAGAAAAACATTCATTGTTTTTGCTAATTATGTTGAGATGGGCGTCAAAGTATTTGCTCGTATTACTTTTATTTATGAGAATTACAATATGCAAAAGTGAAATAAGAAGAAAAAAGATTACAGATGTCCCTACCTTCTGTAAAATAAGCAGCACCGTCGGTAACAGACATTGCATAAACCACTTTTGTATTGGAGCCACCACGTTTGTTTTTTATATATGACCATAAAAATTTAGGGTTTGTCTGAATGCGATTCTCAACTTCCGCGTGATAGAATTATTTATATATTATTTTATTTTATAATATTGAAGTAAGATTTTATTAAGTTCCTACAACACTCTGTGAGAAGACGATAAGAAATCAAATCTAGGGGATTGTGATACTTTTTGTATTTTAGTCTGTACTTATTTTTTTAGGCAAATAATTAAGTCAGGGAAACAATGATGGATATATTTTATTCTTTAATAAAAACCTTTACCATACTAGGGTTTTCTACTATTTCGTAGGGGCAGTTTCCATAGATAAATTTCACAGTTACAAATATTCAGACCCGGTTTAATTATTTGTAGGCCATACAAATCCGTGTTCCGTGCGGAATTCAAACCCGCGGCTCCTAGCGAAGCATCTAATTGCTAAGTCTCTGCGTCACGAAGCCATCAAATATTGTTTATATTTTCATATGCTAAAGAAGTCTTTCGTCTCTTACATTTTGAGGATAAATGTCAATAAACCACATTCATTGCATGAATAATGGACACAAAATTAGTTTTTCATTGAAATCTATTCTATACTCATATGAATTTTACATTATATACGATTTTGTCAACCAAAAATACTCATAAAAGTACATCGATTCCTGCTGACTAAGATTCATAACAGAATTGTGATTTAAAATCAAATTAATATGTGTGTGCGTAAGAACACACGATAGAAGTAAAACTTCATTATCCAATTATTTGTTTTGTTTTATATACACGATTCAGTGCGTCATCGAGATGAGCGCGCTTGACGTCGAGTGGAGCCGAGTTAACCCGATTCAGCGTCAACGACCCGAGCGTGACGGTTCACTTTACCAGAAAGAACGCGCCTAAAGCAGTTTTCACTACAAAACATTTTAATGTTAGTAAAATAGATGGTTGGGTACTATTATTGCATAGGGATACAGAGAATAATTAAATTAAATCCAACGCCAAGCATACCACTATAATAAAATAATTAAAACTTGCAATTTTGCGTCGATTGAAAACAAATTCTTTAAATTGCTTTTAAAATAAAAAATAATAATTTACATAAAAAGTAAGTAAGAGATAGAGAAAGAACTATAAAGAATAGCATAAATTTCGCTTGATTTTTTTTTATAGAAGAGGGGAAGAGATTTTTATATTAGAGTGGGCAAACCAGCATGCGGCTCACCTGATGGTAAGTGACTACCGCCGACCATGAACAACTGCAACACCAAGGGAATTTTAGGTGCCTTGCCAGCCTTTTGGAAAGGAGTGGACTCTTTTCGTAAAGGTTCCTAATTCGTATCGGTCCAGAACATCGCATTTAATGCACCGGAAATTCAAGACAATTTGAATCTCAACGGTAATATCCGTATATATTATGGTTAAGTTTACGTTTCCACTCGATTAAAATGTTGTTTTCTTCAAGGCCATTACCATCAGATGGAATAGGACTCAAGCACACTGAGGATAAAAATGCGTAAGTGTCGTGTAACACTCGGTTGGAACGAAGTTCCTTACGTAGTATATTATTATTGATAAACGTGGGTATTATATTATTGATTTACAAATACAAATAAATGAATTACAAGCGTCTATTAATATGAAGCGTCATTTAAAATAAAATAATATTTCTTTCAGTGTATGATAAGAAAAAGTGCGAGGGAGATGGATATTATTCCATCTCACTTCCTTATTTCGCCGCCAAGGCCATCTACACTATGACACAAGGGATAGTGACGAAAATATCGTCACTTTTTGTCGCCTAGCTCCCATCCGCCAAACCCGTACCGTCCGATAAGGAACTTCGTTCCAATATTAAGTAGCATTTTTGGAATATACGTATCGCGTTTCATTTGAATAAAAAAATCTTTAATAGAAGAATAGAAACTCATCCATTTTTTAATTTATTCCTTATAGCCTATCAAACGTACAGAATATAGACGCCACATAGAGGGATTCTCGCCAAAGTTGCCACACTTGACAGACGGTTTTGCTACCGCAGTGCTTTATTTATTTCAGTTGCTATCAAGTAGTTTTTATCATTTTCCTTCTTTTGATTCGTATGACCTACTCACGGGATTATATACCCCATATCTCTCACGCTAACACTATACAGCCTTCACAAATTTCATTCAATCCATAAAAGAATATCTTGTTTTTATCAGGGTAGTAATTTTGATTACTCAATTTAACAAATAGAGACAAGAAGTTAAGTAAGCTCTAACATTTAGTGTATTTTTTTTGATTTGCCGTAGTTTTAAAAAGTTTAAATTAATATCTGGTGGTAGATCATTATTATGAAAGTAGCCTGCGTTCAAACAGGATCCAAAGTTATCACAGCCTTTTCGACGAATTTAAATAGATGAATGATGGATGGAATATATGAGCACAAAACAAAGTGACGGATAGAGTTTATCGTGTATGAAAATCTCTACCAAATATAGTATTGTCTATTGAAGCAAATGCAATTTATTTTGAAACAATTTCGAAGACTGTTTCACCAAGAGTGAATTTTTTTATAGGATAAGGTTGAAAAACGAGCACACAGTCCAACTGATGGTAAGTGGTTGCTGCGGTCCATAGACATCTACATCTATCCTCTGTTACAGATCAAAATGCAGATGCGTTTTCACCCGTGAGGACTAGGATGGAATGCCTCATTTCCAGTAAAAAGGGCCTCCGGCTACCTGCACTCACCAATGAAACGCAGAGATAAACCTCTACTTCACGCTGGTATTCTGTGAGGTCGTGGTACCACCCCGGTTCGAGCCGGCCCATCCATGCGACAGCAAAAGCTGCCGCCTGGCTCTACCACTGTTAGATAAAATTTAAGGATGCTTTTATTTAATATGCTATACCTCAAGAATGATCCTATTTGTATAAGAAGAATATACTTGGGGTGAAAAAATATAGTATGATATTTTTATGTAATTTTTAGACGATCCTCTCGTTCCTTGAGGTTTAACCATTGCTAAGTCCACTCAAACTTATCCGTTTTGAGGAAACTAAAAAGCATAACATGATTTTCACATAATTTTATAGCTTCTGTTCTTCAATATTTTTTCAAATCCTCCCCCCCCCCCATGAGGCAATCTGAGAGGAGGCCTATATTTGGCAGTGGACTTTTGACCTGTTATGTATGTATGTACAATGTAAATAAGTAAAATTAAATAACATTTATCTGTAAAGCTGTCACTTTTATGGTAGGTATTCAGTGACGTCTAAACCAGTGGCTCTAAATAAATTATCCAGCGCGCCGCATGGCGTCATTTGAGAGGATCGTGCCAGACCGCACTTTGGATAAATTCTCACGAACAATATACGGGTTCCCTGTAGCAGGCTGCTTTAATAAGCGGGTACTTGCTACGTATAACAGTTTATCAAATAAGGGAGTTTTTATATTAAAATCAAAGAAAGAAACAGAAAAATCGACTTCAAAATACTAAACAGAATCAAAAATCTGCTTAAAAGATTTTAAAAGTATAGAATAACGTCTTTATAATTTAATTGAATTTTTATTAAATAAGGGTGACAAATGAGCACACAGTCTATCTAATGATTAGTGGTTGCTGTGGCCCATAGACACCTACACTTTTCCTTGATTAAGAATTAAAACGAAGATACATTTGTCAACTCTGAAAGCTAAGACAGATTGCCTAGTTTCCAGTAAAAAGGGGCTTTGTGTATTTAATACCCTATTTGCCCTTATTTTAATGTTTTAAAAGCCATCAATAAAACTTGGTGAAGTTAAATTTAAACGCATGATATAAGTCACCAACATCAGTTTCACAAAACACGATTTGAAATTCCGCACCGCAGTGTTATAACATTGCGGTTATCAAATGAACCTTCATAAACTAATGTGTATCACTATCATTAATTATAAAGCAACGCTTACGCGTAAACTATATTATAAATTGTATTTGTCCGCCTAATGTGATATTATGTTATCCATCCGTAATACTAGGCAAGCGGGAATTTAAGTGCTTGTGCGGTGGCGATAATGTATAAGAGAATCCGACACCCTATTTCAGAACCATTTTGGTTTCGTAAGATGCTTCTTTTAGTGGCTTGAGAGTCGATTTAGGCGATATTAGTCTCTTTTTTTAAAAAACGTTATCCGCACACTTGGATTTTCTCCTGTATCGTGGAGGCAGTTTAGAAACATAAATTGCACGAGGACAAAAATCCAGACCTAAAACAATTTTCTGTAGGCCATACAAATACTTGTTCCGTGCGGGATTCGAACCCGCGACCCCCAGCGCAACAACTTATTGCTAAGCCACTGCGCCACGGAGCCGTCATATATTTATATTAAATAAACCATATAGAAAAAAGAAAGTAACTTTATATGTTGCCCATATAAACAACATGAATTAAAGGGAAATCTTAGGTAATATAAAATTTGATACATAAATTGCCTCATAGACATGTTTCCATAGTTGACTTGCTTGGCAGTTGGGTGGGCTGCCGCAATTTTTTATGCAATTTCAAGGTTACTATGGAGTTGTTGCCAATGTCTATCCCCAGTTTTATTCGCTTCTTGTGAACAAAACTAGATCGTCTATATTTGAAAAAAAATCCTTTCAAGTTTATAATTATAGTTACATTTGGACGATTTTCTAGTTGTTACCTTTATCAAGAGATACGAGTATTCCTTAGTCTGCTCAAAATAATGAACCAGTTTGACTAGACTGTGACGTTAATAAGAGTTTATAGCTCTTCCAGACAATAAATTGAATAACATAGTTTTGAATTTAATTTTGAAAAAATATTTATTAATTAGTGAAAACCGGCTTCAAATAATAATAATAAATTATAAATATTTTATTTGCAGAAAAGATGGTATATAAAAGGTTTAACATAACGTCAGTAAGTTTTGCTATGTTCATACGTAGTAGGACATGACAGCGGTTTTTATGTTTGTTATGTTTTTGATTTGTTAAAAAGCATGCACGAATTTATTTATTTTGATAGAAACATCGTTGACATCCAATTTATATCATCATCTTTAATTAATCCTAGAAATTTAACAAAAGTTTACAATTATGTTTATTATTAGTGCATTTGTTAAATTGTATATTTAAAGAACTAAAAGGAATATTTTTTTCCATATATTCACACTTCGATACATTAGTCCTTAGACTAATGTATCGAATGTACTTATATACCTCTGAAGCTATTATGTGGAATTATTTTACTCTTTTACTTTTGTAAATTGGTTTTTTTATTAAACTGATGTGACAAACGAGTACCGAGTCCATCTGATGTTAGGTGAATGTTGTGGCGCATAGACATCTAAGTACATTTATCCTCAAATAAAAATCAAAGCAGATGCGTTGACAATCCTAAGGACTAAGATGAAATGCCTCATTATCAAAACAAAAGTTGTCAACTCTTTACACTCATCATATGAAACAAATTAGCATGAAGCTGTTATATTACGCTGGTATTCTGTGTGAGTGTGGTCTTACCCCGGTCAAGCTGAACCATTTTTATTACAAACCTTCAAGAAAAGAGCGTAGTTTAAAAGGCCGGCAACGCATCTGTAATTCCCTCCCTGGTGTTGCAGTTGTTCATGGGCGGCGGTAGTCACTTACCATCAGGTGAGCCGCATGCTCGTTTTCCCCCTCTCCTATAAAAAAAAAACATATTACCATATAATGGCTTTATAAGCATTTTCTATCTGAAAATACGTTTCATAGTTGTTCCAGAGACAGGAATTATATACAGTTTACCTCTCACGTATTCAAAAATAAACAAACAAAATAAATCTAAAAGTAGAATCAACACAGCGCAAGAAACGGCAGGTCTACGTGAAACTGCATACACAGCCCAAGGCTACGGCGACGTTGTTAAAACCAAGTCTGGTATAAAGTCCACGTACTGCAGCGGACACAATTAACCCGCATTGTAAGCTAAATGAATTGTAGATCTGTGTTGAAAATGCAAAGGTATTGTGTATAAGGTTAAATTTGCTTACTTTGTTGCTTAATATAATATTTTCATCATCATCATAATCATTACAACCCCTCACAAGTCCACAGCTGCAGCAAGCAACAAGGAGTACCATATATATATATATATATATATATATATATATATATATATATATATATATATATATAAAATAATTCTTATGTACATGTGTATGTCACTAAATATATAAAATAATAGCCCTACTAAACGGCTGGACCAATTTTGAGTAAATTTTTGTGTGTATTTGAGTGAGTCTCTTTATTGTTTAGATTCACATTTGGCGCCATTGACGAGATCCCGCAATGAACCGTGCGAATCCAGGAAGTATAGCTAGTGTTAATATGATTTACTCATTACGTTTACACGGCTAAGCCTAGTGTGTAAATAAATCATTTATAACACTCTTGTTTAAAGTTTTGTGGTATGCGTGACGAGACGATGTGTTGTAATTTCGCGAACGATGTCCAGCCGAGTAAAATCCATTGATTGACCTCTTAGTTGAAGTTGGACTTACCTATTCGGATAATTTGTCCTAGATGAACATACTCGTCAACAGCTTCTAGCGTAGGGCTCCCAACAACAACCCGCGTAGGTGTGACATTTACGTTACTCATGACCTTAGTTAATTAAAAATAGTTTACTATTCTCATATTCCTTGTTTCTTGTTGACAATAATTTAATTGGTCTCAGTAAATGCTGCTAAACACCTAATAATTAAGTTTTGAAAGTGCAACATCTCCAGGAAATACCGGTTCTTATTTTATATCTAAAAATAATCAGAGATTCTTCCACTCATTTCTATAAATAATGATATAGTTATCATTGTTACTTGCTATAAAATTTTACATTTCTCTTTTTAATCTTTTTTAGATTGCTTTTGTTATATTTTATTTATACCACTTGTAAGCCTCGCTGTAAGTCAAAAGTGGTCCTTCCAAACCAGCTCCGAGTAATCAATTACCGACTTAGCAAAACTTATTGTTTTGTTTGTATTATCCAACGACCCGAGGCTCTTCTTGACTTACAAACTTTAATAAAACGCTTTAGGATGCAAGCAATTTATTTTATTTTATTTACTATTATTTAAAATTGATCTATATTAAGTTTGTGTTAATATTTGTATTATTATGATCATTCGTTATCATTATCAGATCGTATAATTTTGCTAGTTAGGGTCTTCCGTAGAAGAAACGATTGGCCTTTTTTTTTAAAAAAATTGTGTAGAATCATTTGTATTCACTATAGATTACAAACATACGTATTCAAAACCATTTAAGCTTTGCCAGTAGTTAGCAAAAAATACATATTAACAATATACTTAAATAAAATGGATTGCAGAAACAGCAAGCCATAAGCAAAAATAAACTGAATGCATTAAAAGAGAAAATTTAATGCCAAGCCAATAAATTGTTTTGAACACTTTTTAACATTAGGTTATACATAACTTCATTTGGAGCCCAAATCACAGAGTTGCACTCTAAATGACTTTTTACCATTACTTTACAACAACAATTTTACAAGGTCTCTATTGCGATAATGACCGTTTGATTGTCTCAAGACAAAATCGAGATTGCGGTATGCCCTCTAGCAGACTTCAGACATGTGTTCTCGAAACTTTAAATCACTTGTAAAGTGTACACCCAGATCTTTCTTTTTCATAAAATGCTGCAGCTTCTCTCCCTACATGTTGTACGGGCGATTGCACGGAACACGTGCTTGTCTAAATGACACGTCAAAATAAAGATTATTGTCCCGGCTCCACTTTATGATGTCAATTATATACCGCTGCAGCTTAGCATGGTCTAATGTGCCTCTTATTCCGATAAATAATTTCATGACATCAACAAATAAAAGGTTCGTTTATTCCTTGATCACCTCGGATAAGTTGTTTATCATAATGATTAAATGGAGGGGACCCAAATTACATCCTTGACTGACCCCTGATCTTTTGAAATATTGCTCAGAGTAGTACCCGTCAGAGTCAAAGTACTGATGTCCGTCTCGCAAGTAGCTGGCGAAGAATTTCAACGTGTGTAGTGTGCAGCCCACTCTGGCCAACTTTACCATTAAGAGTTCATTATCGACCGTGTCAAATGCCTTTCAAAAATCAAAATAGGCCAAATCAACCTGCTGATCAACTGCTGAAACTATTTATGAAGTTAAACGCAGAAAGTTCCCGTTGTACTCCGACCAAAACGAAAGCCATTTTACGCGTCAGACAACAGATTTTTCACCTGCATATACAATCAGTAGTGAATGGCCGATTATAATACCATGGTTGGTATGCATAATATCGCTACAGGTCTCTAGGTCGCTAGGTTCCGGACCTCCATAAACCTTACGGCACAGAAACGACTCGAGTTAGCTTCCACATATTAGGAAGGTCCGTGGGTTCAATTCAGATATTAAACAAATGAAGTAATGATATTTTTGATATAATTGGGATAATGGATAATAAATAATTTAAGGCTATTTATTACATTTTATTGAATATCTCTTTGCTAAATATGACTTTTGCGTATTTAATGACAACTTATTTTATTTAAAATAAAAAAGATGCTCAAGGTAATACGGTCGTCTATCCGCCTACCAAGTGAGAAGATTAAGGATAATAATTCTTACAGCGGGAGGGCTCCATGTCCACTACTACCAAGTCCATGTCCAGTGCTGCAGCCATGTATATGTAAAAATATAGCTAATAACTTTCAGCGTAAGTACTTTTGGCGATATTCCTCTGAGACCGCTCATGAAGATTAGATTACTCGACAGTTAGCGCCGCAGTAAGCGACCCATCCCTTTGTTACATGAGACATAAAATGAAAAAGGGGTCTTTGTGAGGGTAAAATACAAAGGCAGCCAACTGCGCTCGTGCTAAAAGAATTAATAAGGGATCCTTTAATTTGAAATTTCATATAATTGTGTTCATATTCAACATTTCTTCGAATAAATATTTCTTATATTTACTACACGTTAAATAAAATCATTCTTAGAAAATATTGATAGCAACATAAAAAAGGCAACTTTATTACTGTAGCATTATGCTGATTCGGTGGCCTTAATTTTACTTACAGTAACTAAGTTTCCGTAGCGCTCATATACTATCGGAGCTACATACAGGCATAAGTCTATATTAATATCAGTCTATGGTTCAAGCTGTAAGTCCATGAACTTATTCATAAAAAATACATTTGTGTTAATTTCCTTTTAACAATAATTAAATAAATACTTACTAAATATTTGTTATAAAAATAACAATAATCCAGTATCTTCGCCTTTCGCCCTATAGTAAGCTCGCAATGCGTTTGTGTTCATATTTTGTGTCCAACGCCTGCGGCGTATTCCACCAGCGGCGGGTGCCGTTTGCCGAGTCAGAAAAGGCCCTGCCAACACCAAGCCATCGGGTGGGGATGATGGTGCTCGGTTGGCGGCCCGCATGCTGTCGTGTCCAGCGCCAGCCCCAGGCGCGCCCCAGCGACCCCCAGGCAGCGGCCCTATGCCCGATCTTGGTTTTTCTATTATCTTTTTTTTTATAGGAAAAGGGTGACAAATGAGCACACAGTCCACCTGATGGTAAGTGGTTGCTGCGGCCCATAGACATCTACATCTATCCTGTATAACAAATGTAGATGCGTTGTTACCCGTGAGGACTAAGATGGAATGCCTCATTTCCAGTAAAAAGGGCCTCTATCTATCTATAAAAAGGCTGTCAATTAACGGCATATGCCCTGACCCAGCACTATTTCATGATTTGGCCGTAAGCACAAATGGCTCAAATTAGTACCCTTAATTTTGCCGAGGCACGGCGCTCACCACCTGTTGTCAAGGTGCTGACTGACTGCGCAGACGTAGCAGTTTTGTCACTTAACTGTTACGTCAGCGGGCTATAAGGTCGTCACTACCCTACGCATAATAATATCCGAGGCGACTGGGACTCCGTGACGTATTGCTGCGTACTCAGATGCTGAAAGCGGTGCTCTTCGATACCGCACGCATTTCCCTTTCTTCCAAACCCGCGGTTATTTGGTGTCCCTGCCGAGGGCTTCCATATAGTTGGATTTTTATTTATTAATGTACTTTTATATATTAGTTTTATTGATATTTATGTATATTTATCATTTTTATTTACATGTATATATTTAAACAGGCTAACCAGATGAGAAAACTATATAGATACCCCACATAATAATAATATTATAATATTATGCACTAATTAACCAACTAGGCTATGAAAACGAACGAATTATATTTCAGGACGTCAAACACCAATCCTCCCCGTCACCACAGCGGAACGTCGGAAGTCAAAATGTTAAAATTAAACATGGTAAAATTAGTTACATTAATTTTATTAAGTTTGTCGGTATCATACGATATCATGAAAAGTTTAATTTCTGTTCATTCATCCATAAATTCGATTAAGTCCGATGTATGTGCGATTATATTTTTCGTGCGTAAATTTATAAATTAATAAGGTATAAATAATTTGCTCAAAAATAAGAGGAGGCCTGTGTCCTGTGTAAATGAATTAAAGTTACACTCCACTGAGGGGCACAGGCCTCCTTTCACTTTGAGCTAATTATTTATATGTTTATTAATAAAATTTACCTTATAAAAAATCCGCCGCGCTGGCCCCAATGCGTGTTGACGGACTTCACATATCTTCAAAATATTTTTTTTATTTCTCAGACATGCCGGTTTCCTCACGATGTTTTTCTTTTTCTATATTTTTTCACCCCAAGTATATTCTTCTTATACAAATAGGATCATTCTTGAGGTATAGCATATTAAATAAAAGCATCCTTAAATTTTATCTAACAGTGGTAGAGCCAGGCGGCAGCTTTTGCTGTCGCATGGATGGGCCGGCTCGAACCGGGTGGTACCACGACCTCACAGAATACCAGCGTGAAGTAGAGGTTTATCTCTGCGTTGCATTGGTGAGTGCAGATGGCCGGAGGCCCTTTTACTGGAAATGAGGCATTGGATCCTAGTCCTCACGGGTGAAAACGCATCTGCATTTTGATCTGTAACAGAGGATAGATGTAGATGTCTATGGGCCGCAGCAACCACTTACCATCAGTTGGACTGTGTGCTCGTTTTTCAACCTTATCCTATAAAAATAATTCACTCTCGGTGAAACTGTCTTCGAAATTGTTTCAAAATAAATTGCATTTGCTTCAATAGACAATACTATATTTGGTAGAGATTTTCATACACGATAAACTCTATCCGTCACTTTGTTTTGTGCTCATATATTCCATCCATCATTCATCTATTTAAATTCGTCGAAAAGGCTGTGGTAACTTTGGATCCTGTTTGAACGCAGGCTACTTTCATAATAATGATCTACCACCAGATATTAATTTAAACTTTTTAAAACTACGCCAAATCAAAAAAAAAATACACCAAATGTTAGAGCTTACTTAACTTCTTGTCTCTAGAGCCATGCTGCAGCTATATTAATAGTATAGTCGTAGCACAAATGGGTCGGCTCGACCGGGGAAAGAGCACGCTCTCACAAAAGACCAGCTTAAAATAACAGCTTAACGCTGTTGTGTTTCGTATGTTCAGTGTAGAGAACCGGATACCTATTTTACTGGAAAAGAGGCATTCTATCGTAGTTCTCACGGCAAACAACGCATCTGCATTTTAATTCGCAAACGAAGATAGATGTGTATGTCTGTGAGCCACAGCAACCACTTACCTTCAGATGGACTGTGTGTTCGTTTGTCACCCTTATTCTATAAATAAATATCTTTAAAATTAAAGTGCTCCATAGTGAATCCAATTGTGTATTCTTTATTGTTTATTACGTAATTAAAGAAAATTACTTATATATAATATTAAATATTTCTATAATCTAACAAAACTTAAAAAATAATATATAACTTAAATCGGTATGTAAATTATCTTCGGCTCGGGCCTATAAAATATAACAAACATATTTGCCCGAAAAGGGTGGTTAAGTTGTACGACACGAAGTATTATAAATTAACACTAAATGTATATCTCTTAACTTACAATAAATATTTTGAATTTAATTTATACTTTTCCACTCATAGTGAGTAAAGATCTCGGTGTTGCAGGAATTTTACCGCTTGGCATGGGCCTGTTCCGTTGTAGAATCACACTTGACAGGTAAATTTCCGATCGCGGCGTCATGTTTATCGCACATTTTACTTTATTGCCTCTCTGGATATTTTATATTTAATGTAAACGAAATGTCTATAACGTAATCTATTTAACTGCTCCATTCAGGATAGATAAACATAAACGAAATGTTAAAATAGTAACTAATTTTATAAATGCTATCAGAACTTAGAATGTGCCTAACACTTTTAAAGGTCTCCCATTCGTGATTTAAAATCCACGAACTAACTACGGAAAGAAAAACATACTATACGAAGGAGCAGAGTTATATAACAAATTGCCTAATAACATAAAAGAGATCAAATCGTTAACTTTATTAAAAAAAAACCTTAAAGCACCACATCATAAAAGATTTTTCTCGATTTTAAACCAATATTAACGCATTTAAATGGCGAATGTAATTTCTTTAGTTTATTTTATTTTACCACATTAAACTTTTAACTAATAGAAATATATAGATATGAAATATATTTACTTAAATATTATACCATTTGCAAACATTTAATATAAAATATAAACTTAATTATAAACTGCTTGCAAGTATGTAATTGCTATAAACTTGCTTTCAATAACGATATGTAATTGTACACTTACTTTTTATCATATAAGAACCTCTGAATATATTATTATATATTTGCATTATTATATATTGGATGTCCCGCTACTGGACATATAATTCCTCTTCTGAAGTATGCGTAAAAGTGTAATTCCAGCTGATGGAAAGTGGATGCTGTGATCGATAGATGCCGACATCTTTCCTCGACTAAGAATCAAATTGTAAATTATTTCTCACTCCAATAACTAAGACGGAATGCTTCGATGTCAGTAAAAAGGATCCCTAGTTCTTCACAAACATCTTCTCCACATACGGAACACAGCAGCATTAGGCTATTCTTTATGCTTGTATTCTGTGTGAGCGTATTTCTTCCTGGTGAGGCGACACATTCGTGTTTCTCAACTACTAATTATTTAACTAATAAAGCTGCAGCGTAGCTCTACCTTATTTAACATTAAATTCCTAAGAACTGCAAGTTTGATCACGATGTATTTATTTATCGTATGCAAGTGGTAAATCAGCACTAAACTTGGATGCGTACTGTGAAATTTACGGCGAGTGCTTGGACTCTTTTGATAGATTCCGATATTCAAGAAAGGTTTCGTTATCCATGGTGATCCCTTTTATCTTATACGAGATCCATGTAAAACAGGTTACAGTATAATCTATTTATTTAGCAACTTCGAATGACTTAAAATAAAAAAAAGACTTTAAGTTGTTCGTAAATACTTGCACTAGCATTCTATTAAAAAAAGTTTTTTATAAATTTAATTTACTGCAAAAGGGCTCGTAAAAGAAAACGAAGAGTTTTAATAAATATAGATATCTGGCATAACCTACTACACCTCTGTTTTTGTACATTAGTAAACATTTCTTACTTCTTTGAGGTCCATAGAGTACGGTTTGTATACCTTCAAAGAATGTTAATGAGTAAATTTTCCTGTTGTTTTCTTTTTCTTATTTTTTTAATTTAATTAGATTACCAACAATTGTAACACTAGTAATAATCAAGCTTAGTATCTAGGATATAATGCACAATGAGTTATAGGTAATTATCGCTTACACAATAAAACACTAAAATAATAAATCTATAGACTAAAAGCTAGATTCCGAAAATTATTTTTTTTTATTTAATGGCTGCCATACAATGTACATCAAGGATTTGGTGATGGTTATGGTATTTGTTGTAAATATGGCTCATTCTAGAGATCGGGGAATTTGATCCTAGAGGCGTCCCACATAATTTTTTATAGGATAGGGTGACAAACGAGCACACAGTCCACCTGATGATAAGTGTTTGCTGTGGCCCATAGACATCTACATGTATCCTCATTTGCGAATGAAAATGCAGATACGTTGTCAGCCGTAAGGACTAAGATGGAATGCCTCTTTTCCAGTTAAAAGGGTCTCCGGTTCCCTACATTCACCATACGAAACACAGCAGTGTTCAGCTGCTATTTTACGCTGGTAGTCTGTGAGAGCACGGTCCTTCCCCGGTCGAGCCGACCTATTTGTGCTACAACAATACTACTAATAAAGCTGCAGCATGGTTCTACCACGTAACAAATTGATCATACGATCGTTGGAAGGACTTGACTGCGCCGCTGACGGACGTGCAGAGAACCAACATTTATTAACCAGCTTGGTCGACTGGCTTCCCTCGAGGCTGCTAACCCCAAAATGGGCATACTAGAGGCTTAATAGGAACACGAGGTATTCTCAGCGACACTCTACAGCAAAATTTTGAGAGGAGTTTGACAGAATACGTAGTTTCTAATAATTTTATAGAAGAACGTTAGGTTATGGCCATAGATGATAACTTAAAGTATTCTAATAATATACAGTACTAATAAGGATTACTCAGCTTGACAAAGGAGTACGATAAATGATGAGTGAATCTTATTTTAATCCGTTCAATCCTCGAACTATGAGTTGCAAAATGGGGACGCCACACTACACTTCCGTATTCTAAAATTGACCGCACTAGGTTAGTTAATTAGTTTTTTATCCAAAAGAATACCCAAATCTTTGACAACATTTACCTCTTTGACCGGAATGCCTTCGATATGATAAGCAGTTGGAATAATTTTAGATTTCTTAGTAAATATGATCTGCGCACATTTATCAACGTTCCATTTCATGCCATTTTTGTGCACCAAATTACCAATGAGTCGACATCTCCTAAGTGCAGCATCCTCAAGTGAAATAAAGGCTCCAGCCAACTTTAAGTCGTCAGCAAACATGTATGGTTTCGTAAATGTAAGACTAAGAAGAAGGTCATTAACGAAGATGTTGAATAAAATACCGGTGCAATAAGAGAACCTTGAGGCAAACCTGAAGGGATGGGATGCAATTCTGATGCATAGCCATTTACTACCATATAAATATCTCGACCAGTAAGATAAGACTTAAGCGATTTTAAAAGAGAACCATAAATTCATAACTTCTTGAGAACGATATCATGAGGAAATCTATCGAACGCCTTGCTAAAAAAGTCCATATAGATAAAATCAATTTTTCTATTGCTATCAATCTGCTCAATTAATTCCTGAGTGAAGAGGACCAGATTAGTACAAGTTGATCTAAAGTTCATAAAACAGGATGTTGACAGGCTGATATGAACTTCAGAATGTAGTTTTGTACGTACGAAAAGACAATTGCTTCCAGTACTTTAGCTACGGTAGATAAGATGAAGATCGGCCTATAATTTGAGACTATACAATCGTCACCATTTTTATGAATAGGCACAACCTTTGAAGTTTTCCATATAGTTGGATAAATACTTGTTTGAAGTGAAATATTAAAAATTTTATAAACTGGTTTCAGAAGATTTTTAGCACACTTAGAAATGAAAATTGGGGAATACTATCGCAACCCGCTCCTTTAGAAATGTTTACACTCTTTAACTTTTTTAAATTAAATTTCGATCTTATTTTAAGGAAGAAAAACATTCATTGTTTTTGCTAATTATGTTGAGATGGGCGTCAAAGTATTCGCTCGTATTACTTTTATTTATGAGAATTACAATATGCAAAAGTGAAATAAGAAGAAAAAAGATTACAGATGTCCCTACCTTCTGTAAAATAGCAGCACCGTCGGTAACAGACATTGCATAAACCACTTTTGTATTGGAGCCACCACGTTTGTTTTTTATATATGACCATAAAAATTTAGGGTTTGTCTGGATGCGATTCTCAACTTCCGCGTGATAGAATTTGAAGCAAGATTTCATTAAGTTCCTACAATACTCTGTGAGAAGACGATAAGAAATCAAATATAAGGGATTGTGATACTTTTTGTATTTTTGTCTTTACTTTTTTTTCAGGCAATTAATTAAGTCTTTGAAAAACCATGATGGACATATTTTATTCTTAATAAAAACCTTAACCATACTAGGATTTTCTACTATTTCGTGGGGATAGTTTCCATAGATAAATTTCGCAATGGCAAACATTCAGACCCGGTTTAATTATTTGTAGGCCATACAAATCCGTGTTTTGTGCGGAATTTAAACCCGCGGCCCCTAGCGAAGCAATTAATTGCTAAGTCTCTGCGCCACCAAGCGATTAAATATTGTTTATATTTTCATATGCTAGAGAAGTCTTTCGTCTCGCACATTTTGATGAAACCACATTCATTGCATGAATAATGGACACAAAATTAGTTTTTCATTGAAATCAATTCTATAGTCATATGAATATTACATTATATACGATTTTATCAACCAAAAATCCTCATAAAAGTACATCGATTCCTGCTGACTATGATTCATAACAGAATTGTGATTTAAAATCAAATTAATATGTGTGTGCATAAGAACACACGATAGAAGTAAAACTTCATTATACAATTATTTGTTTTATTTTATATACACGATTCAGTGCGTTATCGAGATGAGCGCGCTTGACGTCGAGTGGAGCCAAGTTAACCCGATTCAGCGTCAACGACCCGAACGTGACGGTTCACTTCACCAGAAAGAACGCGCATAAAGGAGTTTTCACTACAAAACAATTTAATGTTAGTAAAATAGATGGTTGGGTACTATTATTGCATAGGGATACAGAGAATAATAAAATTAAATCCAACGCCAAGCATACCACTATAATAAAAAAATTAAAACTTGCAATTTTGCGTCGATTGAAAACAAATTCTTTAAATTGCTTTTAAATAAAAAATAATAATTTACATAAAAAGTAAGTAAGAGATAGAGAAAGAACTATAAAGAATAGCATAAATTTCGCTTGATTTTTTTTTTATAGAAGAGGGGAAGAGATTTTTATATTAGAGTGGGCAAACCAGCATGCGGCTCACCTGATGGTAAGTGACTACCGCCGACCATGAACAACTGCAACACCAAGGGAATTTTAGGTGCCTTGCCAGCCTTTTGGAAAGGAGTGGACTCTTTTCGTAAAGGTTCCTAATTCGTATCGGTCCAGAACATCGCATTTAATGCACCGGAAATTCAAGACAATTTGAATCTCAACGGTAATATCCGTATATATTATGGTTAAGTTTACGTTTCCACTCGATGAAAATGTTGTTTTCTTTAAGGCCATTACCATCAGATGGGATAGGACTCAAGAACACTGAGGATAAAAATGCGTAAGTGTCGTGTAACACTCGGTTGGAACGAAGTTCCTTGCGTAGTATATTATTATTGATAAACGTGGGTATTATATTATTGATTTACAAATACAAATAAATGAATTACAAGCGTCTATTAATATGAAACGTCATTTAAAATAAAATAATATTTCTTTCAGTGTATGATAAGAAAAAGTGCGAGGGAGATGGATATTATTCCATCTCACTTCCTTATTTCGCCGCCAAGGCCGTCTACACTATGACACAAGGGATAGTGACGAAAATATCGTCACTTTTTGTCGCCTAGCTCCCATCCGCCAAACCCGTACCGTCCGATAAGGAACTTCGTTCCAATATTAAGTAGCATTTTTGGAATATACGTATCGCGTTTCATTTGAATAAAAAAATCTTTAATAGAAGAATAGAAACTCATCCATTTTTTAATTTATTCCTTATAGCCTATCAAACGTACAGAATATAGACGCCACATAGAGGGATTCTCGCCAAAGTTGCCACACTTGACAGACGGTTTTGCTACCGCAGTGCTTTATTTATTTCAGTTGCTATCAAGTAGTTTTTATCATTTTCCTTCTTTTGATTCGTATGACCTACTCACGGGATTATATACCCCATATCTCTCACGCTAACACTATACAGCCTTCACAAATTTCATTCAATCCATAAAAGAATATCTTGTTTTTATCAGGGTAGTAATTTTGATTACTCAATTTAACAAATAGAGACAAGAAGTTAAGTAAGCTCTAACATTTAGTGTATTTTTTTTGATTTGCCGTAGTTTTAAAAAGTTTAAATTAATATCTGGTGGTAGATCATTATTATGAAAGTAGCCTGCGTTCAAACAGGATCCAAAGTTATCACAGCCTTTTCGACGAATTTAAATAGATGAATGATGGATGGAATATATGAGCACAAAACAAAGTGACGGATAGAGTTTATCGTGTATGAAAATCTCTACCAAATATAGTATTGTCTATTGAAGCAAATGCAATTTATTTTGAAACAATTTCGAAGACTGTTTCACCAAGAGTGAATTTTTTTATAGGATAAGGTTGAAAAACGAGCACACAGTCCAACTGATGGTAAGTGGTTGCTGCGGTCCATAGACATCTACATCTATCCTCTGTTACAGATCAAAATGCAGATGCGTTTTCACCCGTGAGGACTAGGATGGAATGCCTCATTTCCAGTAAAAAGGGCCTCCGGCCATCTGCACTCACCAATGAAACGCAGAGATAAACCTCTACTTCACGCTGGTATTCTGTGAGGTCGTGGTACCACCCCGGTTCGAGCCGGCCCATCCATGCGACAGCAAAAGCTGCCGCCTGGCTCTACCACTGTTAGAAAAAATTTAAGGATGCTTTTATTTAATATGCTATACCTCAAGAATGATCCTATTTGTATAAGAAGAATATACTTGGGGTGAAAAAATATAGTATGATATTTTTATGTAATTTTTAGACGATCCTCTCGTTCCTTGAGGTTTATCCTTTGCTAAGTCCACTCAAACTTATCCGTTTTGAGGAAACTAAAAAGCATAACATGATTTTCACATCATTTAATAGCTTCTGTTCTTCAATATACGTTGGCTTAGCACCGACTTCAGATGTTTACGTGGTAGAGCCATCCTGCAGATGTATTATGGTTGTAGCACGAATGCACTCAACTTGGGAAAGACAACGCTCTCACAAAATACCAGCGTAAAATAGCAGCTTAATGCTGCCGTGTTTCTTATCGTAGGTATACGGAACCGGAGACCCTTTTTAATGAAAATGAGGCATTACATCTCAGACCTCAGGGGTGGCAACACATCTGAATTTTGGTTCTTAATCAAGAATAGATGTAAATGTCTATGGGCCATATACTGGGTCATCATGGGTGACACGTTAGAGGGGATAAACGGGAAAATAGGAGACAGGTAGAAGTAATTTTCTGGTGATAGCTGAAATCCAGCCTGCCAAGCCTGACAAATTTTTCAAATCCTCCCTCCCCCCCCCCCTCCCCATGAGGAAATCTGAGAGGAGGCCTATATTTGGCAGTGGACTTTTGACATTTTATGTATGTATGTACAATGTAAATAAGTAAAATTAAATAATATTTATCTGTAAAGCTGTCACTTTTATGGTAGGTATTCAGTGACGTCTAAACCAGTGGCTCTAAATAAATTATCCAGCGCGCCGCATGGCGTCATTTGAGAGGATCGTGCCAGACCGCACTTTGGATAAATTCTCACGAACAATATACGGGTTCCCTGTAGCAGGCTGCTTTAATGAGCGGGTACTTGCTTCGTATAACAGTTTATCAAATAAGGGAGTTTTTATATTAAAATCAAAGAAAGAAACAGAAAAATCGACTTCAAAATACTAAACAGAATCAAAAATCTGCTCAAAAGATTTTAAAAGTATAGAATAACGTCTTTATAATTTAATTGAATTTTTATTAAATAAGGGTGACAAATGAGCACACAGTCTATCTAATGATTAGTGGTTGCTGTGGCCCATAGACACCTACACTTTTTCTTGATTAAGAATTAAAAAGAAGATACATTTGTCAACTCTGAAAGCTAAGACAGATTGCCTCGTTTCCAGTAAAAAGGGGCTTTGTGTATTTAATACCCTATTTCCCCTTATTTTAATGTTTTAAAAGCCATCAATAAAACTTGGTGACGTTAAATTTAAACGCATGATATAAGTCACCAACATCAGTTTCACAAAACACGATTTGAAATTCCGCACCGCAGTGTTATAACATTGCGGTTATCAAATGAACCTTCATAAACTAATGTGTATCACTATCATTAATTATAAAGCAACGCTTACGCGTAAACTATATTATAAATTGTATTTGTCCGCCTAATGTGATATTATGTTATCCATCCGTAATACTAGGCAAGCGGGAATTTAAGTGCTTGTGCGGTGGCGATAATGTATAAGAGAATCCGACACCCTATTTCAGAACCATTTTGGTTTCGTAAGATGCTTCTATTAGTGGCTTGAGAGTCGATTTAGGCGATATTATTCTCTTTTTTTAAAAAACGTTATCCGCACACTTAGATTTTCTCCTGTATCGTGGAGGCAGTTTAGAAACATAAATTGCACGAGGACAAAAATCCAGACCTAAAACAATTTTCTGTAGGCCATACAAATACTTGTTCCGTGCGGGATTCGAACCCGCGACCCCCAGCGCAACAACTTATTGCTAAGCCACTGCGCCACGGAGCAGTCATATATTTATATTAAATAAACCATATAGAAAAAAGAAAGTAACTTTATATGTTGCCCATATAAACAACATGAATTAAAGGGAAATCTTAAGTAATATAAAATTTGATACATAAATTGCCTCATAGACATGTTTCCATAGTTGACTTGCTTGGCAGGTGGGTGGGCTGCCGCAATTTTTTACGCAATTTCAAGGTTACTATGGGGTAGTTGCCAATGTCTATCCCCAGTTTTATTCGCTTCTTGTGAACAAAACTAGATGGTCTATATTTAATTTTTTTTTTTTTTTTTTTTATAGGAGAGGGGGCAAACGAGCATGCGGCTCACCTGATGGTAAGTGACTACCGCCGCCCATGAACATCTGCAACACCAGGGAGGGAATTGCAGATGCGTTGCCGGCCTTTTAAAAAGGAGTACGCTCTTTTCTTGAAGGTCCCTAAGTCGTATCGGTCCGGAAAAATCGCTAATGGTAATTGATTCCACAAGGAAGTCGTGCGAGGAAGAAAACATCTTCTAAATCGCACAGTGGTGGACCGCCAAAAAAAAATCCTTTCAAGTTTATAATTATAGTTACATTTGGACGATTTTCTAGTTGTTATCTTTATCTAGAGATATTCCTTAGTCTGCTCAAAATAATGAACCAGTTTGACTAGACTGTGACGTTAATAAGAGTTTATAGCTCTTCCAGACAATAAATTGAATAACATAGTTTTGAATTTGATTTTGAAAAAATATTTAATAATTAGTGAAAACCAGCTTCAAATAATAATAATAAATTATAAATATTTTATTTGCAGAAAAGATGGTATATAAAAGGTTTAACATAACGTCAGTAAGTGTTGCTATGTCCATACGTAGTAGGACATGACAGCGGTTTTTATGTTTGTTATGTTTTTGATTTGTGAAAAAGCTTGCACTAATTTATTTATTTTGATAGAAACATCGTTGACATCCAATTTATATCATCATCTTTAATTAATCCTAGAAATTTAACAAAAGTTTACAATTATGTTTATTATTAGTGCATTTGTTAAATTGTATATTTATAGAACTAAAAGGAATATTTTTTTCCATATATTCACACTTCGATACATTAGTCTAAGTACCGACCTCTGAAGCTATTATGTGGAATTATTTTACTCTTTTACTTTTGTAAATTGGTTTTTTTATTAAACTGATGTGACAAACGAGTACCGAGTCCATCTGATGTTAGGTGAATGTTGTGGCGCATAGACATCTAAGTACATTTATCCTCAAATAAAAATCAAAGCAGATGCGTTGACAATCCTAAGGACTAAGATGAAATGCCTCATTATCAAAACAAAAGTTGTCAACTCTTTACACTCATCATATGAAACAAATTAGCATGAAGCTGTTATATTACGCTGGTATTCTGTGTGAGTGTGGTCTTACCCCGGTCAAGCTGAACCATTTTTATTACAAACCTTCAAGAAAAGAGCGTAGTTTAAAAGGCCGGCAACGCATCTGTAATTCCCTCCCTGGTGTTGCAGTTGTTCATGGGCGGCGGTAGTCACTTACCATCAGGTGAGCCGCATGCTCGTTTTCCCCCTCTCCTATAAAAAAAAAACATATTACCATATAATGGCTTTATAAGCATTTTCTATCTGAAAATACGTTTCATAGTTGTTCCAGAGACAGGAATTATATACAGTTTACCTCTCACGTATTCAAAAATAAACAAACAAAATAAATCTAAAAGTAGAATCAACACAGCGCAAGAAACGGCAGGTCTACGTGAAACTGCATACACAGCCCAAGGCTACGGCGACGTTGTTAAAACCAAGTCTGGTATAAAGTCCACGTACTGCAGCGGACACAATTAACCCGCATTGTAAGCTAAATGAATTGTAGATCTGTCTTGAAAATGCAAAGGTATTGTGTATAAGGTTAAATTTGCTTACTTTGTTGCTTAATATAATTTTTTCATCATCATCATAATCATTACAACCCCTCACAAGTCCACAGCTGCAGCAAACAACAAGGAGTACCATATATATAATAATTCTTATGTACATGTGTATGTTTTTTTTTTTTTTTTTTTTTATAGGATAAGGGTGACAAACGAGCACACAGTCCACCTGATGGTAAGTGGTTGCTGCGGCCCATAGACATCTACATCTATCCTCAATTACAAGTCAAAATGTAGATGCGTTGTCACCCGTGAGGACTAAGATGGAATGCCTCATTTCCAGTAAAAAGGGCCTCCGGCCACCTGCACTCACCAAGCGAAACGCAGAGGTAAACCTCTACTTCACGCTGGTTTTCTGTGAGGTCGTGGTACCACCCCGGTTCGAGCCGGCCCATCCGTGTGACAGCAAGAGCTGCCGCCTGGCTCTACCACTGTTAAAAACTATGTCACTAAATATATAAAATAATAGCCCTACTAAACGGCTGGACCAATTTTGAGTAAATTTTTGTGTGTATTTGAGTGGGTCTCTTTATTGTTTAGATTCACATTTGGCGCTATTGACGAGATCCCGCAATGAACCGTGCGAATCCAGGAAGTATAGCTAGTGTTAATATGATTTACTCATTACGTTTACACGGCTAAGCCTAGTGTGTAAATAAATCATTTATAACACTCTTGTTTAAAGTTTTGTGGTATGCGTGACGAGACGATGTGTTGTAATTTCGCGAACGATGTCCAGCCGAGTAAAATCCATTGATTGACCTCTTAGTTGAAGTTGGACTTACCTATTCGGATAATTTGTCCTAGATGAACATACTCGTCAACAGCTTCTAGCGTAGGGCTCCCAACAACAACCCGCGTAGGTGTGACATTTACGTTACTCATGACCTTAGTTAATTAAAAATAGTTTACTATTCTCATATTCCTTGTTTCTTGTTGACAATAATTTAATTGGTCTCAGTAAATGCTGCTAAACACCTAATAATTAAGTTTTGAAAGTGCAACATCTCCAGGAAATACCGGTTCTTATTTTATATCTAAAAATAATCAAAGATTCTTCCACTCATTTCTATAAATAATGATATAGTTATCATTGTTACTTGCTCTAAAATTTTACATTTCTCTTTTTAATCTTTTTTAGATTGCTCTTGTTATATTTTATTTATACCACTTGTAAGCCTCGCTGTAAGTCAAAAGTGGTCCTTCCAAACCAGCTCCGAGTAATCAATTACCGACTTAGCAAAACTTATTGTTTTGTTTGTATTATCCAACGACCCGAGGCTCTTCTTGACTTACAAACTTTAATAAAACGCTTTAGGATGCAAGCAATTTATTTTATTTTATTTACTATTATTTAAAATTGATCTATATTAAGTTTGTGTTAATATTTGTATTATTATGATCATTCGTTATCATTATCAGATCGTATAATTTTGCTAGTTAGGGTCTTCCGTAGAAGAAACGAAAAAAATTGTGTAGAATCATTTGTATTCACTATAGATTACAAACATACGTATTCAAAACCATTTAAGCTTTGCCAGTAGTTAGCAAAAAATACATATTAACAATATACTTAAATAAAATGGATTGCAGAAACAGCAAGCCATAAGCAAAAATAAACTGAATGCATAAAAAGAGAAAATTTAATGCCAAGCAATAAATTGTTTTTAACACTTTTCAACATTAGGTTATACATAACTTCATTTTGGAGCCCAAATCACAGAGTTGCACTCTAAATGACTTTTTACCATTACTTTACAACAACAATTTTACAAGGTCTCTATTGCGATAATGACCGTTTGATTGTCCTCAAGACAAAATCTAGATTGCGGTATGCCCTCTTGCAGACTTCAGACATGTGTTCTCGAAACTTTAAATCACTTGTAAAGTGTATACCCAGATATTTCTTTTTCATAAAATGCTGCAGCTTCTCTCCCTACATGTTGTACGGGGCGATTGCACGGAACCACGTGCTTGTCTAAATGACACGTTAAAATAAAGATTATTGTCCCGGCTCCACTTCATGATGTCAATTATATACCGCTGCAGCTTAGCATGGTCTAATGTGCCTCTTATTCCGATAAATAATTTCATGACATCAACAAATAAAAGGTTCGTTTATTCCTTGATCACCTCGGGTAAGTTGTTTATCATAATGATTAAATGGAGGGGACCCAAATTACATCCTTGACTGACCCCTGATCTTTTGAAATATTGCTCAGAGTAGTACCCGTCAGAGTCAAAGTACTGATGTCCGTCTCGCAAGTAGCTGGCGAAGAATTTCAACGTGTGTAGTGTGCAGCCCACTCTGGCCAACTTTACCATTAAGAGTTCATTATCTACCGTGTCAAATGCCTTTCAAAAATCAAAATAGGCCAAATCAACCTGCTGATCAACTGCTGAAACTATTTATGAAGTTAAAACGCAGAAAGTTCCCGTTGTACTCCGACCAAAACGAAAGCCATTTTACGCGTCAGACAACAGATTTTTCACCTGCATGTACAATCAGTAGTGAATGGCCGATTATAATACCATGGGTTGGTATGCATAATATCGCTACAGGTCTCTAGGTCGCTAGGTTCCGGACCTCCATAAACCTTACGGCACAGAAACGACTCGAGTTATCTTCCACATATTAGGAAGGTCCGTGGGTTCAATTCAGATATTAAACAAATGAAGTAATGATATTTTTGATACAATTGGGATAATGGATAATAAATAATTTAAGGCTATTTATTACATTTTATTGAATATCTCTTTGCTAAATATGACTTTTGCGTATTTAATGACAACTTATTTTATTTAAAATAAAAAAGATGCTCAAGGTAATACGGTCGTCTATCCACCTACCAAGTGAGAAGATTAAGGATAATAATTCTTACAGCGGGAGGGCTCCATGTCCACTACTACCAAGTCCATGTCCAGTGCTGCAGCCATGTAAATGTAAAAATATAGCTAATAACTCTCAGCGTAAGTACTTTTGGCGATATTCCTCTGAGACCGCTCATGAAGATTAGATTACTCGACAGTTAGCGCCGCAGTAAGCGACCCATCCCTTTGTTACATGAGACATAAAATGAGAAAGGGGTCTTTGTGAGGGTAAAATACAAAGGCAGCCAACTGCGCTCGTGTTAAAAGAATTAATAAGGGATCCTTTAATTTGAAATTTCATATAATTGTGTTCATATTCAACATTTCTTCGAATAAATATTTCTTATATTTACTACACGTTAAATAAAATCATTCTTAGAAAATATTGATAGCAACATAAAAAAGGCAACTTTATTACTTTAGCATTATGCTGATTCGGTGGCCTTAATTTTACTTACAGTAACTAAGTTTCCGTAGCGCTCATACTACTATCGGAGCTACATACAGGCATAAGTCTATATTAATATCAGTCTATGGCTCAAGTCCATGAACTTATTCATAAAAAATACATTTGTGTTAATTTCCTTTTAACAATAATTAAATAAATACTTACTAAATATTTGTTATAATAATAATAACAATAATCCAGTATCTTCGCCTTTCGCCCTATAGTACGCTCGCAATGCGTTTGTGTTCATATTTTGTGTCCAACGCCTGCGGCGTATTCCACCAGCGGCGGGTGCCGTTTGCCGAGTCAGAAAAGGCCCTGCCAACACCAAGCCATCGGGTGGGGATGATGGTGCTCGGCTGGCGGCCCGCATGCTGTCGTGTCCAGCGCCAGTCCCAGGTGCGCCCCAGCGACCCCCAGGCAGCGGCCCTATGCCCGATCTTGGTTTTTCTATTATCTTTTTTTTTATAGGAAAAGGGTGACAAATGAGCACACAGTCCACCTGATGGTAAGTTGGTTGCTGCGGCCCATAGACATCTACATCTATCCTGTATAACAAATGTAGATGCGTTGTTACCCGTGAGGACTAAGATGGACATGCCTCATTTCCAGTAAAAAGGGCCTCTATCTATCTATAAAAAGGCTGTCAATTAACGGCAGATGCCCTGACCCAGCACTATTTCATGATTTGGCCGTAAGCACAAATGGCTCAAATTAGTACCCTCAATTTTTGCCGAGGCACAGCGCTCACACCTGTTGTCAAGGTGCTGACTGACTGCGCAGACGTAGCAGTTTTGTCACTTAACTGTTACGTCAGCGGGCTATAAGGTCGTCACTTCCCTACGCATAAATAATATCCGAGGCGACTGGGACTCCGTGACGGATTGCTGCGTACTCAGATGCTGAAAGCGGTGCTCTTCGATACCGCACGCATTTTCCCCTTTCTTCCAAACCCGCGGTTATTTGGTGTCCTTGCCGAGGGCTTCCATCTAGGTTGGATTTTTATTTATTAATGTACTTTTATATATTAGTTTTATTGATATTTATGTATATTTATCATTTTTATTTACATGTATATATTAAAACAGGCTAACCAGATGAGAAAACTGTATAGATACCCCACATAATAATAATATTATAATATTATGCAACTAATTAACCAACTAGGCTATGAAAACGAACGAATTATATATCAGGACGTCAAACACCAATCCTCCCCGTCACCACAGCGGAACGTCGGAAGTCAAAATGTTAAAATTAAACATGGTAAAATTAGTTACATTAATTTTATTAAGTTTGTCGGTATCATACGATATCATGAAAAGTTTAATTTCTGTTCATTCATCCATAAAATTCGATTAAGTCCTGGTGTTTGACGTCCTGATATATAATTCGTTCGTTTTCATAGCCTAGTTGGTTAATTAGTTGCATAATATTATAATATTATTATTATGTGGGGTATCTATATAGTTTTCTCATCTGGTTAGCCTGTTTTAAATATACATGTAAATAAAAATGATAAATATACATAAATATCAATAAAACTTATATATAAAAGTACATTAATAAATAAAAATCCAACTAGATGGAAGCCCTCGGCAGGGACACCCAAATAACCGCGGGTTTGGAAGAAAGGGAAAATGCGTGCGGTATCGAAGAGCACCGCTTTCAGCATCTGAGTACGCAGCAATCCGTCACGGAGTCCCAGTCGCCTCGGATATTATTTATGCGTAGGGAAGTGACGACCTTATAGCCCGCTGACGTAACAGTTAAGTGACAAAACTGCTACGTCTGCGCAGTCAGTCAGCACCTTGACAACAGGTGTGAGCGCTGTGCCTCGGCAAAATTGAGGGTACTAATTTGAGCCATTTGTGCTTACGGCCAAATCATGAAATAGTGCTGGGTCAGGGCATCTGCCGTTAATTGACAGCCTTTTTATAGATAGATAGAGGCCCTTTTTACTGGAAATGAGGCATTCCATCTTAGTACTCACGGGTAACAACGCATCTACATTTGTTATACAGGATAGATGTAGATGTCTATGGGCCGCAGCAACCACTTACCATCAGGTGGACTGTGTGCTCATTTGTCACCCTTTTTCCTATAAAAAAAAAGATAATAGAAAAACCAAGATCGGGCATAGGGCCGCTGCCTGGGGGGTCGCTGGGGCGCACCTGGGACTGGCGCTGGACACGACAGCATGCGGGCCGCCAGCCGAGCACCATCATCCCCACCCGATGGCTTGGTGTTGGCAGGGCCTTTTCTGACTCGGCAACACGGCACCCGCCGCTGGTGGAATACGCCGCAGGCGTTGGACACAAAATATGAACACAAACGCATTGCGAGCGTACTATAGGGCGAAAGGCGAAGATACTGGATTATTGTTATTATTATTATAACAAATATTTAGTAAGTATTTATTTAATTATTGTTAAAAGGAAATTAACACAAATGTATTTTTTATGAATAAGTTCATGGACTTGAGCCATAGACTGATATTAATATAGACTTATGCCTGTATGTAGCTCCGATAGTATATGAGCGCTACGGAAACTTAGTTACTGTAAGTAAAATTAAGGCCACCGAATCAGCATAATGCTACAGTAATAAATTTGCCTTTTTTATGTTGCTATCAATATTTTCTAAGAATGATTTTATTTAACGTGTAGTAAATATAAGAAATATTTATTCGAAGAAATGTTGAATATGAACACAATTATATGAAATTTCAAATTAAAGGATCCCTTATTAATTCTTTTAGCACGGGCGCAGTTGGCTGCCTTTGTATTTTACCCTCACAAAGACCCCTTTTTCATTTTATGTCTCATGTAACAAAGGGATGGGTCGCTTACTGCGGCGCTAACTGTCGAGTAATCTAATCTTCATGAGCGGTCTCAGAGGAATATCGCCAAAAGTACTTACGCTGAGAGTTATTAGCTATATTTTTACATATACATGGCTGCAGCACTGGACATGGACTTGGTAGTAGTGGACATGGAGCCCTCCCGCTGTAAGAATTATTATCCTTAATCTTCTCACTTGGTAGGCGGATAGACGACCGTATTACCTTGAGCATCTTTTTTATTTTAAATAAAATAAGTTGTCATTAAATACGCAAAAGTCATATTTAGCAAAGAGATATTCAATAAAATGTAATAAATAGCCTTAAATTATTTATTATCCATTATCCCAATTATATCAAAAATATCATTACTTCATTTGTTTAATATCTGAATTGAACCCACGGACCTTCCTAATATGTGGAAGCTAACTCGAGTCGTTTCTGTGCCGTAAGGTTTATGGAGGTCCGGAACCTAGCGACCTAGAGACCTGTAGCGATATTATGCATACCAACCATGGTATTATAATCGGCCATTCACTACTGATTGTATATGCAGGTGAAAAATCTGTTGTCTGACGCGTAAAAATGGCTTTCGTTTTGGTCGGAGTACAACGGGAACTTTCTGCGTTTAACTTCATAAATAGTTTCAGCAGTTGATCAGCAGGTTGATTTGGCCTATTTTGATTTTTGAAAGGCTTTTGACACGGTCGATAATGAACTCTTAATGGTAAAGTTGGCCAGAGTGGGCTGCACACTACACACGTTGAAATTCTTCGCCAGCTACTTGCGAGACGGACATCAGTACGTTGACTATGACGGGTACTACTCTGAGCAATATTTCAAAAGATCAGGGGTCAGTCAAGGATGTAATTTGGGTCCCCTCCATTTAATCATTATGATAAACAACTTACCCGAGGTGATCAAGGAATAAACGAACCTTTTATTGTTGATGTTAAGCTGCAGCGGTATATAATTGACATCATGAAGTGGAGCCGGGACAATAATCTTTATTTTAACGTATCATTTAGACAAGCACGTGTTCCGTGCAATCGCCCGTACAACATGTAGGGAGAGAAGCTGCAGCATTTTATGAAAAAGAAAGATCTGGGTGTACACTTTACAAGTGATTTAAAGTTTCAAGAACACATGTCTGAACTCTGCAAGATATACCGCAATCTAGATTTTGTCTTCTCAGTGGAGTGTAACTTTAATTTCATTTACACAGGACACAGGCCTCCTCTTATTTTTGAGCAAAATATTAATACATTTATAAATTTATAAATTTACGCACGAAAAATATAATCGCACATACATCGGACTTAATCGACTTAAGTAATTCTCTTCCCGTCAACCGTTAGGCTAAGCAGATATAAACATTATAAACATATTATGGGGCATTTATAAAACATAAATATATTTTGGCAAATTTTTTTAAATTTGCCATAATATATATATATATATATATATATATATATATATATATATATATATATATATATATATATAATACCCATGGGGGGTAGTAATTTGGCAAATTCCAAAAATTTTGGAAGTTAGCGGTGTTTTATCCTCGAGGCTCGGAAAGCACGTAAAGCTGTTGGTCCTGCACTTGATCTCTCTACGGTCGTGTTGGCTTATATGTGATTTTATTACCTATGTCTCGCGCATCAGTAAAGCATTTTAACTGACAATACTCTCACTGCCCGACCAATGCCGGCGTAATAACACTATTTTAAATTTGATTAAATTTGCAAATAATAAAATATTAAAATTTAATTTCTTTAAGATTGAGTTTTCTGAAGAAACATTATTACTATACATTTAAATATTTATATATATATATATAATATTATATATATATATATATATATAACTTAACTTAAACCACAGTGTTTTTGTTACTTGTTGTATAAACTGTACTTTGCTTTTTAAAATCTTATATTTTTTTTATGATTACTTTAATATAATTAAATTATACGTTAATGTTAAAAAATAATGTCTGTATAAAATAAATCTATTTCTAGTTTTTTTGAGTTTGTATGAATGAATAATCCTTTAAAGTGAACAAAGGAAACTCTACAACTAAACAACTATCGACTTGAGTACTTCAGCGCGGGCGTCCTGAGACTATTCTAATGTACCCTTCAGTCTCCTTCCGTTTCCTTTGTCATGTGAGCTATAAAACTATAAAGTAGTGTATATAAGAAAGATTGTTAAACATGACGGTTGTCCGCATTCATTATTTTGACTCTTCCGACAGTTTTGATACTGTGAACTACTAATTGTGAGTTTGAAACCGAGACCTACTTATTTTGCAGTCCGTTACCTTAACCTTTAT
Source organism: Parnassius glacialis (assembly GCA_033319125.1). NCBI lineage: Eukaryota > Metazoa > Arthropoda > Insecta > Lepidoptera > Papilionidae > Parnassius > Parnassius glacialis. The sequence goes on along the minus strand of JAVANC010000028.1, from coordinate 3,056,330 downwards.
ATTAGTCATCTATAGTTAAAATTTAAACTTTTGCAAACATTAAGCGAAAGCGCAAGGTATGTTCTACTATCGCCTAAAAATTAAGATTCCAACGTTTTATCGAATAAAATCGTATCCAGCAATCATATTATACATATAAATGATATAAAAAGCACATTGTTAGAAATATAAATGATTGTTGAACTTATTAATATTTTTTTTTAATCGATTAATTGCAATTTTTAATAAAAAACGGGTTTAGTGGCTCATGGTGTAGATTTATCATGCCCCCAAGGCTTGTAAACACAAAAACTTTTGAAAATATCAATTGTTTAACTCAATCTATTTTTTCATCTCTTCATCTATCATGTGGGAGGCTACTGAATGTAAATGGCTGTGCAATTTTGTTTTGGTTAGCTATAATTAATTTTTTTCGGCTCCAAAATGGCGAAATTTTCGTTGATTTGATAGCCTCGTATGTAAATTATTTCTGTAAATGGAGAGCTACAGCCCACAGAGTAATTGAATTCGGCTTCAGTCGCCGTCGTGAGTGGATATTGTTTCGGTTGTTTGCAGCGGCTCAAAAAAGATTGCTGTATAAATACACAATATTCAAATAACCAAATTTCCTAAATACTTGATTATAATAATAATAAACCTAGCAAGCTAACAGCATAGCAAAGTGGCGAAGCAATCAGCTTTGTATCAGTTTCTAACGGTTTCCGTTGAGCAATCAGTTTCAATATAGGAGGTTCAGATGCCTGGGTGATCAGTAATCGATTGCTGAAAACAGAATTTGTAAATTCGAAACCGTTCTCGAGATAATCGTGGGACAGACGGACAGACAGACAGACAGACAGACGGAAAGACGGACAGACGGACAGACATTGTGAAATCAATAAGTGTCTTCGCAAGCTTCGCCACTTAATAAGAGATTTTTTTATTACAATATTTTAAAAGCACAGAATAAATAACAGTAGTACGTACTAAAATAGTGCTGTCGAAATGTAAATCCAAGGTGGCGGCTACAATAGGTATAATTTTTTTTCATCATGGGTGTCATTTTCATGGTTTTCGAGGGTGTTGAAGCTGATAGTGCTGTCGAAATGTAAATCCAAGATGGCGGCTGAATTAGGTACCAATTTTTTCATCATGGGTGTCATTTTCATAGTTTTCGAGGGTGCTGAAGCCGATAGTGCTGTCGAAATGTAAATCCAAGATGGCGGCTGAAGTAGGTACCAATTTTTCATCTTGAGTGTCATTTCGTGGTTCTCGTGGGTATTGAAGCCGATAGTGCTGTCGAAATGTAAATCCAAAATGGCAGCTGCAAAAGGTATTAATTTTTTCATCATGGGTGTTATTTTCATGGTTTTTGAGAGAGTTGAACCCGCTAGGGTTGTCGAAATGTAAATCCAAGATGGCGGCTGCAATAGATATAATTTTTTTATCATGGGTGTCATTTCATGGTTTTTGAGAGAGTTGAAGTCGATAGGGTTTGTCGAAATGTAAATCCAAGATGGCGGCTGCAATAGATATCAATTTTTTTATCATGGGTGTCATTCTGATGGTTTTCGCGGGTGTTGAAGCCGATAGTGCTGTCGAAATGTAAATCCAAGGTGGCGGCAGCAATAGATATTATTTTTTTTCATCTTGGGTGTCATTTTCATGGTTTTCGAGGGTGTCGAATCCGATAGTGCTGTCGAAATGTAAATCCAAGATGGCGGCTGCAATAGGTATCAATTTTTTCATCATGGGTGTCATTTTCATGGTTTTCGAGGGTGTTGAAGCCGATAGTGTTGTCGAAATGTTTTTGAACTACTTTAAAAAATTTCGTATAACCATGTTATACGGAATTTTTATAATGCGCTTAAGGTATGCCCAATTGGATTTACCAATTTTATTTTTTGTTATATAGACCCGTACACAATCGATTTTTTTTTATTAAATAATGGTTAGAAACGAGCTCTGGGTCAATAATAAGTGAAACTTGTGGCCCAAGACATCTACACCGACCTGAGACCAACCTTAATAAATGTTTTAAAACCATAATCTTCATTCCACGCTTGTTGGCGTCTCACTGAGCAGTAGAGGCTGAAGTTTTGGATATAATCGGCTCGATCCGGAAAAGACTACGCTCTCAGAAAATACCAGCGTAAAACAGCAGCTGATAAGTAGAACTAGACATTCTTCTTTTCTGAAAATGAAGCATTCCATCATTATCCTCAGGGGTTACAACGCATTTGAATTTTTGTTCTTTATTATATGATACATTTATTTATTTAACTTCGCAAAAAGATGTTTAACAAATGACGTGACGTTACACGACGTAAGCTTAACGTACATAAAATATATAACGTTATGTAAATACCGTAACAACGTATTGAAGAAACAATAACACAAATAAAAACAGAATTAAGCTTGAAAAGTGTCAAGAAAAAAGTCAGTGACCGCTATCTGAAAAGAGATTATAGATGTAGCAGTTCTTATAGAAGTTGGAAAGCCGTTTTAAAAGCCTCACCTTTTGATATTTAATATTACCCACGATGATGGTACAACAGAATTATTTTGTGTTGCTCAAAAGTCCACTAATGAACATCCTAGAATAAATTCAATTCCAAAAAATACTCGCTCTTAGTTCATCCATTATACAAACTTAATTTGATTCACATATTCACCTAACCCATCCCTAGAGTTAACATAATTACGCTTGAAATTTCATTACACGTCGAAGTCAAACTTCACCTACATCAAACTCCTTCGATCGACGAATAACACCTTGTGAAATGGTGTCTAAAATTATCTCTTACACTAAAGGGTTTCGTGCTGATAAAATCTTATAGAACCATTTCGATTTTATTAATTTAGTTTACTAATGTGCGCAGGAATTACATCATTTTATTCCTCTCTCCCCATTCCACTATCAGACTACCAGATGGATAGCGGGTCTCCACCCTTTGTTGTTGATACCACATTAAACATACAACACAACAAATCCACACATTCGGACCAAAACGACATTATCTTTGTTAATGTATACAACAAGTGATAAGAATAAATTTCCGACGTCCGCTTTCCACCCGATTACAATATCGTTCTCTTCGATTTTGATACAATTAAAGTATTATATAAAATCAAGGGCTTCATTACTAACTACTTTATAGGATTGTAGTTAGTTATTATTTGGGCGATATATACGTTTTTACAACATAATGCCTGGAAAAATACAAAATCTGCCTTTTTTTATAAGATAAGGGGATAAACAAGCACACAGTCCACCTGATGGTAACTGGTTGCTGTGGCCCATAGACATTTATCCCCGATTACCAATTAAAATGCAGATGTGTTGTCACCCGTGAGGACTAAGATGGAATGCCTCGTCTCCAGTAAAAAGGTTAACCGGTTGTCTACACTCACCATACGAAACACAGCAGCATTAAGCTGCTATTTTGCGCTGGTATTCTGTGAGAGCGTGGTCCTTCCCCGGCCGAGCCGACCCATTCGTGTTAGAACTATACGACAAATATAGCTGCAGCATGGCTCTACCACGTACAAAACTTTCTTGACTTTCACCAATTTCTTAATCAAAGATTTTATAATAAACGTTATCAAAATATTATGGAATTTATGAATGATAATAACGCCTGGTAATAAAGTTATCGCTACTAAGTTATTTCTAATTTGTTTTTTGTTTTTAATTATTGTTTTTGCTAGTTATTCCCAGGACAAAACTATGACACTTTCAATAACTATAATATTATTGATAATCTTTATTGATGAATAAAGTTTATATTAGGTTATATCATTAGGTTAAATAAGTAAAAATATTTCATTATTTTCTCTGTCTCGATCTGTCTTTGGTTCATTTCAATTCGCGCTGCTCCCTGCACTGCAATGAAAGTAGAACTTCGGTAATTAATGATTATCTTAGGGCTGAATCTGAATAATAGAGTAAAATGATTCTATTCCAACCTAGACGAAAGTTAATCTACCAAATTTGCGATATATTGAAGATGGGCCTGATTAAGAGTACCCTTAACTGACAAGCTTGTATGTGTAGGTACATGGGGATGTGAAGGAGGCGAAAGAGGTGTGTCAGGATCGTGTCAAATCATGGAATTCCGTGGTCTATGCCTAGCCCATTCCTCTGTGTAACAGGCGTGAGTATTTATGACATGATATGTTAATTTTCCAACTTGTTTATTTTGAGATTTGTCACTACCACAAACTCCTTCATCATCTGCAACTTTCTCTCGACATGCAAACTCTTTCACGTAGACGTATCATAATTATTTATGATAATGTTATAAAGATATACTAATAGCTGAAAACCCTATCACAAAATTATAAGCCTAAATAACAACGACTGCCTAAAAGAAACATATATCAACTCGAACGTTCTCCGAGACGCAGTTGCTTAGCAATTAGTTGCAGCTTCGAGGGCCGTCGGTTCTAATCACATCATCATTATCATCATTACAGCCCTTCACAAGTCCACTGCTGAACATAGGCCTCCCCCAAAGAATGCCACAAAGCACGTTCCTGAGCCACCTGCATCCATCGACTTCCTGCATATCTTACCAGGTCGTCACTCCATCTAGTGGGGGGACGCCCTACACTTCGCTTGCCGGTACGAGGCTGCCACTCGAGAACCTTTCTTCCCCATCGGTTGTCGGTTCTTCGAGCTATATGGCCGGCCCATTGCCACTTCAGCTTACTAATCCGTTGGGCTATGTCGGTCACTCTGGTTCTACTGCGGATATCCTCATTTCTGAGTTTATCACGCAGAGAAACTCCGAGCATAGCCCTCTCCATAGCTCGCTGAGCGACCTTAAGCTTCCTCATACGGCCAGCAGTGAAGGACCACGTCTCAGTTCCGTAAGTCATCACTGGCAACACGCACTGGTTGTACAATTTCGTTTTAAGGTTTTGAGGTATGTCTGACGAGAAGATGTGTCGTAGCTTCCCGAACGCTGCCCAGCCGAGTTGAATCCGTCGATTGACCTCTCGGTCGAAGTTGGACTTACCTAGTCGGACTATTTGTCCCAGGTAAACATACTCGTCAACAACTTCGAGCTTAGTGTTCCCAACAACTACCGGCATAGGTGTGACATGGACATTAAACATGATCTTTGTTTTGTCCATGTTCATCTTAAGACCTATCCGTTGGGAAACACTATTGAGGTCATTGAGCATAGTGCTAAGGTCCTCCAGCGATTCTGCTATAAGGACTATATCGTCGGCAAATCGAAGGTGAGTGATGTACTCGCCATTGATGTTGATACCGTATCCTTTCCAGTCCAGAAGCTTGAAAACGTCTTCCAATGCAGCGGTGAAGAGTTTCGGGGATATGACGTCACCCTGTCTTACACCTCTCTGCAATTGGATAGGTTTCGTACTCTGGTTCTGTACTCGGATAGCCATCGTAGCCCTACTGTACAAGCACTTCAACACTTCGATATACCGACAGTCAACTTGGCACCGCTGAAGGGACTGCAGCACCGCCCAAATTTCGACGGAATCAAAGGCTTTCTCATAGTCCACATACGCCAGACATAGTGGCAAATTGTACTCCTCGGACTTCTGTACAATTTGCCGTAGGGTATGTATGTGGTCTATGGTGCTAAAGCCTTTTCGGAAACCGGCTTGTTCGGGAGGCTGGAAGTCGTCAAGTATGCGCGCGAGACGATTCGTAATGACTCTCGAAAACAGCACGTAGACGCGGCTCAGAAGGGAAATCGGTCTGTAGTTCTTCAAGAGAGCGTTGTCGCCTTTCTTGAAGAACAAGACCACCGCACTTCTGCTCCACGCCTCCGGTGTAATGCCACCATGGAGGACGGAATTAAAGAGCTTCTGAAGGACTTCAAGTACCGGTCTTCCACCCGCTTTCAGAAGCTCCGCTGTAATTCCATCCTCGCCTGGGGCCCTGCCGTTTTTAATGTGCTGGAGAGCCATTCTAATCTCGCTCAGACTGACGTCCGGGATATCATCGGAATAATGTCGGATAAGACTCGCTCTTGGATCGTTACTCACACTTGCGTGTGGCTCCAACGATGACGCCCATAGAACCTCTCAATCTCACTCAAAATCTCAGGTGCCCCGGAAACGATGCTGCCACATTCGGTCTTCAGCTTTGACAGTTGGCTCTTTCTGGCAGACAGATCTCTGGCAAAGACTTTGGAGCCTTGGTTCCGCTTGATCGCTTCTTCAATACGAGCTGTATTGAAGTTGCGTAAGTCTTGCCGCATGCATTTAGAGATCTGTCTGTTCAGTTGCCTGTATGCTGTCAAATCTGTTGAAGAATGTAGCCTCATCTCCCGTCTAACAGCCATGAGATTAAGAGTGTGATCGGAGAGTTTTTGTGTTCTTCTGCGGCGGGTCTTGCAGAACTTAGCTCCGACCGCATGGACAGTTTTCACGAGCTTGTCATTCATATCGTCCACTTCATTGCAGTCTTCTAGGCACTGAAAACGGTTTTGTAACTCGAGCTGAAAGGTTTCAGGACTTTGGATTAGAGCACGAGGGGGACGGAGCGTTGACTTCATTAGACGAGACCTCTCCAACTTAACGTTTAGGTTCAGTGTGCCTCTAACCATTCGGTGATCACTGCCGGTTTTCACCCTCGCGATCACTGAGACATCACTGAACAGTTGTCGTTTGGTCGTCATAATGAAGTCAATCTCATTTTTTGTCGAACCGCCGGGGCCCGACCAGGTCCACTTCCTGTGGGGCCGCTTCTGGAAGAAAGAGTTCATCATAAAGAGTCCCTCTTTCTCCATGAAGTCGGCCAGCTGCTGGCCCCTTGGGTTCCGTTTGTCAACATGGGAACGCGGCAATCAAACACGAGATCGAGCTGAGACTGATTTATTCATATCCACCCTCAACTATTACAATAATCTCTCACATCTCCCTTCTTAATGATAAGGAACAAAATTAAAAAGGTATTTGACTCTTGCCTATTCTTATCACAAAAATAGTAAGACAATTGATAGGTATTTTCACTATAAGTAGATTAACAATAGATGTATATAATATTATATATGTATTTTAAATTCGTAAATTATTCTGATTAATAATACATTATTCTGAATCTATATCGAGATAATCTATAATAATCAATATCTATATAGAGAGTATATCTCTTTAACTACTCATCTTCCCCTCTCTTACAAATAAGAAAAATCTATTATGAAATCACTGGCATTACAATAAAATTTGAGTATGAAATATTCATTTATTTACTTAAATTAAATTATTATTTTTCCGATCAATTCCTTTTTTTTATTTAGTAATACTTATTTTATTTTAAAAGTAATAAACCAATTATATTTCATTTCTGAAGTAATAGATCTAAATTACTATACTAACTAACACAAATTAAAGTCCAGTCGGGAATCGAACCTGGAACCAACAAAACAAAAAAAAATCATGCCTGGTTTTGATAGTTTACATATTTTTTTTTTACATACTTTATTTTCATTATTTGAGCGTACGTTACAGTTTATAGTTTTGTTTTCACTGAACACGGTGACTGGGGCGACGCAGCTGTTCATCACCGCTGTTCAGTGTTCGAAGCCCAATCTATCCGGTGGCCTCACTGTCCTGCCGGAACGTGTGACATAGTAATTATTGTTGTTTACTGTATTAGATGAGGTTCCAGAAGGTATAGTACAGTTTGAAACCTGATTGTTTTGCGGGCAGTGAGGTTGGATATCATCGTAATTGTTTAAAGTATAGCGCGACGCGTCCTTTCGATGTGGAGAATCTTTAATAATATGGCGTCTGTTACGTATAATAATGCTCCCGTTTGCTAATTTTATTTTATATGAACGATATCGCAGCTGACATAATATTGTCCCTGATAACCATTCTCTTTTGTTTACATCTAGTAGTACCCTTACTTTTTGTCCGTTACTTAATTGGTCTAGATTTCTCGTATGTTGGTCGTAGTAGTATTTTTGATTATTTTGCCTCATGACTAATTTATTATGTACATTTTTTTGTAATTTTGGTTTTAAAGTGTGATCTAACTTTGGTAACATACTTCTGAATTTCCTACTTTGCAACAACTCAGCTGGTGATGAAATATTATTTTCTAACGGCGTGTTAAGATACTCTAGTAACGCCAATCGATAATCAACTCCATCTTCTTTACTTTTAAGTATTATGTTTTTTACAGTTTGTACCATTCGCTCAATTTGTCCGTTAGATTGCGGATACCGTGGCGATGAAGTTATGTGTTTGAAATTCCATTCTAACGAAAACTGTCTAAACAGGCTTGATGAAAACTGCGGACCACAATCAGACATTACAACGTTCGGTATACCCTGACGGCTAAATATGTTTTTTAGGGTTTCAATTATACTAGGTGAAGTTGTACATTGTAATTTCTCTATTTCAAAAAATTTGCTATAGTAATCGACTAATAATAAGTAATCTACACCTTTTATTTGAAATAGATCTGTGCCTACTTTTGTCCATGGTCGGTCGGGAATTTCGTGAGGTTGCATTTCTTCCTTTTGGTTGTGTTTCCTGTACGTCAGGCATATACTACAATTAGATATTAAATTTTTTAAATCGTTATTTATTCCCGGCCAAAATATTGTCTCCCTTGCCCGCAATTGACATTTTTGCAACCCTACATGACCGACGTGTATCTTGTTTAACAAATCTTTTCTTAAGAGTTTTGGCACCACTATCCTTTGATCCTTCCAGACTAGACCGTACGCGATCGATAAGTGCTCTTTATAGCCCCAATATGGCTTTACCAAATCTATGACGTCATGTTTATTTGCAGGCCACCCTTCTATTATGTATTTTCTCAACAACGCGAGTTCATCATCATTTTCTGAACTCTTTTGCAATTTAATAAAGTGCAAGTCCGTAACTTCAGTCGCTGCGCTCATTGCCATATCTCTTGTGATCGCGCAAACTTCATCGTGCTGTGTATAGTCAGCGCTGGAAAGCTGCGCGCTCAACGCTGGCTCCGGCTCGTATGCCCGTGACAACGCGTCAGCAATAAATAGATGTTTACCGGCCTTGTAGACTAATTTGAATGTATAGCGTTGTAATTTCAATAACATCCGTTGTAGGCGCGATGGTGAGTCTACTATTGGTTTCTTTATAATGCTAACGAGTGGCTTGTGATCAGTTTCGATAACTACATCTGTTCTTCCGTAAATGTACGCATGAAACCTCTCACAAGCGAAAACGCAAGCGTATAACTCCTTCTCTATCTGAGCATATCGCTGTTCTGCTTTTGACAATGACTTAGACGCATAACAAACTGGCATTCCATTTTGCATTAGACAGGCACCTAAGCCGCTTTTGCTCGCATCTACTGAAATATTAATAGGGAGGTCTAAGTCGTAATATCTTAACACTGGTGGTTTTAAACACTCATCATGTTTTTCATCCCAGTGCCATTCCGTTTCTTTTTTTAACAACACTCTCAACAACAATGTCTTATCAGATAAATTTGGTATAAAAGCACCCACGTAAGTAATTAATCCTAGTAATCGCTCTACGTCCTTTTTATTTTCAGGTTTAGGCATGTTCGTAATTGCTGTTATGTGTGAGTTATCCGGATAAAGCCCCTTTTTTGTAATCCTGTGTCCCAAATACCTGATTTCTTCTAACCCAAATTTGCACTTATTTTTATTTAGTTTGAGGTTGACTTTTTTACACCTGTCCAATACTAATTTTAATCTTTCATCATGTTCTTTTTTGCTGCTACCGTATATTAATAAGTCGTCGATGTACATACAAACTCCATCTAAGTCATCAAAATTTTCGTATATTTTTTTATGAAACACCTCTGGTGCCGAGCATATGCCATAGGGTAACCTTAAGAATTTGTAACGTCCAAAGGGAGTGTTGAACGTGCACAACTCACTAGTATCGTCTAAAGCTACCTGCCAGAACCCTGCTACCGCATCCAGAGTACTGAAATACCTAGCACCGGAAAGTTTTGATACAATCTCGTCGAGTGACGGTAACCTAAAATATTCTCTTTTGATCGCGCTATTTAATTCTTTCGGATCAAGACAAACTCGTATGTCTCCGTTAGCTTTTTTAACAATAGTTAAACTACTTACCCAATCCGATGGGCCCTCTACTTTGGCTATAATGCCTTGGTTTTCCATCTCTTCCAATTTCATCTTAACGTTGTCTCTGATCGCGAACGGTAGTTTCCTAGGAGCATGAACAACCGGTACAACATTTTCATGTAATTTTATTCTGTATTTCCCCGGTAAGCACCCTATACCCTGAAAAACGTCGTCATACTGCCCTAAAAATGAGGGAACTTCGCTATCGTCCTGTATTGACATCACGCGCCTCACCATATCCAACTCACTGCACACAAACCTGCCCAACACTGGCATAGACTTAACATCTGCTATTTTAAATTCTAGCATGTACATTTTACTTTTGTAATAAACCTTTAAAGTGATTTTTCCTACTACTTTTATAGCGGTGCCCGAGTATCCAGACAACTTGGTATTTGTTTTTAGCAAATCTTTATCCGAGACCCCAATTTGTGGCAAATAATACAACGGCAATATATTAACATCTGCCCCAGTATCTAATTTAAAATTAATAGACTTATTATTAATCATTAGGTTAACATTCCACTCACTACTAGATTTTACAGTATGTATTACCTGCTCATCAGACTCCTCGACATTGAATACACTAGCACCACAGGCTCTGGCAAAGTGATTCATTTTCGCACATCTTAGACACTGCTTGCCATACGCGGGACACTCAAACTTTTTATGTACACTGCCACAATGCCCACATTGCTTCACCCAAAGCGTCGAACCCGTGAAGGCAGGTTCGCCTCGAGCGCGCGGCGGCGGGCGCTGGGCCGAGCGGGTCGCGCCGCCGCGTACGCCGCGTCCGCCAATGCGCGCATCCGCGCTCACGCCACCTGCGCCGCCGCGATATCCTCTCCTTGAATCCCTCCTGTGCCGTACACTCCAAATATTCTCATCATTTTCGACCGCTTGATTATTGTTGTTGATTAAACATGCTGATAACTGCTCCTGTTTAATGTTATCCGCATAAACCCTCGATACTATCGCGACTCGACATATTTCTAATGCTTTACTTAAAGTTAGATCGTACTCCCTTAGTAGCCGTTCCCGAATAACTGAATTGGATACGCCAAATATCAGCCTATCTTTTATAAGACCGTCATTTAAGACCCCAAAATCGCATGTTTGAGCCAATTTCTGCAAATCGAAAACATATTGTTCTATGGTCTCATTTTCTCTCTGGTTCCTTGTAAAAAATCGGTGTCGTTCCACTGTAACATTAGGTTTTATATTAAAATGTCCATCCAATATTTGTAAGACAGCTTCCGCGGTAGTGCATTTTAAAAGTGAATCTTTGTTTTGGTCTAGGATTTCTCGGCATTGATCGCCAAGTACGTGCAATAATATATTAATTTGCACACTCGCCGCTTTGTTCGTTATTTCACATGCCTTTGTATAAATTTCATAGCTATTCCTCCATTTTGTCCAACTGGCACTTAAATTTGCGTAGTCTGAACTCCCGTCGAAACGAAATGGTTTTGGTGGACTTAAGACACCTTCCATAATTATTAAATACTATTAACTAAACCCTATTTGAATTAACTTATATGTAATATACTTAATAAACTTATTTACTTTTCCGACTGCGCCATGTCAACATGGGAACGCGGCAATCAAACACGAGATCGAGCTGAGACTGATTTATTCATATCCACCCTCAACTATTACAATAATCTCTCACACCGTTGCCCTATTCCAAATTTCCCCACTTTCAGCTCACCGTTCTCTCTTGTGCCTAGTTTTGCATTGAAGTCTCCCATTAACACCGTATATTGGGTTTTGGAGGAATGCATGGCTCTAGAGATATCCTCATACATTTCCTCCACCTCCTCATCGGGGTGTGCCGAGGTTGGTGCGTAAACCTGTATGACCTTCAGCGAATACCGTTTGGTGATTCTGAGTATAAGGTACGCAACCCTCCTCGACACACTCTCAATCTTTACAACGTTGTTAACGAGAGACTTGTGGACGATAAATCCGACACCTCCTTGGGACAGATGGTCGCCCTCCCGGTAATAGAGCAAGTTGCCGGATTCGAGGATTACCGTGTCCTCCCCCTCTCTTCGGACTTCGGATAATCCTATAATATGCCAGCGTAACTTGTCTATCTCTTCTTCCAGCTCCACAATCTTCTCGTCAGTCCTCAGGGTCCGTGCGTTGTATGTTGCCAGGTCAAGTCGTTGTAGGTGGCAACCGAACCTCCACCGGAGATTCTTAGCACCCCCTGCCCCGCCGTTACCATGGTCGCCACCGTAGCCAGGAATAGCGGGGCCGCCGGGGACTGGGGGCCGTCTCTTCGTAACTTTCATTATGGGGGGTATATTGCCATAGTTGCCACGCTTGGCGAGCGGGTTGGCAACCGCAGTTTTTTATTGTATTTTGCCGTTACCAGGAAGATGCTGCTGCCCATCTCCTGCCTGTGTCCCTTTGTCGCCTTTTACGACACCCACGGGAAGATATGGGGTAGTGGATATTCTTAACCGCCACTACACGGCATACCGCCACTACACGGCATCTAATCACACTAATCACATACGGCACAATTTTTAAAGGCTATAAAAATTGTGTTCTTGATCTGAATTTTTATCTTCAAAGTTGTGAACAAAGGTTTTTTTTTTAGAATAAATATGACAAAGGAACACACAATCTGTCTGATGGTAAATGATACTGTCGCCCATACACATCTACATTTATCCTCTGCTACAATTCAAAATTCTGATGGAATACCTCATATCCAATAATAAGGGTCTCCGGTTCTCTACACTCGCCATAAGAAACACAGCAGAATTGAGCAGCTATTTTACGATAGTATTCTGTGAGAGTGTACTTAGTGAAGTAGAAACACATCGAAGCCTAAATCGCACTATTAAAGTTCTGAAGTTAACGCGACATTTATAGAGAACAGCGCCAAAATAAACTTGGAGTGTTAACCGCTTCCCGGGTCGATGACCTTGCCCAGCAGGAGATCTCCCCTTTTCTTTTCAAGGCAAAAGACCTATTCGTGCTACCACTATACTTTAGCTACAGCGTGGCTCTTGTACTTATAAAGCTCGTTGTTATATTATAAGGAATACTTTTAAGCAAAATGATCGCCGAAACGCGCATTTTCAGCCGACCAAGAGTACTCTGCTTTTTACAATATTACAACATTATCTCTGTTATATCAGGTGGGTATAAACCAAGACTGTTATATTATAACAAAGCTATCACGCCTGCTCTGTTGCTGCAACGATTTCTGTAGGCCTAGAGTTAATTAAATTTCTCTTTTTATATTGATTTAATATAGAGTTTACCTTAACTCTGTATAATTAAACGCGATTAAAATAAAAATGTTTATTTCGGACAACAAGGATCCATATTAGAAATGAGGATATCCGCAGTAGAACTAGAGTGATCGACATAGCCCAATGGGTTAGTAAGCTGAAGTGGCAATAGGCCGATCATATAGCTTGAAGAACCGACAACCGATGGGGAAAAATATTCTCGAGTGGTAGCTTCGTACAGGTAAGTGAAATATAGGGCGTCCTCCCATTAGATGGAGTGACGAACTTGTCAAACATGTTGGAAGTCGATGGATGCAGGTGGCTCAGGACCGTGCTCTCTGGCATTCGGTGGGGGAGGCCTATGTTCAGTAGTGGACTTGTAAAGTGCTGTAATGATGAGGATCCAAAATAATTATGTAATACTGCTACTTTGGCTAAGAAGGATCTATTAATGAGGCGTTTTTAGATTCAAGATAATCAAAGAGACGGCTCCGTGGCGCAGTGGCTTAGCAATGAGTTGCTTCGCTGGGAGCAGTGGGTTCTAACCCCGCACGGAACAAGTATTTGTATGTACAAATAATAAAACAAATAATTGTTCAGGGTCTGGATGTTTGTGCTTGTGCAATTTGTGTTTGTAAACTGCCTCTACGATACAGGAGAAAATCCTAGTGTGTGGATAACGTTTTTTAAAAAGATGATAAAGATGATAGATGAAGACCATTTATTTGATCAATCTGCATTGATGAAACTGCAGCCTTTGCGTTTAAAATATAGCTTAGATAACTCCTTGTGTTTCTCTCTGTGTTCGTAAAGTTTCATTATAATCGGTTCACCAATTTTAAAGATTAGCCTGGCCAGACAGACAGACATACAAATATTTTAAAATGGTTATTTTTGGCTTAACATCATGCAAATAGCCCTCTCAACTCATATAAGCAGTTATTTATAGACTATAGTCAGACACTTCCATTTTAATCATATGGTGTATAAACTAAAACTTACGAATGAGTAGCATAAAAAATACAAAAAAGATAAGCAAAGGTAAAAAGCAAGTATACAGAATAGTAGTAGTAGCTTGAAGATCTTATTATCAGAATTATTTCAAAAATCATTGAAGTCAGACTTAATGGTCAAGAATTATTTGTGAGCTATATAAAAAGTATTCCGGTGCATTGAGCACTATATTCCATTATTTGAAGTAGGGTTAAAATTATAGATTACTCGAGGTCATGAAGAATTCATGACACCTAAAGAACTTTCTTTAATCCTTAACAATTTATCCATTTCCATTTTGAAAAAAAAAAAGACATTTGTAAGAAAAATAGTAGAAATGCGTTAAAGGAGCTGTTTTACATAGTAAATGATCCGCAACGGGACTTAATAAATTATCCAGTAGCTCACGTCACACGTCGTCAGTGGAGAGGCGGCTGCCAGACCGCACATTAGATAAATCCTTAGATACACTGTATAAAATGCCAGCCTTGATCTTTTTTATTAACAGTCACTTATATGCAGAGTTCGTAAGTAAGTGAGTAAACGTACAATATTTTTTATATTATATAGTCCTTTATAGTATGTTATGTGATATATAAATCGACTGCCTCGTTGGTTTAGTAGTCGTAACCGCGATTGCTTTTCTTGAGGTAACGGGTTCGAATGCCGGGTCGGGCCAAAATTAGTTTTTGGGTTTTTCTATCAAGAAATTCTCAGTAGTAGCCAGCTCATTTGGCGGTGTTACACCCCCGTACCTCGGAAAACATGTAAAGCTGTTGGTACTGCACCTGATCTCTCTGCGTCACGCCGGATTACCGTCCCATCGGAATATGATAGTGAGGGTCTTCCTCGCAAAACTTCCTTGTAGAATCGACTACTACCAGAGATTTTTCCAGACAAATACGACTTAGGGACCTTCAAGAACAGAGCGTACACCTTTTTAAAAGGCCGGCAACGCATCTGCAATTCCCCTGGTGTTAAAGTTGTTCATGGGCGTCGGTAATCACTTACAATCGGGTGAGAGTATGCTCATTTGCGCCCTATCCTAAAAAAAAGGGTATAGGGAGTGCACCTGTGCAAACATACACTTGGGCACTACAATCCTGTCCTGCGCAGTTTAGACTGGTTGCCGTGACCGAAATTCGGTCTGGTGAACGTTAACTTAAATTAGTTTAGATTAGTTTAGTTTAGTTAAATTAGTTTTCATACACGCTGAATTCAATCCCAGCCGGAAACTAATACTATTAATTGGAGTTTTTTGCTTATGATATATGATGACTTTCCAATTCCAAAAATCTTTAATCTAGTTATTTTAAGCAATGTACTAGATGGGCAGATTCTTAGGAAGAAAGGGAGTCCCTTTCTTCCTAAGAATCTGTCGGGCTTCTGGCTAGGTACCACCCGCTCATCTATTTCTGCGTTCAAATGTTCAGGTCTGAAGTGTAGCCTTAGACAGGCTTTGAGGCCTTCTATCTTAGTTCTCAGAAGATTGTGTTTTTCATTTTTACTTTAAATATTTATTTATTTATTGCTGTATTTATGTATGTATATATACCTTTAACATATTTACACTTCATATAATATATTTCGTACCTATCTACAGCTGCCTTTGGCATCCAGGGTTGACTGACAGAGAATGCCACATGGAATTAAGTCAGTCCTGTGCACTCTTAACTTTAAGTTGTTACATTTTAGCTTTTTAAATAAAAAAGTGCCAACGAAATTCTTTAGTTGTCTTTTCATAGATAGACTGCGGTAACCATTTTTCTTCAGGTGGATCGGCTCTTTTGATGCTTTAGTTTTATTAAAAGATGCTTTCATTATAGTCGTCTAATTAAGCTAATGAAAAGCTACAAAAGCTCGTAATTACATAGAAACCGTAGAAGTAATATATCTCATTTAGACTAACTTAAGAGTATGCGATGGAAGCCATGAAGGTGAACCTAATTTATTTTAGCTTTGATTTACTTTAAGAAATAAGCAAATTAAGTTCTAACAATTTCAATATAATGGATTTTCGCAAAGTAAAACCTGATTTTATTTTTTATTATATAATTAATTTTTAATTTAAACTATTACAAAAGCCAATTTTTCTCTAACTAATGACAAAATACTTGATCATTTAGCAACATACTACTATTTGTAAATTTTTAAATACATATTATAAGCCAGTGGTTGACTACTAACCCACCTGATGGTAAGTAGTGATGAAGTCAAAGATGTTCTTAAACCATTAAACCTAAAACTTGTCATAGTACTTTTGATAATACGACGGAATAAAAACAGGAAAGTTTTATTTTTATTCGTCCTAAAAATGGATGAGTTGAAAATATATTATAATTATAAAAATGAATTGATTGTAAGTACAAGTCAATTGAGAACTGATGTTTATGTTTTGTTTAATTATTAGGTTATACTTTAAGAGTGGCCCCTTAAAAAATTCTATTTCAAGAGATTATTCAATTCCTAGGAGTGGGAAAATATATTAAATTTTCAATGAAAACTATTTAGACGTAATTCTAGTTGTTACTTTTAGCTTGTGGTTACGTAGTCTCCTCCAAAGGGATAAAATTATGTATATTTAATAAAATTTCCTATTATGGCGGTACTGTCGTCGCGCCACAAGTGAAATAAATCAAAGCCTAATTCGCGCTATCAAAGTTCCGAATTAAAAACAGTATACCTATATACTCGTAGAATAGCTCTGAACTACCACTCGGAGCGTTGGCCGCTCTCATGGCTGAACACCTTGCACGGCGGGAGATCTCCCCTTTTCCTTCCACCGGCCACCCTTTTTTTAATATATTTTTCTTTATGGTGGTGTTATTTCAGTAAATTATGGAATAATTAGAACGTTTCTCAGTGTTTCTATGTCTCTCAATCGCGTACCCTGATTTAATTAATAGTGCACGCATTTGAGCGAGGGCGGGAGGTAATTTTCAAACTGTTACCTAGTTTCAAGATTACTTCCCGCCCGAATCCGTAAAAATAGTTTTATCCAATTTATTTCAATACATAATTCGTTCTTAATTTTACAAAACACTATACAATGTTTTGGTCTCCCTCTGAATTTCGATCAAATTTTACATATTTCCTTTTAAATTTAACGTTGCTGTCTGTTTGATATATCTATCTTTTTGCTCGACTAAACCTACTCGGAGGCAAAAATGTTATTTATCTGATTCAGACTTTTCACTTAGACAAATAGCATCTATTTGTCTAAGTGAAAGGTTGTTGTCCGTTGCATCGCTGCTCTCCCCCTCACAGCCTGAAAAAGCGATGCAATCGATTTGTTCGACAGTTGTACAAGCTTGTAATTGTAAGCGGTTTTCAAAAAAAGGGTGAATTTAACAAATTATAACTGTATGATGTTACTGTATTTATGTTTCGCGATGTCAATCGTGAACCAATTTAGATGATTTTTTGAATGACTAATAAGTCCACATTAAGATTGTCACATTCTTAGTGCATTCAAAAGGGTAAAAAAGCACCGATTTCAGAATGTGAAATTATTTTATTCTTTTTAAATCTTGGAACTCAACTTTCAATTTTTATTAACTTAGTAAATAAGGATCTACATGACTTTGTACACTATACACCACAGTGGTAAATGTACAGATGAATAAAACTCTCAACCTGTAAAAATAATGTGTTCATAATACTCGTGATAAACAGTGTAAATGTCACAATTGTCAATAATGTATATGTTAACACTATTATAATCATTTGTTATTGTCACTCTCACACTTTCGAAAGTGTGAGAGTGATATCGAAAGAAGAGTGAATGCATGAAACATGGTGAATGGAGCTTTGCACTACTTTATGCGCAGGCGGAAGGTGTCTAACAAGGCTCGTTTGGCTGTACATGAGGGAGTGTTGTTTCCGACACTCATGTACGGAAGTGAAAGATGGGTATGGCAGAAGAAACATGAAAGCAGAATAAATACAGTTCAGATGATAGCGTTAAGAAGTGTGATAGGAGTTAAACTGAGTGACAGAATAAGAAATAGTGAGATAAGGGAACGTTGTGGTCTGAAAGCAGATGTAGTGACATAATTAAAAATTAAAAATTTTGTACAGCCGATTTCAATATAAGTTATTAAGAATAACTCAAAAACTTTTGGTCTGACCTTGATCAACTTCATATGGGACCACACGAGATATATCAGCTTTCATACAAAAAAGAATCATTGAAATCAGTTCACCCTGTAAAAATTTATGAGGTAACACACCTAAAAAAATACAGTCGAATTGAGTACCGTCTTCTTTTTGGAAGTCGGCAGAAAATTGAGAAAGGTATGCTGAGATGGTTTGGCCATCTCGTGAGAATGAATGAAGAACAATTGACGAAAAAGGTATATAAGGTGAGTGTGAATGAAAGTGTTGGAAGGGGTAGACCTAGGCGGAAGTTTCTAGATCAAATCAGGGACGTCTTGAAAAAAGGCTAGGTCAAGAGTACACTAAACCGAAGAGCATGTATGAAGGGAATAATGAAAGTGGATGAAGCGAAACAAGTATGTAAGGATCGTAGCAAGTGGAAAGAAGTGGTCTCTGCCTACTCCTACGGGAAAGAGGCGTGATTATATGTATGAATGTATTGTGATGTTGTTTTTTTACTTAATAAATAAAAAAAAAAATCAATGACAGATTCTCTTATGCCGTAACCACACGGCATATAATTTGATATATTTCTTTCAGATTTACGAATTAATAACTATTTATACGACGGCAATGTGGCGCAGCGGCTTAGCAATGAGTTGCAGTGCTAATGGACACGGACTCGAATACCACCCTAAACAAGTATTGGAACGATTTTCCTTATCGGACGGTACGAATTTGGGGCATGGGGCGCGTGAAGTAGAGGTTTACCTCTGCGTTTCGCTTGGTGAGTGCAGGTGGTCGGAGGCCCTTTTTACTGGAAATGAGGCATTCCATCTTAGTCCTCACGGGTGACAACACATCTGCATTTTGATTCGCAAACGAGAATAGATGTAGCTGTCTATGGGCCGCAGTAACCACTTACCATCAGGTGGACTGTGTGCTCGTTTGTCACCCTTATCCTATAAAAAAATTTGACGAATAGGCGAGAAAAAGTGTAAGATTTTTCCGTAACAACTCATTCTGATGTAGTGTAGACCGGCCTTGGCGGCTATAAGTAAGCGAGATGGAGTAATATACATCATCCTCGTACGTTTTTTGTCTTTCCATTAAAGGAATGTAATTTTAATTTAAATGAAGCTTCATTTTAATAGACGCTTGATATTTATTTATTTGTAATTTTTTATCAATAATATAAAACGTTTATTAATAATAATATACTACGAAATGAAATCGAAAGAACCTTACAATTGATTGTTGTCGTGCATTTGTCCTCGTGCAATTAATCCATGTAAACTATGTAAACCATGTTTACATAGATAAATTGCCAGTATCTATGTATATCATGATACAGTGTAAAAATCTAGTGTGGACGGGGACGATTAATACGTAAGATTAATGGGATAGAAATGGGTTTATATACATAACTAAGATGGGTATTTTACTGTCCTAGTAAACCAGTAAGAATGTCTTAAAAAACATTAATTATAAAAAAATAGAAATTAGTTTTGAAAGTAAATATTTCAGCAAAGACAAACGATTCATCTTGAAGTCCACAGAAACGATACATTCTATAACAGAGGCAGAATTATGATTTTCCAATATTCAGTGCCGATATTTTAAGTTGAATATAGAAATTATAAAAATTGGTTTCGAAAGAGAAATTATTATGCCGGTTTACTCCATTGCCATCCATTTATGCCTATAAAAGTCACGAAAAAAGGCCTCTCCTATAGAGTATACCTCATAGGGCAAAATTTGCCAAAGCTGCCACGCTTGGCAGGTGGGTTCGCAACAGCAGTTTTTTATTATTATTTTAAGTTGTTATGAGGAACATGCTGCTGCCCATCACTTGTTTCAATTTCCCTCATCTAGAGGTTTCTTTATTTTCACTTCGTAATCTTCTGTCATTTATTTAGTAAGCGTCAGTAGCCTATTAGCAGGGCGCGGACCTCGAAATCGAAATGTCGTGGGTTCGATTCCGTCATTCGACTACTGTCTGTACTGAACCACTTCTAACACAAGCATTTTAAGTTTACCCGAAGTGGTTAAAGGGAACATTAGTAATGTTTAATACCATTACTAGCATTTTTTTTAAATATACGTATTTAGTAGCACCATTATTTCCTTATTCTTTCCCTTTTTGTATGCATTGTTAGTAGTTTGCATGATTAAGTCTTGTTTTGTCCTTTTTTGTCAATTTTTAGGGTTCCGTACATCAATATCTACTTATGTACATCTGCTTTTAACAATCATTTTATTGATTTGACCTGTGAATCAACAACACACACTACAGCGAAAAATGTAACTATTAACAGCGCGAATGTCAACTCTATGTTTCTTAGACCTATGTCTGAAATGAGGTTACAAAGGAAATAATTCTATTAAAAAATAGTAGCTCTGAAGGCTACGATGACATAAACACAAAATAATTAAAAAATGTATAATCGAATTAATTGAAATCTTGACATATTTAATTAATTTTTCATTTTCTTGTGGAATCTTTCCAGATGCATTGCAACTCTCAATAGTTAAGTCACTGTTTAAAAAGGAGAGAAATGTGATATTAATAATTATCGACCTATAACCCTAATATCCGTTATATCCAAAATATATGAAAAATCTATGTATAAAAGACTTATTGAATTTTGTAATAAATATCACGTTATATCAAACGAACAGTACGGCTTTCAAAAAGATAAATCTACAACTTTGGCAATTTTTTCACTCATAAAAATAGTACTTTCAAATATCAATAATAATAATTTTACCACGGGACTATTTATTGACCTATCTAAAGCCTTTGACGTAGTTTCACATGACCTATTGTTACAGAAATTGGAAAAAAATGGAATTAGAGGACCACAACTTCAATGGATTACATCATATCTTTATAATAGGCAACAATGTGTTATTATTACTAAAGCAGATGTAAATGGGGACATAATAACGTACTCGTCCGAATACCGAAACA
>JAVANC010000028.1:2979044-3034826 GCA_033319125.1 Parnassius glacialis | reverse complement strand
TGATTTCTGAAATTAAACATAAAATTATAATCTTTTAGCCAATGTTCAGTAATACAGAGGATATGTATGTTGTTACTATTTAAAAACAATTCAACTTCTAATTCTTTGCCCATCATGCCTTGTATATTTTGATGCACCAGGTGTAAACAATTTTTATTACTTATTTGTGGGCTACATTCAAAGTTAATTAAACTCTCATTATTGCTAGAGATTGCCTCTATTGTCGCATTTACTAATTTAAATTAGTTGGAACTGATTCCAAATTAATTGTCAAATAATTATCCTGCCCAATAAAAGCAGTCTTGGTAGCCAAAAACTTGGCTGAGTTAAAAAGTAAATAATAAGATAGCACATTTGCTATCAGTCTTAAATTATATTTGGATAGGTAATACCTATCTTTTGTCCAAAACTTTTTTATTAAATTATTTATGTCAATTACATGAAATTTGTCATTATTATCATTACAATTATATGTCAAATTTAAATTATTATTACATATTAAATTATGCATTTGTATATTTAAATTATGTCTTAAATTATTTTCCTGTGGCAATCCCTGTATATAAGGCAGTGTGAACAAGACAATTTTGAGTACATTTAAGTTATTAAGTTGTTCAATATATCTTAATAACTGTTTGTTGTTTACACTGCCTCTTCTACCAACAAAAATTATTATTGTACTATTTGGGCAAAATTTAGTAACGATAATTTTATTTAGGATATCACTAAAAGATGCTCCAGGCTTGCAGCAATTTGTAATTTTTTGTCCCTTTAAAGAGTTATTTAAGTTATGCCTAGATTTTTTCCTATGTTGTCATCGCTATACACAATTATATTATTTTTGTTAATATTTAAGTTATTTTTTTATTTTAAGCTCCTCTGCTATGGCACTGCCATAGAGTTTTGGTGGTGGTATAATATTATCAGCACACACCGACTCTGAAGAAGCTAGTATTGAATGCTGACACTCACATTGATGTTGAACTAAGGAGTCAAAACGCTCCTCATTGTATTTACATGTCTTTACCAGATTATCCATAGCAAGTATGTGTTCTTTTATTTCGTTTTGGGCTGATTTATATTGATTGGATACAGTTTGAAGGGAATTTGTAAGAGATAATATTTCTGATTTTAGGCACTCTACGTCAGTTTCATAACATTTTCTTATGTTATCCACCTCAATTGAATACAAATTAAGTTCATATATCAATGCTTGCTTTTGTTTACATAAATTAACATAATTTTTGATATTATTCTTATTTTTTATTAATTTTTGTACTTTCCTTATATATTTATTAACTTTTATACACTTCTTCAATTTGGTTTTACTGCAATTAATCCTCACTGAATTTCCTGAAGTGGAAGAGTCATCACCAGTCAAGGCTATTGTTGCAGATTGCTGTAAAATTCTTGAAGTATTACATTGCACAAGCTCAGAGAACAGGCTTTGAGTCTGGGAGGCGTTAAGATTATCTATATATGTTTTAAATTGTATTATTTGCTCATAAGCCTCATTCAACTGTAACTTCAATGCAGCAATGAACCTGAGAGCTTCCTCATATTCCTTGCTGCATCGGTCAAACTCATTAACCATTCCCTGTAGCTGATCTCTTTCTTTTATAACACTAGTGTATTCTGTGTCTAACTTAACCATATCACATTTCAATTGTGTGTTTTTGGCAATTATGCTAACTATTTCTTTTTCATTATCGTCCCTTTCCTTAAGCAACAGTTCACACTGCTCCCTGGACGCCTTAAGACGCAAGCACTATCACTCTACACTCATTCACACACTCATGTATGTCACGGGGATGAGTCGCTCGCGTCCGTAGGCTTCGACCACCTAACCCTAGGCCCACCCTACACGTGTCCCCCGGGTGGTGCTAAACGAGCGACAAAGCCGAAACGACAGACTCGGCTCCTCGCCGTGTGGTAGCGGTGTAAAATCTACCACCCCTTATGTCGCACCATGAGCCAAAAATTGAAAGAAATGGCCCCGAGTTCCCGGCGCCCCTTTAATGGGGCAGGGGTGCGAAGAATCTCCGGGAGGAAAACCGGTGACGAGGTTCGCCACCCGTCACGTCCTGTCTCCTGGAGGGGCGAAAAGTGGATTGCGGAGGCCCGTCTGGCTACGCTGAATGTATGTGGAGCAATGAATGATAAGATGGGTGAAATATGCGAAATGATGAATGATAGAAGAATAGATGTGTTATGTGTGAATGAGACGAAACGAAAGGGAAGAGATGTCACTGCACATGGCATGTATACCGCTTACTGCTCTGGTGTAGACGAGACCGAGCGGGCATGCCAGGGAGTCGGTGTCATCCTTTCAGAAAGAATGGGTCAATGTGTGAAAGAGTATGAATGTGTAAGCCCAAGGCTGCTGTGGATACGAATGAAAGTGGGCTTAAAGAAGTTGTTTGTGCTTGGGGTGTACGCCCCAGATATTTCTAAGCCCACTTATATCCGAGAGCAGTTTTGGGACATGGTAAGGCTGGTGTTGACGAAATGCAAGGAAAATGAAAGTATTATTATGTTAGGAGATTTTAATGGAAGGGTTGGAGTGAAGAGGTCTGGTTATGAAAGGATATTAGGAGCGTTTGGCGATGAAAGAATAAATGAGAATGGTGAAGACCTCCTAACCATATGTGAGGAAAAGAATATTTTTGTGGCGAACACTTTCTTTCGCCATAAGAGGATTCACATGTATACATGGGAAAGAGGGGATGATAGAAGCATGATAGATTTCATAATTGTGGATGGAAGAATGAGGAGCGCAGTGGTAGATACAAGGGTTTACCGGGGGTCCAACGTAGGGACGGATCATTACTTGGTCTTATGCCAAATTAATGGTCTATTCAAGCGTTGGCGGCATCGGACATCTGTGTCTACCACTACGTTACAGCGTATAAGAATAGAGAGGCTACAAGATGAAGGTGTGAAAGAGAAGTATAAATGCAGACTGAGGGAAAATATAAGTGTGTTGAATGAATTTAGTATGAATGATTTAGACTTGAAGAATGTATGGAATAATGTTAAAAAAGTTTTGGTGGATACAGCCACCGAAGTATGTGGTGTAAGTAAGAGAACGAATGAAAGGAAAAGTAATACGTTGTGGTGGGATGATGAGGTACGGATGGAAGTTGAAGCAAAGAAGAAAGCATGGCTAGATTTACTAGCAACCAAAGCTGGTAATTCTGGCGGTATAAATGATGAGATTGAAAGAAAAAAGGCAGACTTTAGACGTATAAATAAGAGAGTAAAAGAAGTTGTTGAAAGGAAAAAGCAAGAAAGGACAGATAAGAACGATAGAAGAATATCTGATGACTTCCAGGCAAAAATTAAAATGTTTTGAAAGCTCGTAAAACTGCCAGGGGCAATTCAAAACAGCCTAGAATGAATGCTATACGAGACGAGAATGGCTGCATGCTGAATGATAAAGTTTCGAATTTAAAGAGATATTTTGAAAGCGTGTTTAAGAGTGAAGAGTCGTCTGAAGTAAGTGAAATAGAAATTCCGGAAGAAGAGAGAGGTAGAGAAATAAGTGTAGATGAAATAGTAAAAGCAATTAAAAGCATGAAAGCAGGTAAGGCAGCCGGATATGATAGAGTATCACTCGAAATGCTAAGGGCTGGAGAGGGTGTAGTTGCAGGCCTGCTGTACACCTTGTTTATGTTGGGAACTGAAGCGGGTACCGGAAGACTGGTGCAAAGCCGTTATAGTCCCAATATATAAGGGAAAGGGGTCGCAGCAGGACTGTAAAAACTACCGTGGTATCAGCTTGCTTAGCATTGTGGGTAAGCTGTATGCTAAGGTGTTAATTGAAAGAGTTATGGAAGAAACTGATGGAAAAATTTGGGATGTGCAAGCTGGATTTAGAAAGGGGACGGGGTGTAAGGATCAAGTCTTTTCCATGCACATGATTGCGGAGAAATTTTTGGCCAAAAACCAGAAATTTTTTTGTGCGTTCATGGACTTGGAAAAGGCCTATGACAGAGTGGACAGGAACGTGTTATGGCAAACACTGACCTCATTTGGGTTGAGCGCTGGTCTGATACAGGCATTGAAGTCTCTATATAGGGACTCTAGTGCCTGTGTCAGGATCAACGGGCTTACTCGGACTGGTTTGGCATCCATAAAGGTGTCAGACAGGGTTGTGTGGCTTCCCCGTGGCTGTTCAAACCTATTTATGGACAGTTGTTTGGAAAATTTGAAAGTAGAAGAAAGCAGGTTAAGAATGGGTGAGTTAACCGTCAAATGCCTTTTGTACGCCGATGATCAAGTCATACTTGCGTCTTCGGCGGCCGAGTTGCAAATGATGGTTACATTAATGAACAGGACATTAAAAGAAAAGGGAATGAAAGTGAACGCAAGTAAGACGAAAGTTATGGTTTTTGAAAGAGAAGAAAGTAAAACGATATGTGAAATATGAATAGAAGGGGAGTTGGTAGAGCAAGTAGGTGAGTTTGTGTATTTGGGATGTGTGTTTAGCAGGGATGGTAGATATGATAAGGATATAGAACGACGAGTGAATGCAGGAAATAGAGTAAATGGGGGTCTACACTCTATTGTGAAAAGTCAGAATGTGTCCAAAAAGGCACGTATGGCAATTCACACTGCTGTGTTAGTGCCTACTTTAATGTATGGTAGTGAAAGTTGGGTGTGGCAGAAGAAGCACGAGAGTAGAATAAATGCTGTAGAAATGCGGTCATTAAGGACTATGTTAGGGATGAATCTAAATGACAGAGTGAGAAATTGTTTAATAAGAGAAGAGTGTGGTTTGCTAGATGATGTTGTGACCAGGATTAAGAAAGGAATGCTTCGGTGGTTTGGTCATGTAGAAAGAATGAATGAGGAAAGAGTGACAAAGCAAATTTATGTTGCAGAGGTGAACGGCAGAATCGGGAAGGGTCGCCCTAGGCGAAAGTTTATCGAGCAAATTGGCGATATATTGAAAATGGGTCAAATCAAGAGTACCTTTAACCGACGAGCGTGTATGCGTAGGTATATGGATGTGGAGGAAGCGAGAGAGGTCTGTCAGGATCGTGCCAAATGGAAGTCCATAGTCTCTGCCTACCCCTCTGGGTGACAGGCGTGAGTGTTTATGTATGTATGTATGTCACGCGCGCACACACACACACACACACACAAACACAAGCTCGCCCGTGCGCACGCACGCACGCTTCGTGATTTTTAGTTAGGTCATTGTTTTTAGCGAATGTTATTATTTTTTGAGTGACCCGAATCTATTGTGATACAATCACACTAAAGGAGAAGACGATGGTTTCATGATACAGTTTTTACTACTTATTTGGAAACCAGGTTACCATTTATTGCTTAAAAAAAGCCTCAAAAAAGTAAAGAGTTCATTTAAATTTTTATTTTATAATTCATAAAAAGTATTGCAATTGATGAAAATAGATGATTCGCAGCAACACCACTCATTAAATAGGACAATAAGACGGTAATTTAAAATCATGTATTTACGATGTACCACGTATTTGAGAACTATGTTTAAACGTAAGAAGATCGAAAAGCTCTCTAAACAAAAGCACTCAAAATAAATACATCGCCCGTTCACGTTCTGTTATTTTGAACATAATATTGCGAAGTGGTGGAGTACGCTCACTTCCGAGGAATTCCTCTTGTTTCATCTTGATTTAGATGTCGATGTCGATTGTTCCTTTTATCAAGAATTTCTTTTGCGAAAAAATATTTAGTTCCCTTAAGGGCGTTGAAGAGATTTATATTGTCTTAAAAATTTTATATAATGTGTTTAAGTATATTGAGGAAAAAATAAATGTGGAAATTTATGATACGCACACCAATTACTGTAAGTTAATTGTACTATGACTATAACCTATGCGCAAGTGCAAGCAATAAGTTTTTTTTTTCATTTATTCAAAATATAAGAAACAAACTGTTTAGGTGCTGTGGTCTATTAACTATTAAATATTATCTTAAATGAAACTATTATTGATAATAATGGAAGATTTATATATTTGTTAACAAATCACCTAATCACAAAGTATATTAGTAAATATGTAAATTTAAGATAAATCACAGAATACCAGTGTCAAATAGCAGCTTAATACTGCTGTGTTTCGTATGGTGAGTGTAGAGAACCGGATACACTTTTAACTGGAAACGAGGCATTCCATCTTAGTCATCACGGGTGGCAACGCATCTGCATTTTGATTCGCAAACGGGGATAAATGTAGATGTCTATGGGTAACAGCAGCCACTAACCATCAGGTGGACTGTGTGCTCGTTTGTCACCCTATACTATAAAACAAATCAGGTATAAATACATTAAATCAGGCAATTTACAGTAATTATGTTATCATTTAAGATATTATTATTATATTATACTAACTTATAATAAGTTTTAGCATAATCTGGTGAACGGTATGACAATGCATAAAATACGAACAAACAAACATTAATTTCTATATCTATAAGAGTCTGTGTATGTAAGAGAAAAATAACTGCCGTTTATCTAGTTGAGTGTGTTTTGTGCTCGCTATTTCAATAATAAATTTTTAAAATTTTAGTCTAACCAAGCTAATCTTCGGAATGGCTAAATTTATTGTAATTTAACTAGACAGATAGAGAGTAATACTAGTAGCGATCTAGGCTATATTTTATCCGAAATACTTGGATGTTTTTTAGAAATCCGAAACTTGATAACGTAAATGGTATTTGGTCTAAAGTTCGTCTGGAACAAATTGCTTTTAGCGTTTCTACCGGGCAGCTAGTATTATATAATATGTTTATATAATAAGATGGTTTGTTAAAATACTATGAGTAAATAAAACCTAACGTTACACAAAGAAGACATTATGCATCTACCCGTATGTAGTTAAAGTTCGCTATACGTAACTTGATCGAAGGAGTTGATAACTCAACTTAGACGTCCAGGTGATACATAAATAAACCATTTACAATTAGAACTTTTACTAGTAAGTGGTCGCAACACCAATGATAAGTTTATTATAAAAACACCTTATTAGAA
Source organism: Parnassius glacialis (assembly GCA_033319125.1). Classification (NCBI taxonomy): domain Eukaryota; kingdom Metazoa; phylum Arthropoda; class Insecta; order Lepidoptera; family Papilionidae; genus Parnassius; species Parnassius glacialis. The sequence goes on along the minus strand of JAVANC010000028.1, from coordinate 3,027,811 downwards.
AACAAAATATGAAGTGAAATAATTTTAACGGATTTCATCTCGTATAATTTAAATTTTTTAATTATTATTTTTTATAGGATAGGGTGACAAACAAGCATACAGTCCACCTGATGGTAAGTGGTTGCTGTGACCCACATACGTCTACATTTATCCTCAATATATAATCAAAAACCCCGTGCCGCAGTGGCTTAGGTATGAGTTGCTGTGCTGGGGGCTGCGGGTTCGAATCCCGCACGGAACAAGTATTTGTATGGCCTACAAATAATTGTTCCGGGTCTGGATGTTTGTCCTTGTGCAATTTGTGTTTGTTAACTGCCTCCACGATACAGGAGAAAATCCTAGTGTGGGGGTAACGTTCTTAAAAAAAAATGCAGATGCGTCGTCACCCGTGAGGACTAAGATGGAATACCTCTTTTCCAGTAAAATGTGTCTCCGGTCCTTTACACTCACCATACGACAGTACAACACAGCAGTGTCAAGCTGCCATTTTACGCTGGTATTCTGTGAGAGCGTGGTCCTTCCCCGGTCAAGCCGAACCATTTGTGCTACAACTATAACACTCATATATAACTGCTGTAGTGTTATACTACTTACATTTCATTGTACACTAATTCTTCATTCTGTTTTGATATTCTGCATTCATGTTTTGCATCACTTTATACTATTTTTTTCATTCTGTTTTTGATTTTCTGCATTTATATTTTGCATCACCTTTATTTCTATAGGATCCTGTAACGTTTTTACACAATAACATATCATTTTACTTCGTATTTTCACACTATTTATCACTTTTAAAATAGCTGTCAATGAAGTCTTACCTTTTATGGTCTTTTATTGAATTCTCTGTAACTCTACAATTTCAGGCTTCATGCACGCAGCCGTGCGTAAGTTTTTCCTATGTGAATCATATCTCAATTCATACTTAAATGTAATAATTTCTTAATAAAAGTCCAAAAACCAAAAATTGGTTTTTATGACAACTACTATTTATACCGTTGTCATGGCAATTTTTATTCAAATTCGTTACCGATATGATGTTTTATCTCGATATTTTCACATAAATACTCTTTGCTCTAGGTCATTTACAATAAATTTCCTTTTAATTTAAATAATTTTTCCGTTCTCTCTAGAAAGATATAAAAGCCGAACAATCGGTGAAGAAATTCAGTCTTGCTTCAGTTCTCGTATCGGAAGCATCTTCTAAAGGCCTTATCCCGGGGCCGCTCAGCCCCGGGATCCTGCAAGCCTCTATCCTGCCTGAAGCCACTGGACTCTACGATCCGTTGCTCTGCCTGAAGTCGCCGGATCCTACAAAACGTTGCTCTGCCTGAAGTCGCCGAGATCCCACAAGTCTCTACTCTACCTGGAGTCGCCGGAACCTACAGACCTCTGTTCCGCCCGAAATCACCGGAACCTACAAACCTCTGTCCCGCCTGCAGTCACCGGATCCTGCAGGCCACTGCGCTGTCTGAAGTCGCTGAGGATCCTGCAAGCTCCTGTCTGGGCTGAAGTCGCCGATCCTGCAATCGCCGCATTCACCTGAGGTCGTCCCCTAGAGACGCCCACGCCTACCCACCTACGCCGTGCGTGCTCGTTCCAGGCGCTGAGAGCACGCTTGGGATCTTCGGACTCAGCTACGACATAAATCTTTTTTTATTACCTTTTTTTAAAAAAATAATTTGTAAATCACATCATCCATCCTCACATTCATACTCCATTTTTGATATATAAAATTGTAAATACTCTTTTAAAAACTTAAATATATTATTGTCTTGGTCTATTTGGTTGTTTTGCTGATCGTAGGTTAGGTTTTCCTTCTCTTTTAATTGTCGCTTCACGACACTGCCACTCTACCACTTTTTAACTCCCAACGTTTAAGATGTTTTACAGCACCCATGGTCACGAGAGAGAAAAAATATAATTGAGAAATAAAAGATTATTTTTCTTTTAATGAAGTCGATTCTCAATTGGACAGTGTTGTTTAGAAATGAGCCATTCCACAAACTAGCCAAAACAACGACGCGGAGTCTCTTTTTAATCCCTGACACAAACAGACAGGTCTATATACATATTATGTTTAACGTGTGTATCTGTGTGTATATCTGTGACATCATAGCTCCCAAATGGATGGACCGATTAGGATTTAGTTTTTTTTATTTGTAAGGTGATTCAAGAAAATATCATCAGCTGTTTGTAGATCATCAGCTCTTGTTCAACTTTTAATGGAATTCAGCTCGCTTTTGTACATATATCTTATTTAAATGTTTAAAGTTATTAACATCTTAAAGTGAGTACAATTATTAACAAGGAATAAAGAAAATTGCATTATTGGTTGCAATCCAAATAAATTCATCAGTCATCCTCATAGCAACAAAAATTTATAAAAAATTACTGTGGTTGCCAACTCGCCTACCAATGCCCTGTTTTATAAAAATCGCCAAAATATTGTGTGTAATACCCCAAACCTTGGGTGTTGTAAAAGACGACAAAGTGAAACAAATAAGAAGATGGGCAGACGCGTCATCCTCATAACAACAAAAAATTAAAAAAAAAACTGTGGTTGCCAACTCGCCTGTTAAACGTGGCAACTATGGCAAAATCTTCCCTATGAGGTAATCTATGGGGGAGACCTATGTTGAGTAGTGGACTTTTGTAGATTATAACGGATGGGTATATCTAATACTACATTTTTCATTTCTTAAATTAAAAAACGTTACGCACACACTAGTATTTTCTCCTGTATCATGTTGGCAGTTTAAACACATACTTTGCACAAGAACAAACATTAAGACCAGGGACATCTATTTGTTTGTAATGTATTATATTTAGACTTTCACGAACATTTACAATATTATTTATTCGTATCCTTAATTAACAAGATAGGTTGTCTTGTCCAGATATTTATAAAACATAGTTATTTTCCCTTATATATTCCTTCTTCATTATAATTTTCATTTATTCTTCATTTTTTCAACTTCATTTGTTTTTTATTTTTACATTTGGCTAAGCATTATCTAGGCTACTGACGCTTTTTATTTTATAGAATTTTAGCTGCATATTTATTTAATATTTGTGTAATTTCTTTCACTTACATGGCTCACGTACATATATGATTACGACAATGGGCAATATCATTTCATTCACTTCTTTACATTTATGGCGTTTCAGCTCATATAATTTATTATTTAATTGCACCACTACTTTCACGTACACGACTCGCGTTCAAGATAACGAACAATGTTTTTATGCAGTTCTTAATAAAGTCACATTTCCTAATTCATTAATACTCTTTCCGCATTTCATTGCATCCAAACAACCTTAATAATTTATCGGTTATTAGGTTTTTCAAACTCTCAGCTGATCAAGCAGATTGTATATGTGTTACTCTCTGACCCACACTAATAATAGTTTTTATTTATTATTTCATATTTCGTAACCTAGCCATAATTTTGCTCACATCTTTTACAAATTTATATCATATAGTCTTAGATTTTTACTTGTCTCGTTTAATATTTAGTTAGATCTTTGTCAGTCAGGGGGATTGGGGCTCACAATATGGACACAACATAAGTTATTAAATTAATTACTTGTATACATAATTTCATGAGTTTTATAATCGTATCAAACGAAGAAATTATTTTTATAATCCACACAAATAAGTTTCTTAGTTACTCTACTATTTTTTCAGAAAAAAATAAGTTATAATATTTAAAAGCTTATGATTTAAAAGTTCAAAAAATATAAAACTGAAAATAAATTACTACATTGCAAATTAAAATGAACAGAACAAAGAAATAATCACAGGAATATAAGTAGTATTTTATATCATAACAACAGACATATCTTAATACGAAATTTTTAATCCCAGCCGCGTAAGTGATTCGTTACGCCTTTGTTTTAATCGCCAAAGTACCTATATGAACACCCAATTTTAACATACTTTGTATATTGTGTTATTGTTATATGAACAAAAGTAAAAAGTATGTATCTTAAAAGGATAGTTTTAGGTATTTTCAAGTTTACAAAGGCATTTAGATAGTTACATCGCTAATAGTTACATAACTTTTAAAAATTTACAATTTCTAGGAGTTGGGTATTTATTTTATATATAACATTATTCAAACATCACTATAACAGCTATCAAATATATATATATAACAAATTACTAATTTATCTAAACATTAAAAAGAACAATTTTAATTATTATGTAGGTTATTATATAAATTTAAGTTTTAAACTAAAACTTATGTTCATAACATTTTTCAAAATTCTATACATTTTATATTATAAAACTACAGAAGAAAAACAATAATGAAATACATAAAAAATATTTTTATAATCTAGACAGATTATATTTTCTGTTTAATCCGATTTAATAACTTACGTGTAAAACTTAATTCATTGATTAAACAAAATGATAAATTTAAAAATACTGACTTAAGAACAACTTAGCGGGGAAGTAACACATCAAAGGGCTAAGTGATTGATGTAGGGGGTGGGAAGGCGGTGCAGGGGTGGGTGGTTGTTATCGTCATTATCCTCGTCGCTTGCTTGCAATAAGACTTTCTTGTGGAGAGATATCGACAGATTTCTTATACTAAGCTTATCTCAGTGTTAGAAGTAAGGATGACAAATGAGGACATAGCTCATCTGATGGTTAGTGGACACTATGGTCCACAGCCGCCGACTTCAATTAGCGAATAGAAATATAAACTTTTCTATTCAATACAAATTATAAATAATACTTATGATATTACTTTTTCATTTTTTTAATTTACCACTGGTTGGAGAAATACCTTTGTACTGTGAACCAGCAAAAAACCCAGCGGGATTTCTTTTATTAAAAAAGAGCTGTTTACAATCTTTAAGGTACACAATTAATAACAACACAAAACAATTACGAAATATCATAGTGGCAGTTACCTCATACTCATGGGTTATTATTGTTCATAAATTCCTTAACATTATAATAACTCTCTATAACCTTTGTTTAATAAAGTTTTTAATTTTGGTGGAAATTAGATTTTGTATATATATTTAACAATAAAAATACAGATATGTTGTGTTATGTATTACGATGAAAAGCTTGAATACCAGTAAAAGATCTTCATACAAGATGGATGGATCCCATCATACGAGATGGTAGCATTAAGCTTCTATTTAACATACTGTGAGACGTAACGCAATCATACTGCAGCCATTATAAAGTGTAGGTTACCAATTAAAACTAAAGCTAATAACCGTAACGTTTTCAAATAATGGCACGCAAATGCTGTGTGTCACGGTGCAGAATGGTTTAGATAAATATACGGTTTTCAGTCGTCGCAGCGCGACCGGGAATGGTTTATGAATATTGATGAGAGCCTAGCTGAATTTGGTAACTACCTTCTTGTTTTACCTCGTTTGAAATGATTTTAAATGGTAGAAGGCACAACTTTATTAATTTTACGTCTTTCTGCAAGAGGAATCTCTTTGAAATTTGTGATTGCTATAAAAATAAGTTAACATGTAAGCTGTAGTTCAGATAATAAAATTTTTTGGTATAACTTACTACTTTGACATGAGTAAATAAAATGTCAAATTTCTCTTTTTTTTGCTAATCTACTACCGACTTGAAATGAAATTCTCTCGACCCGAGAAAAAATGGCAAACGAAAATCCACAAGTTTCATTATTTTGTAATATCAGGGCATTGACTTGTAGACCACAAGGTCTACATTGTTTGAAGTAGTCTAAGACTATAAAATTCACGTTAAAGACATTTATGTCACTATTCGCGTAAGAACACTATACAGTTCGCTTAATAGTGATAAATAGTAAACACTTAACAATTAACAAATATAAAAAATCTGCATTCCAAAACAAGTAAAAATTAGGATAAATTATTTAACAGGCGTCTTTTGAATAATGCAATAGTGCTACAACCTTTCACATCATTAGGCAGCTTGTTCTAAAGTTGCACTCCCTCAAACTTAATGCTTTTCCTTCCTATGTCAGGGCTATAAATAGGCAGTAGAGACGTTACGGAGGTTCGATTCCGATTCCGAAATTACGGAAGTTCCGATTGATTTTGCACCTCTGATTCCGATTTCGGTTCCGTTAAATTTTAATCGGAAGTTATATATTGGAGGTCGAAGCACAGTGGTGGCGGCGGCCGCGATCAGCGTGTACAAACAATTTTATACTTGTCGCCCCGGGATCTCCCTCCCCTCGTGCCTTCGGTCGATTACTCTTTAACTTGATGTTTTGTTTCGTATTTAGGAATTGGCATGTTGTGCGTTCGCGCTTCATTTATACCTATGCGAGTTTTGATTAGTTTTGGTTGTGTTTTTTTATAGGACGTGTAACAAATTTATTTGAATTGGAAAATGAAGCCAAAATCAAGTTCCATTTGGAATTATTTCAATGAAGTTTTTGAGAATACGGCAAAGTGTTAACTATGTGAGAAGATATATTCACGAACGGGAGGTACGACTACTTCGTTAAAAAGTCATTTAAAGTTTGTGCATACCACTGAATGCGAAGATTTCAAAAAAATTGAAACTGAAAAGAAAAATACAGTGCAATAGACCTGTCCTTAACACATCTCTTTTGCCTCCACCTCCGATTCCGGTTCCGATTTAGGTTCCGGTTTCGACAAACAAAATGTAAAATCTCCGCTTCCGAATTCTGTTCCGATATAACCACTTCCGTAACATCCCTAATAGGCAGTGCTAGCTTGTGTCTATTTCGAATACAATATCGGTGAGATTTTTTATAAAATTTAATTAGTGAATAGGATGACTTTATTAGTATTTTTTTAATAATATTTATGAACTATATATATACCTAAAGTTTATTAATTTTAAAAAGTTTAGTATTTTTATAAATTTTATCAGTTGGTGTTAAATAATGGTACTGAAATAGTACTTTATTAGCCTTATTTTGACTTCGCTGTTCTACATCTATATTGGTTTGTGCGGCACTTCTCCATACTTGTATTAGATATTATTAATGATTCTTTACAAGAGTATTATATATTAGTTTTTTAATTGGTTGTGGGAAACATTTTGCTATTTTTCTTGAAATTCCTAATATGGGTGTTTATGTAGATCGCATATTACGAGTATCTATATTGAGGTTTTCAGGGTAACTTAATGTCTAGGATTATGGCTAAATATTTTTCTTCTTTAGAATTGTGTATGGATTCATTAGTTACAATTAGAAGTGGATGATCGGAGATTTTCTTGTTTATAGCAGAAAAAATCCTGTAAGATTTTTTTGAAGTGTTAAGTGTTAGTAAGTTATTTGGCAGACATAAATTAATTTTATCATTATCATTTTGGGCTTCATTAATGACAGGCGTTGTTGTGTTACCAAAATAAAAAAGACTGGTATCATCCGCATAGAGTATAAAATGTCTTGTGAAACCTATTAAACTAATGTTATTCACATATATAAGGAACAACAATGGTCCTAGTTTAGTTTATAAATATAGGTTGATTTTCGAATTATCCAATTTTATAAACTTGCCACCTAATATATAGGTATGATTCGAGAACTTTGAGTGGTTTTTAATCAATTCCTATATTTTTAAGTATGGCGAGCTACACTCTTAATTCATCTGATCTTGAGTTACATAATGTGTGTGTATTTCGAGATTAGATGTAATTAAGCTTCATTTTTAGGATTCCGTACCTCAAAAGGAAAAAATGGAACCCTAATAGGATCACATTTTTGTCCGTCTGTCTGTCTGTCAAGACCCTTTTTCTCAGGAACGCGTAGAGTTATCGAGCTGAAATTCATATCAAATACTCAAATCTACTGTCCCTTGTAGCAGTGAAAAAATCAAACTTCTAAGCCAACGCAATAAAAGATACAGCCGTCCATGCATTTTTGACATTCGCAAGGGAATCAAAACCTACAGGATACTTCCCGTGAACTCAGAATCTTGAAATTTGGTACGAAGCAATGTTTTATAGCACAGATAAAGGAAAAATTGCGAAAAGCATACATTTTTCAGTACATCGTATAATTAAAAAAAAATTAATAATTTTAAACTTATATACATACAGATTTGTTCGGAACCCTCGGTGCGCGAGTCCAACTCGCACTTGGCCGGTTTTTATTTGTTTTAATCCACGTTTCGGTGAAAAGAATAATGTGAGTGTTATGAAAAATACATTTAAAAATAAATTTTAATTCATTAAATTTATGCACTCTTTTAATACTTCGTATTTTGACATAAAATAACTAAGGTTTTTTTTACTAAGACATAGTTCATCGTATTTTTGTATTATTTTATAGTTTATGTTGTACAATATTTTTTTATTTGGGTCTTACTTACCCAATCTACGTTTTTAACGGCAGCGGGTATTCGGGATAGTTGTGTTTCAAAATATTTATAACTTTCTACTGCTTTTAACTTTTAACTTTTTTAACTGCTTTTAATATTTCTTTTTCGGATACACCGAGAACTATTATATAGTACAGATCGCGCTGCGTACGATCTTTAAATTCTAATATAAGGTTTTCGTAGATAAGAGTTGGCATATTTAATATTTTACATTGCGAAATGTCCTCTTTTAATAACTTAATTTTCTTTTCAATAATAACATTTGTAGAAACGTGCTCGACGTGACCCCTGCCAGCCCTTTTCAGGGTTGCAATTCTACATAGCTGCGCACCCATGCCAACGAGGCTTAGGGCATCCCCCCAAGGCGACGCACACCAGCTAGTCCCCGTTGGTGTGGATTGCAGCGCGCAAAGCGGCGATAGGGACCGCCACCCGTCACGCACAGCACGACACGGCGGAAGGTGGAGGACAGAGTGCAGAGTTGGCACGTGGAATTTTAGAGGAGGCATGAGAGATAAGACGAATGAATTGATCAAAATAATAAAAGAAATAGAATTAGATGTCGTGTGTATGTCGGAGACCTAACGGAAGGGCAGTGGTACTGAAGAGCTCCCTGGCGGGGCGTTAGCTCTATGGTCCGGAGTCCCGGAGAGCGAGAGCGCCTGCCAGGGAGTGGGGGTGCTGCTGTCGTCTCGGTTGGTTGATGTTATGACTGAATACAAGGTTGTGAACTCAAGACTTATCTGGGTTCGCTTTAAATTGGGACTGACGAAGTTATTCCTTTTGGCTGTTTTTGCGCCGGTAGCTTCGTCGTCCAGGGCTGAGCTGGAGGAGTTTTGGGAGAATGTAAGAGAAGTTCTAGATTTGGTTAGGGGAAACGAAAGAATTGTTATATGTGGTGATTTGAATGGATGGGTTGGTTCCGCTCGACCAGGGTACGAGTCGGTACTTGGAAAGTTTGACGATAAAAGGGTTAATGATACTGGCAAGCTTATACTGGCTTTATACAAGGAAAAGGGTCTTTTTATGATTAACACTATGTTTAATCACAAGAAAATCCTAATCTTTTTCGGTGGGTAGGTGTGAAATAGTCAACAGCTGATTTGATAGCTCCAGTTTATTTATTCAATTAAAAATAATTTAAAATCAAATTTAAGTTAAATTACATTCAAATCAGTGATCTGGTTGAAAGGGACGAAGAGAGAACGAAGTGTGAAATATGGAAAAATCAGGAATGTCTAGAACAGGTAAATGAAATTGTATGCTTAGGGAGTGCTTTTAGCCGGGACGGAAGATGTGATTTAGATGTATACAGGCGTGTCGCTGCCAGGAACAAAGTCAATGGTGCCCTGACTGCGTTAGTCAAAAGGCAAGGCGTAGTGAAGAGTACACGCCTTGCAATAAATAACGCAGAGTTGGCACCGACTTTGTTATATGGCAGTAAAACCTGAGTATGCCAGAAGAAACATAAAAGCAAGATGAATGCAGTGGAGATGCGATCTCCTCGTAAAATGTGCGGCGTTACCGTGGCCGATCGAAAGCTAAATGAAGAGATTCGCAATATGGCAGGTTTGAAAGACGACCTTATCACAAAAATTGATAAGGGCGTGCTTCGATGCTTTGGGCACGTTAAGCGAATGAGTGAAGACCAAATGGTGAAGAAAATATATGGCGCGAAAGTTAATATTAAAAGGTGTCGAGGTAGACCGAGACTATTTTTCGAAGACCATGTGAGCAAATTGCTCGTAGAGGGAAATGTCAAGAGTACTCAGATACCTAGACGTGCATGTATTAAGAAGCTAATGAATCTGAAAGAAGCGAAAGAGGTATGTAAGGATCGTGACACTTGGCGATCTGTTGTCTCTGGCTACCCCGTCAGGGATTGTGCGTGAAGATAAGTAAGTAAGTAAGTAAGTAGTAACATTTTATGATTTTATATTTTTCATTTCTTTTTCCAAAATATTTTGTTGAGATTTAATGATTTCTTTAATGTATTTTATACTTTTTTTCATCTCTCATTTCTACTAGACTGCAATAATTTATTATATATTTATATAATTAATTTATTTTCCTCTTGCATTTGCAAAATATGAAAATATTTTCCTGTATAAATTACATGATTTCATTTCTAAATTCATAAAGTTCTTCTCTAATGTTAAAGTCGGATTCCCGATGTTTCCTTTTCCGCAGCATAGTAACACTAGAAGACTTTTCTTCCGATGTATTTATTGTTCGTAGGTTAGGAAACGATCCGCTCCCGCTTGCGCTTGACACTTTACCACCACTATTAGGCGAACGTAAAACACTCATGTCTATAAGAAATCTTTTGGAGGTGTCAAATTTACAGAATTGTTAGAAAATTAACTTAATCTTAATAATTAATTTATCTCGCACTAGATAACAAATAAATAGAATTCTTTAGTCTCAGTCTACCCTTTTCGATTACAGCCATTAGACCTAATTTATTTTTTTATGTATTCATTAAAGAAAACTTATGAAGGTACATAATTGTATTCGTAACTCGTGAACACTTTTTTCTCCCAGGTACAAAGCGATTCGCTGTTCTTGATCTTTTGAATTTTTATACGAGTTTGTAAAGAGCCACGGTAGATCAGATGGCTAGCGCTCGCTATAAATTTCATAGTACGCGAGCAACCCGGGTTCGATCCCCGCCAGGACCAATGACATTATTAATTTAAATTAAAGTTTTTTTTACATGTGCTTGGCGGTAAGGGAAAATCGTGAAGAAAAGTGCATGTCTGAGAAATAAAAAAATATTTCGTAGACATCTGAAATTCGCCAACATGCATTGGGGCAGCATGGTGGGCACTTCCTTTCCCTAAACCCCAGCAGTAGCCTGTGCCCAGCAGTGGGACGTATATAGGCTGTAACTTTAATTTTTTAATTTTCGTAAAGAGGTTAATATTTCGCGTTTCACCCAGTTAATATTAAAAAGTTTTTTGATAAACTAGGTTATTTAATGTAAAACAAAATATAAAGAGATTCCCATGTTTGTTTTGGGTCATATTGGTACCATAGATTTATAACAAAGAATGTGCCAACTGTACCTATCATGGAGTTAACGACGACTATACTTGCTGCAGCTATATTATTATGTTTGTAGCACAAATGCTTCAGCTTGACCAGGACAGCACCACGCTCTCACAGAATAATAGCGTAATATAGAATGTTAACGCTGCTGCAATTCGTACGGTGAACGTAGAGAACCGGAAACCTTTTTTCGAAACGAGGCATTTCATCATAGTCCTTAGAATTTGCATCTACTTATCATCGGGTGGACCGTGTGCTCGTTTTTCAACCTTATATTGTTAAATCATACATACATTGCTTAATGTTCGTTTTTAGTAAGCATCATGTCATTACCGTAGTCTCTGCCTAACCCTCTGTGGGACAGGCGTGAGTGTTTATGTGCTGTTGTATCGTTGCTGTGATATTGTTATTGTATTCTGTAAGAGCGTTCTGTGAGAGTGATTAGTATGGTATGTGTAGAGAACTAGAGACCCTTTTTACTGGTAACAAGGCATTCTACCTTAGTTCTCGGGGGTGACAATGCAGCGGCATTTGATTATTAATCGAGTATAAATGTAGATGTCTATGGGCCACAGCATCCACTTACAGGTGCACTGTGTGCTCGTTTGTCAACCTTGTTAAAATTATAAAAGAGAAACAATTTTTTCACTTCGTTTGAAAATTTTGTAATTTACGATAAAATCTAAAAACTATTCGTCATTTAATAAGAAACGCTTGATGAATGTATACTCGCGATCCCCTCGCGTGACAGCGGGAACATGTTTTGTGTTTTTGTGACGCGTGATCCTGGATGGCTTTGATGAAACCGGACTCCATTATTATTTGTCAAACCGGGAAGCTTGTTTGTGTTGTCACTCGAAAATTACACCTCAAAGGCATACAACGTATTAATTTGTCATGTTTGTGTCTGAACAAATTATTTTCTGTATTTATTTTTCCTATTCTTTATCATACCATGCTTTGAAAAATCTGTGTACCGCAATTTTAAATTGTACCTATTGTTCATAGATTTTGTGACGCTAGTATCCGGAATAAGTTTATTGTTATAAATCTGTAAGGACAAATGCTTACGGCTCACCTGATGGTAAGTGGCTACTGCAGTTAGAGTTTGTCTGCAAACACTAAAAATGTAGTCAACTATATTAAAAATCAAAGTATCAAACAGCCGCATAATCAAATAAAATTACCGTATACACTATTCCCATCACCACAAATCTCTAGGAAGAAAACACCACTATTGATAATAAAAGTTCCACAGTAAACGAAGCATCTTCTGCACGGCTAGCATGGGCTAGGGACAAAAATTTATCCCCCGATTATATCCACTGACAAGAGATAAAATTATCTTGTGCTTATGCCAAAGCACGGCTAGGGGTAGAAGTATATCCCCGTTTGACATAACGAGTAGACGTACACTCGCCGTCCGTAGCATGGAGCCAAATGAAAGATAAAAATTATACTTTTTTGACATTTGAAAGGGACAATTTTATCCTAGTTCATTGGACGTGAGTTTAAGTTTACATTCATACAAAAACTATCTAAGTCTAAATCTATCTCCTTTTTTATCTAATGTGGATATAATATCCAACGGTGTGCCCATGCTTGAATGATGGATAAAACTAACTAAACATTTCCTCCTTTCCCCGGGGATTAAATTGTCTCCTGCCCATGGTAGTCCTACTGGTGAAATAGACGACAGAAGAAGGGAGTGGGGTGTTCTTCAAGCTAGGTAAGGCACTTGATCATGGCCTTAATTTTTAACATTTTTAATATAATAGATTTCCGCAAAATAACATCTGTTTCTATTAATAACTTGCACCCAACTTTTAAAGAAATAGCTAGAAATTCGTTTTCACATCTGCGAAGTGTGATGGAATGCATCATAGCCAGTACTTATACTGGCTCTCTATAACATTAAATCTGGAACATTTCTGGGCAAGCTCTGATGTTTGGCGGCAAGAATATGTGAGAAGACGTTACCTTTTGAGACAGACTCAAGAAAATACTCAAGTTATGAGATCTAAAATAACATACAGCGCCATTTTTTACGTGGTAGAACCATGCTGCAGCTATATTATTAGTATAGTTGTAGCACGAATGGGTCGGCTCGATCGGGGAAGGACCACGCTCTCACAGAATACCAGCGTAAAATAGCAGCTTAACACTGCTGTGTTTCGTATGTTGACTGTAGAGAATTGGAGACCCTTTTTACTGGAAAAGAGGCATTCCATCTTAGTCCTCACGGATGATAGCGCATCTGCATTTTGATTCGCATGCGAGGATAAATGTAGATGTCTATGGGCCACAGCAACCACTTACCATCAGGTGGACTGTGTTCTCGTTTGTCACCCTATCCTATTAAAAAAATGATTATTAGTAAACCTTTCAAGCTATGCCTGGGAATTATTTGATTTATTAGTAGATTAAAATGCTAGTAAAAAAATCTTGAGCTCAACGTTAACCCAAGTAATATCTAGATTTGTTATAATACCCCGATATGGCGAAGTCTGCAAATAGCAATACACCTTGTTATGTTTTCAAATAGATCGGTGAAATAAGATTATATATATATATATATATATATATATATATATATATATATATATATATATATATATATATATATATATTATTTTAAAAATGCGTGACAAACAAGTCACACAGTCCACCTGATGGTACGTCTATACTCAATTAAGAATCATAATGCAGATGCATTGTCACCTTTGAGAAAGTGGAATGCCTCGTTTCCTATTAATATGATCTACGGTTCTCTACATCAGCCATACAAAACACAGTAGCAATAAGCTGTTATTTTACGCTGGTATTCTCGGAGAGCATGGTCCTTGCCCGAAAAAGCCCACCCATTCTTGCTACAAATATAATATGGCTGCAGCATGACTCTACCACATATAACCATGTAAACAACGTATCTTCTAAAACCATTTTATTTATTTCGCTAAAAATAACGTATTAATATTAATACTTCTTATTGCAAATATAATCAAATTAATTTTACAGTAAACAGTTAAAGCCAATTTTAAAGAAATGTACAGAATTAAATAATTTCATATTCTATAAACTATGTCTTGTTATAAACTTTTGAACGTGAAATAATTTTAATCTTTTTAATTTTTTGAAAGCAAAAGCTTGCTTTTTATTAAAGTAGCAATAAAAGGCTTCGACTTAAGGTAACAACTAAATCAACTAAAATTTCATCTCATTGGTTACATTAAATACTCCGTCCCCTATTTGCAACCTATTGTATCTATTGTAGATGTTCTTATTTATACTAATATAACGCAGAGAAACTCCGAGCATAGCTCTCGATAGCTCGCTGAGAACCTTGAGCTTACAAAATTATTGTATTGTACGAAATTTCAATGTAAAGCTATAGGAAAAAGTTTTAATCCCACTTCTGATTTTAGATACTATTCCACTTCTGATGTTAGAAATCATTCTCAAATTTATTTAAATAAAAGAATGTTACTCGTATTAGTATAGAATTTACTCTTATGGTTTATTGTTAAAATAATAAAAGTGTGAGATGTTCAACTTGCTGTCTTGCTTACGCAATTGATCATTATCAGGAATAAGATAGCGTACAGCACTACACATTCAGTATAGAGCAAATAGAGTTTTACCAACCGTAATATGTACCAGACACAATCACACATTTGTGTAACGTGAAGGACATAATTACATGATAACACCAAAGTATGCAAAGCAACAGCTACACTACTCCTCTCGATGTAACACAGGGCAGCCTCTCAGCAACACGATCTTCCTTGTTTACACTAGGAGAACTACTACACGAATAGAAACACATCACTTGTCTTATTTGTGCAGAATCTCAGTGTAGAAGTAATGTTTCAGCCCAACGGGCATAATAACGACATGAGACTTGTAAAATTATAGACTGATGCCTCTTAGTCGCCGGAGCGATACCTTATACTGCTAAAAAATTGGGAGATTACCATGCTTTCCATCTTCATTTATTCGTATTTAATTTTTTTTACCCTCATTCCCTACAGTATATAAATTGGTTAATACATGGTTCATGATAGTCTCGTTGGTCTAGTGATCATAAACACGGCTGCTAATCGTGAGGTTCCCGGGGTTGAATTCCGAGTCGGGTCAAAATCTGTTATTGGGAGAAAAAGTATTCTGAAGATTTCCCAAGAAATATTCAGTAGCTCGGAGTCAAGAAGGTGGTAGCACTTGCCCTTCATACCTCGAAATGCACATGGAGCTGTTGGTCCCGCGCCTGATTTTATTTCCGGTCGTGTCGCACCGCGATCCCATCGGACTATGAAAGTAAGTGAGTAGAGAGTGAGTGTACCTGTGTTTACGCATACACTCGTGCACATCAATTCTATCCTGCACAGATGGATGTTCTCTGTTTTGGGCGGACACCGTTATCGAAATTCTGTCCGGAGCACATCTTCACAATCCATAAATGGTCCTAAAAATCTCCTGAGTTCTGTATGAAACTAAAAAAAAGTAACATTCTTACAAAAATATTATAAAAATAGCCTTGTTTTTAGACATTATTTCATTTAAAGTATCTATCATAATTATTGTAACACTATGGATCATATATTATATATATTTACACTCTACACCTAACTATTGTACATCGATAATCCTGTCTGTTTGCCACTTATTAGCAAATGTTTCCTCCAACCTTTTTCATTCCTCTCTATCCTTAGCAGTTATCGTCCATAGGTCTCCTCCAACCTTTTCTTTTCATTTCTATTCTTAGCAGTTCTCGTCTATTTTTTTAATTTATTCTTATAAAGAGTGTTAAATTATTTACATTTCAAGCTTTGCTAAACTGTAATCCAGTTTGTCGGCCACCTGCTCTAATTTTGTCCTCCCATCCTATACATGGTCTACCTATTTTCCATTTCATATGACCTGTAAACCAGTTCATTATCAATTTGGACCATTTCTCCTTTCCTCTAATTATATAGCCTGACCATTTCCATTTCAACTTTTTTTTAATGTTATTGTAAATTCTTTTGTTTTCGTGTATTTCTCTATGGTTTGAATTGTTATTCTATCGGATAGTCTTTTTCCTATAATACTCCGTTCCATAAAGTGTCTTTTTCTACAGTTTTGGTCGCTGACTTGATTTGTGTCTTGAAAAAAAGTAGTGGTGGCTTTCTTTTGATTTGAATAGTTTGGCGAGCCTGAATCCTTTTCTGGGTAGTTATCTCTGTTTATATTTACTATTAATTTATTGTGTTTTATGAATGCTACATTTCCTTTTTTCTTTTCTTATTCAATCTGTAACTGTATCTGCTTGCGTTTTTCTCGCACTTCTTTAGAACAATCTTCCTTAGTGTATATTATATGTTAAAGTTTGGACTTGTTTCGTAACAAGATTTGTTCGTAAAAAGATGATAATAACCCCTGGAAATGAGGTACCAAGCTATTTCTAATTTGTTGTGTTGTTAATTTGTGTAACATACATAATTGTAAGCTACATATGTGTAAGTAAAAAAAAAAGTCCCGCTGGGTTTCTTGCTGGTTCTTCCCAGGACAGAGGTTTTTCTTTCGAACCAGTGGTAATTATACAAAAGAGTGACTTTCAATAAGCATTATTTATAATCTATATTGAATAAAAAAGTTTCTGTTTCTGTTTCTGTTTCTGTAACATCAAGTGCTTATTCTATAGCGTAGTAATATTGACGGCTTTTTTTGGCGGTTTTGTCGTCAACCTATTTCCGAATTCTGTATATTTTAATGATTTTGTTACTACTAAAGTTTATTTTCATATCCATTATGACGTCCTTGATATAATCCACAAGCTCACATTCAGTTTTTCCTATTTGTTCTATTCCAAAAAAAATACTTAATTATTTTTCCTTTTTTGATGATTTAAAAACTTTATTGCCATTTCTAGATCAGATATTTTTGTTTTTAGGGTACTATTTTCTTCCATAATAAATTTTATCTTTTTAAAAAGCGACTCCATTACATTTTTCATCACTAAAGCTGATAAAAGAAGAGCTTGATTATTAAGTTTCTTATATTAGCTTTTCTATATTTATTTCTTTATTTTAGGGTAATTTCACTGTCATGGTAATACTATTTAGTTGGCATCCCATAAGTATGAATGGCAGCACTAGGTTCCGTTTGGTAACACTGAATTATGGTAGGCAACACTTTTGTTAATATCACTTCTTGAAAGTTGTTTATGGTGTGTAGTTCAATTCCCTACAATGATTTTGCAGTTTAAGGTTATGTTTCAATAATGTTTGTTGTACAATTTTCACTTAATGTTGCCTTCCACTGTTTCCTGTTCTTGATTTTCTTTGTTTGTGTTTTTTTTAGCAGTCTTGGTTAGTAGTTATTCGCGGAGAACGTTGACGTATGTCAAATCAGTTCAATGACCAGAACCAAACACCGTGATCGAAATTCTGTCTGGAGAGCATCATTACAATTAATACATGGTCCTTAGACTTTTTATCATTCTTCAATTAAGAATATTCTGAGTTCTGTAAGAAATTAATAAAATAAGTTGCATCCTCACAACTCACTTAATAACGCATTTTACAATTTGTAAGTGAACGATGTATATTGTGTTAAGGCTGAAGCATCGCATAGAATATAAGCGAAAAATAGCAGCAAATGCTCTTTGAATGTGTTTTGCGAAAACCTGAGTGTCGACTTCATTGTATTTAATAATGATAATAGAAATATAACATATGTTAAAAAAACTATGAGTATTTCCACAGATACAACCCAGTAGCCAGACCTTTACACCAGGCGCTCACTCTGAAATACGGTCTCGTGGATCGGAAACTGCCTTATTATAAGTATTTGCCGGAAGCCGTGTTCAAAAACAACCTAGCCAGACTCTACTGGTACAGACCCATCATTACAGACATTACTATTCTTACGAATAAGCTTGATATTGTGCTTGCTGGTGACTTGGCACAATCAAGAATACTTTTGGTCGACATTAGCATTCCCTTTGACGAGAAACTGGTGAAAGCCGAAACAGCTAAGCAGACAAAATATAACCTGGCTCACGATGTGACCGACATAATGAGTGGTCTGTCGACAGAAATTTTTCCTATATCCGTTTCTACGATCGTGCTAATCCCGGTCAGCTTCTCCAGTCAACTGAGGTGACTGGGACTCCGTGACATATATGACATATAAATTTAAATGATATATATATATCATCATTATATATATATATATATATATATATATATATATATGTATATTGTTACAGCCAACATCTGCTTATCCCAGGGTCCCCCGCGGGCCCATAGACGGAGAACCTACAAGCAGATGCTGGTCGGGCCTGCTACAGGCCAAGGTTTAAGCTTCTAATTACAATAAACAATCAGGGGGGAGCGTTGTTTTCTATAAGGGGAGCTAACTTACCTCTATCCAAAGCGACTGGTCCCTCAGGATTCGGTCAGGTCGCGTGTGGATGTATAGTGCTAGGAAAGTAAGGGTCAGTGATGTGTATCTGGATGTGGCTGGTAGTGTTATTGACCTTATTAGACCGTTACCATCTGCGGCAGTTCGGCCCTCAGCACATCTCTAAACTACGGTCTCCTTCCGCAGTCACTTTCTTCGTTTTCTACGATGACAGTCCTTTAACTCTGTCGTACGATTAACAACTACCTTACAGAAGCCACTAACTCTCGTTTGTTATAACGCCTGACTCGCGAAATAAACACAGAACGTACGGATCAAAGGTTACCATTATTTCTAAAATATCAAATACCGCACTAGTAACTAATACAGTTGAATCCACTTATACGGACTCAGCGTTAAACCTAAAAGTCCCGGGTGACGCTCTCAGCAAATAATGTACGCGCTACAATTCCCAGTCAGTATATCTACTATAATATATAAAAAGCCACCAAGACTGGATCCAACAGGTCCGGACGTAGTCTGGCCCGGTCACTAAGCAGCGGGAGGCTTAGAAGCTGCTTAACATGTTCGTCCGCAATTTGCCGGACGTTGGCGTATCTTCTGGCTAGGAGGTCCCGAGGAGTCTGGTAGGCGTTGTCCGACAAGCTCAAATGGCTGACAACGCCCAGGGCCTCCCCCTCCAGTGAGGCCAGGAAGTACGCCATCTCCTGGCTCGGGGTCAAGTCACTCCGGGCGTCCACTAGGCCGTCGAAAATACCAACGATGGTCAGCCATTCGGAAAGGACCCCGGAGAACCTTGGCAAGTCCAGAGTTGGGAGTCGTCCCAACAGCTCCGGCTGAGGCTGCTTCCGAAAGGACTCGGGCAGGCCTGCCCGACGAGTGGCCACTCGTCCGAGCTTAACGCGCCTCCTCGGCATACCTGCCTTCAGCCTCGATCAACTCGTCCGTGAGCGAAAAGAACTGCTCATAGTCTGCGAAGCAGGAGTCCAGGACTCCCTTTTCCACATCCGAATCCTAGAGCTCAGCGTTAGCCTCCTCCACTGCAGCCCTTCGAGCACCGACCTGCTCAAACCGCTTCATCAAGTTATGGACCCTATTCGGTCGACCTATCAAAGCATGGGCGCTGGTGGCCCAGCGTAACTCAGTCCGCAGGCAACGGATTAGCATCTTGGGCGAGGACATCACTACTAAATACAAAATACGACGCGGCTCGAGCACAATTACAAAAATAACAAATAACAAATACAAAAAAAATTAACAGCTAACAAATGCAGTTCCTATCAAATCGAGTTGAATAGAAATTAAACAAATAAGAACCGCTACTTATCAAATCAAATACAAGTTAGTACAAAAGAAAAGACAAATCAAATTAACAATAACAATTACTAGTGCGATCAATTCAAGTTAAATTCAAATTACGTAAATACAAATTACTACTCTTCAGTTCAAATACAAATTACAATACGAAAGATACATAAGATACACATCAACAAAAAATGATCAACAAAAAATGCCTATTTCGGAAATCGACCCTTCGATAAGTATTCCACTACAACTATCCGACAACGATAATTAACCGATTACGTAAAAATAACCATCTACCTACACGACGCAAACTCCCTAACGCTAATCGGGCGCGGTTTTTCAAATGTACCCGCTAACAACAAAAAAAGCAAGCCACCAAGAAAGGAATTTTATTATTACGTATATAATAAAAAAAATATTTTTACGTATTACGGACGGGCGTGATTCTATACACAAAATTAAACCAATCAACCCAACGCTCCCTGCCATCAAAATTGTTTAATTTTTATAAAACAAACACCGGTCGGTGGATCGACCGGGAATCGATCCCAGAACCACGCTCTGCTACCAAATGTTACGGCCAACAGCTGCTTATCCCAGGAGTAGGGTCCCTCGCGGGCCCATAGACGGAGAACCTACAAGCAGATGCTGGTCGGGCCTGCTACAGGCCAAGGTTTAATTTTCTAATTACAATAAACAATCAGGGGGGAGCGTTGTTTTCTATAAGGGGAGCTTACTTACCTCTATCCAAAGCGACTGGTCCCTCAGGATTCGGTCAGGTCGCGTGTGGATGTATAGTGCTAGGAAAGTAAGGGTCAGTGATGTGTATCTGGGTGTGGCTGTTAGTGTTATTGACCTTATTAGACCGTTACTATCTGCAGCAGTTCAGCCCTCAGCACCTCTCCAAACTACGGTCTCCTTCCGCAGTCACTTTCTTCGTTTTCTACGATGACAGTTCTTTAACTCTGTCGTACGATTAACTACCTTACAGAAGCCACTAACTCTCGTTTGTTATAACGCCTGACTCGCGAAATGAACACAGAACGTACGGATCAAAGGTTACCGTTATTTCTAAAATATCAAATACCGCACTAGTAACTAATACAGCCGAATCCACTTATACGGACTCAGCGTTAGACCTAAAAGTCCCGGGTGACGCTCTCAGCAAAGAATGTACGCGCTACAATTCCCAGTCAGTATATCTACTATACGCGCCTATCATGACGAGCTCCCGACCAAAACGGACCGCGTGCTTATCTCTCGACGCGATGAATTGGACTCCCTTGTTCTAGCTTGTCCTCGACACGACAGGACGTCAAAACCGGTATCGTAGAGGCGAGCGCACCCTCTGACGTCCATTATTGACATTAGCGCTTTTGCGCGAACATATATATATATATATATATATATATATATATATAGATATATATATACGTACGTCGGTTGACTGACGCGCTATAGCGGTACATGCATGCGTTCATTGTGACGCTAACAGAGCGACCGACCGCACGCGCGTACGCATTATCGCGAACAAAAATGAACATTTATACATGAAGATTGCTCTCGCAATTTAGAATACAATGAACAAAATTTTCCTTCAATTAAACGGCGTACAATTATTGGGTGCACATATCTTCTCCGTCTTTTATAAAAAAAAATGGAAAAACGTTTATTTACAGCTAAGGTGGTAGAGATTATAACATACAATATAAGATAATAAAATAGAAGTACAGTAGTCTTATTTACCTAGTATACAATTATGAACTATGATCTTATAACACCAACTAAGCTCGAATGTATAAACAAGGGTGTATATTTCTGTGGTCCTCATACTAGGCATGCCTGTGTCTTAAGGGCCTGATAAGATTTTCTTATCACACGTGTCTTTCATAAATTGACACTGGGTCGACGTATGATTATTACATTACGTAAGCTATTTTAAATAAAATAAAATATAAAATAAAATAAATATTGCATGCCGTAAGCGCAACGCGCATATGTATGTTCTACTAGCGCCTAAAAATCAAGATTCCAACGTTTTGTCGCATGAAATCGTATCTAGCAATCATATTATACACATAAATGGAATAAAAAGCACATTCTCAGAAAGATAAATGATTGTTGAAGTTATTAATATTTTTTATGAATCGATTAATTGCTATTTTTAAATAAAAAAGGGGTTTTAGTGGCTTATGGTGTGGATTTATCATGTCCGCAAGGCTTGTTAACACGATAACTTTTGAAAATATCAATTGTTAAACTCAATATATTTTTAAAACTCTTCATCCATAATGTTGGAAGCCATTGAATGTAAATGGCAGTTTAATTTTGTTAAGTTTAGTTATAATAATTTTTTTTGGCTGCGAAATGGCGAAATTTTTAATGTATTCGGCAGCCTTGTATGAATAAATTATTACTTAATAGAGACTGCGTCACTCAGTTAGTCAGTCGCCGTCGTGAGTGGACATTGTTTCGGTTGTTTGCAGCGGCTGAAAACGATCGCTGTATAATTAAATAATAATAAATAATTGCCGTGTAGTGGCGGTCAAGAATATCCACTACCCCATATCCTCCCGTGGGTGTCGTAAAAGGCGACAAAGGGAAACAGGCGAGAGATGGGCAGCAGCATCTTCCTGATAATAGCCAAAAGTACAATAAAAAAACTGCGGTTGCCAACCCGCTCGCCAAGCGTGGCAACTATGGCAAATACCCCCCAAATGACGAGAGTAACAAAGAGACGGCCCCCAGTCCCCGGCGGCCCCGCTATTCCTGGCTACGGTGGCGACCATGGTAACGGCGGGGCAGGGGGTGCTAAGAATCTCCGGTGGAGGTTCGGTTGCCACCTACGACGACTCGACCTGGCAACGTACAACGCACGCACCCTGAGGACTGACGAGAAGATCGTGGAGCTGGAAGAAGAGATAGACAAGTTGCGCTGGCATATTATAGGATTATCCGAAGTCCGAAGAGAGGGGGAGGACACGGTAATCCTCGAATCCGGCAACTTGCTCTATCACCGGGAGGGCGACCATCTGTCCCAAGGAGGTGTCGGATTTATCGTCCACAAGTCTCTCGTTAACAACGTTGTAAAGATCGGGAGTGTGTCGACGAGGGTTGCGTACCTTATACTCAAAATCACCAAACGGTATTCGCTGAAGGTCATACAGGTTTACGCACCAACCTCGGCACACCCCGATGAGGAGGTGGAGGAAATGTATGAGGATATCTCTAGAGCCATGCATTCCTCCAAAACCCAATATACGGTGTTAATGGGAGACTTCAATGCAAAACTAGGCACAAGAGAGAACGGTGAGCTGAAAGTAGGGAAATTTGGAATAGGGCAACGGAATCCAAGGGGCCAGCAGCTGGCCGACTTCATGGAGAAAGAGGGACTCTTTATGATGAACTCTTTCTTCAAGAAGCGGCCCCACAGGAAGTGGACCTGGTCGAGCCCCGACGGTTCGACAAAAAATGAGATTGACTTCATTATGACGACCAGACGACAACTGTTCAGTGATGTCTCAGTGATCGCGAGGGTGAAAACCGGCAGCGATCACCGAATGGTTAGAGGCACACTGAACCTAAATGTTAAGTTGGAGAGGTCTCGTCTGATGAAGTCAACGCTCCGTCCCCCTCGTGCTCTAATCCAAAGTCCCGAAACCTTTCAGCTCGAGTTACAAAACCGTTTTCAGTGCCTAGAAGACTGCAATGAAGTGGACGATATGAATGACAAGCTCGTGAAAACTGTCCATGCGGTCGGAGCTAAGTTCTGCAAGACCCGCCGCAGAAGAACACAAAAACTCTCCGATCACACTCTTAATCTCATGGCTGTTAGACGGGAGATGAGGCTACATTCTTCAACAGATTTGACAGCATACAGGCAACTGAACAGACAGATCTCTAAATGCATGCGGCAAGACTTACGCAACTTCAATACAGCTCGTATTGAAGAAGCGATCGAGCGGAACCAAGGCTCCAAAGTCTTTGCCAGAGATCTGTCTGCCAGAAAGAGCCAACTGTCAAAGCTGAAGACCGAATGTGGCAGCATCGTTTCCGGGGCACCTGAGATTTTGAGTGAGATTGAGAGGTTCTATGGGCAGCTGTACACGTCATCGTTGGAGCCACACGCAAGTGTGAGTAACGATCCAAGAGCGAGTCTTATCCGACACTATTCCGAAGATATCCCGGACGTCAGTCTGAGCGAGATTAGAATGGCTCTCCAGGACCTTAAAAACGGCAAGGCCCCAGGCGAGGATGGAATTACAGCGGAGCTTCTGAAAGCGGGTGGAAGACCGGTACTTGAAGTCCTTCAGAAGCTCTTTAATTCCGTCCTCCATGGTGGCATTACACCGGAGGCGTGGAGCAGAAGTGCGGTGGTCTTGTTCTTCAAGAAAGGTGACAACGCTCTCTTGAAGAACTACAGACCGATTTCCCTTCTGAGCCGCATCTACGTGCTGTTTTCGAGAGTCATTACGAATCGTCTCGCGCGCAGACTTGACGACTTCCAGCCTCACGAACAAGCCGGTTTCCGAAAGGGCTTTAGCACCATAGACCACATACATACCCTACGGCAAATTGTACAGAAGTCCGAAGAGTACAATTTGCCACTATGTCTGGCGTATGTGGACTATGAGAAAGCCTTTGATTCCGTCGAAATTTGGGCGGTGCTGCATTCCCTTCAGCGGTGCCAAGTTGACTGTCGGTATATCGAAGTGCTGAAGTGTTTGTACAGTAGAGCTACGATGGCTATCCGAGTACAGAACCAGAGTACGAAACCTATCCAATTGCAGAGAGGTGTAAGACAGGGTGACGTTATATCCCCGAAACTCTTCACCGCTGCATTGGAAGACGTTTTCAAGCTTCTGGACTGGAAAGGATACGGAATTAACATCAATGGCGAGTACATCACTCACCTTCGATTTGCCGACGATATAGTCCTCATGGCAGAATCGCTGGAGGAACTAAGCACTATGCTCAATGACCTCAATAGTGTCTCCCAACGGATAGGTCTTAAGATGAACATGGACAAAACAAAGATTATGTTTAATGTCCATGTCACACCTATGCCGGTAGTTGTTGGGAGCACTAAGCTCGAAGTTGTTGACGAGTATGTTTACCTGGGACAAATAGTCCGACTAGGTAAGTCCAACTTCGACCGAGAGGTCAATCGACGGATTCAACTCGGCTGGGCAGCGTTCGGGAAGCTACGACACATCTTCTCGTCAGAAATACCTCAAAACCTTAAAACAAAATTGTACAACCAGTGCGTGTTGCCAGTGATGACTTACGGAACTGAGACGTGGTCCTTCACTGCTGGCCGTATGAGGAAGCTCAAGGTCGCTCAGCGAGCTATGGAGAGGGCTATGCTCGGAGTTTCACTGCGTGATAAACTTAGGAATGAGGATATCCGCAGTAGAACCAGAGTAACCGACATAGCCCAACGGATTAGTAAGCTGAAGTGGCAGTGGGCCGGCCATATAGCTCGAAGAACCGACAACCGATGGGGAAGAAAGGTTCTCGAGTGGCAGCCTCGTACCGGTAGGCGAAGTGTAGGGCGTCCCCCCACAAGATGGAGTGACGACCTGGTAAGACATGCAGGAAGTCGATGGATGCAGGTGGCTCAGGACCGTGCTTTGTGGCATTCTTTGGGGGAGGCCTATGTTCAGCAGTGGACTTGTGAAGGGCTGTAATGATGATGATGATGAAATAATTTAATAATTATTAAATCGTTTCTTACTATTTTATATTACTTGATTATTTGTTGTATTATAATCAGAGATTTTATTACAACATTTTAAAAGCACAAAATTAAATAATAATTGTACATACTAAAAGTAAGTAGGATGTAATATTTATACTTAAAATACGTCTTGGACTTTATGGAATGACATGAAAGATGATATGATGATCATATGAGCATTATGGGTCGTGTACTTTTGAATTTTCCAAACCTTTTTCGTATTGAAGTATGACATAAAATTATCGAAAAATTGGAATGGGTGGAAAAGTGGAATGGAAATGGTTATTAGTGAAAACTTGTGTGCATTTAAACTACTTTATAAAAATTCTGTATAATCATGTTATGTGAGCCAGCTCAGATGGTTAGCGTTCGCTGTAAGTTTCACGCGAGAAACCCGGGTTCGAACCCCGCCGGCACCAATGAAATTCTTAATTGCAATTTTAAGTGCTGATTTACCACGTGCTTGGTGGTGAAGGGAAACATCGTGAGGAAACCTGCACGTCTGACAAATAAGAAAAAAATAAATATTTCGAAGACATGTGAAGATCGCCAACACGAATTGGGGCAGCGTATAGGGCAAGGAAATGTCCGCCGCGCTGCCCCAATGCGTGTTGGCGAACTTCACACCCTTCCAGAAATGAGAGGAGGTCTGTGTTCAGTAGTGGGACGTGGATATAGGCTGTAACTTTAACTTTAATCATGTTATACGTAATTTTTTTAATGCGATTATGGCATGCTCAATTAGATTTAGCAATAGTTTATTGACTTAATATACATAATTAGAGGTAAAATAATAAAAGAAAAATACTGTTATTAATGAATATTAAAATAATTAATAAAACATTTATAAATAAGAAACTCCTATAGATACATATGGATATTACATACTGTATTGATACATTTTAGATTACAGTTTAATTAGGTTTTCTGTATTGTCGTAGCTCAGACTAAGTAACCATTTTGTTATGGCTCTTTTAGCTTCCACCACTGATTTTTCTTTTATATCGCAATACTTAAGGACGGAGTTGTACAATTGAGTTTACACGAATTGCCGTAATCGTTTGTGTCAATAGTACGCACATATTATACGAGTAGAGTTAACAAATGGATTAATTTTTCTTCGTAATTGTACACCTCTATCAAAGCTTGCCGTTAGTTAAGCACTAAACGCTTGGCCTCGAACGACGATCAGGACGAACCGTCAGCTTGTACGGTACATGCTGACCGTCGGCCGGGTACTAAATCCAGCCTTAGACTGACACCAATGCTTCAAGTCACTATAAAGTTTTGTTAATACCAAGTTGGGCACGCGGGGAATTATGTTAATTAAAATCTGTTGTTTTGTTTCTGATTTCCGCATTTTTATGTTTTCGAATGTGTATACAGTAATGTATGTAAAAACCCTTGTAACAATACTTTAGGGAATTATTCAACAGCGACGACTCCCGGGCGGACAATTGGCCAGATTGCCCCCGCGGCTAAAGCTCGATTAACTTCACTGATTTTCCCGGGTTATTTGTTAAAGAATGTGCACAAAATTATTTTATTTTTATTTTGTTATTTTTTACATTTACATTAAACACGACTTTTATATATATCTATGCATAATTTTTAGGGTTCCGTCCAAATGAAAGAGCGGAACCCTTAAATGATCTCTTTGTGCTTCGTCCGTCTGTCTGACAAGATAATTTTTCTGAGAAATTAAATAACGATACTTTAGTTTATGTATCATCATCATCATCATCATTACAGACCTTCACAACTCCACTGCTGAACATAGGCCTCCCCCAAGGAATGCCACAAACCACGGTCCTAAGCCACCTGCATCCATCGACTTCCTGCATGTCTTAACAGTTCGTCACTCCATCTAGCGGGGGAACACATTACACTTCGCCTGCCGGTACGAGGCTACCATTCGAGAACCTTTCTTTCCCATCGGTTATCGGTTCTTCGAGCTATGAGGCCAACCAATTGCCACTTTAGCATACTAATTATTTGGGCTATGTCGGTTAATCTCGTCCTAATGCGGATATCCTCGATTTTAAGTCTACCACGCAGAGAAGTGCCGAGCATAGCCTTCTCCATAGCTCGCTGAGCGACTTGAGCTTACTTATATGGTCAGCAGTGAAGGACAACATCTCATTTCCGTAGGTCATCACTGGCAAAACGCACTGGTTGAACAAACTAGTTTTGAGGTTTTGAGGTATGTCCAACGAGAAGATGTGTCGTAATCTCCCGAACGCTACCCAGCCGAGTTGAATCCGTCGATTGACCTCTTGGTCGAATTTGGACTAACTTAGTCGGACTATTTGTCCCAGGTAAACATATTCCTCAACGACTTCGAGCTTAGTGTTCCCAACAACTACCGGCATAAATGTGACATGGACGTTAAACATGATTTTTGTTTTGTCGATGCTCATCTTAAGACCTATCCGTTGGGAGACACTATTGACGTTATTAAGCATAGTGCATAGGTCCTCCAGCGATTCTGCCATAAAGACTATATCGTCGGCAAATCGAATTAGCTCTACTGTACAAACACTTCAGCAATTCGATATACCGACATTCTATTTGGCACCGCTAAAAGGACTGCAGCACCGCTCAAATTTAGACGGAATCAAAGGATTTCTTATAGTCCACATACACAAAACAAAAAGACAGTTTATACTCTTCGGACTTTTGTACAATTTGCCGAAAGATATGTATGTGGTCTATGGTGTTAAAGTCTTTTAGGAAACTGGATGCGAGATAATTCGTAATGACACTCGAAAACAGCACGTAGACGCGGCTCAGAAGGGTAATCGGTCTGTCGTTCTTCAAAAGAGCGTTATCGCCTTTTTCTAAGAACAAGATCACCGCACTTCTACCCCACGCCTTCGGAGTAGAGCCTCCATGACGGATGGAATTAAAGAGCTTCTGAAGGACTTTAAGAACCGGTTTTCCATCCGCTTTTAGAAGCTTCGCTCTAATTCCATCCTCGTCCGGGGCCTTGCCTTTTTAAGGTGTTGGAGAGCCATTCTAATCTCGCTCAGACTTACGTCCAAGATATCATCGGAATAGTGTCGAATAAGAGTTGTTCTGTGGCTCCTTGCGTGTGGCTCCAACGATGACGTGTACAGCTGCCCATAGAACCTCTCAATCTCACTCAAAATCTCAGGTGTCCCGGAAACGGTGCTGCCACACTCGGTCTTCAGCTTTGACAGTTGGCTTCTTCTGGCAGACATATCTCTGGCAAAGACTTTGGAGCCTTGATTCCGCTTGATCGCTTCTTCAATACAAGCTGTATTGAAGTTACGTAAGTCCCGTCGCATGCATTTGGAGATCTCTCTGTTCAGTTGCCTGTATGCTGTCAAATCGGTTGAAGACTGCAGCTTCATTTCACATCTAACAGCCATGAGATTAATAGTGATCGGAGAGTTTTTGTGTTCTTCTGCGGCGGGTCTTACAAAACTTAGCTCCGATCGCATGGACAGTTTCAACGAGTCGAGTTTGGTGCGTTAGCTCGTAAATCTACATGACTTTCAGCGAATACCGTTTGGTAATTCTAAGTATAAGGTACGCAACTCTCGTTGACACGCTCCCAATTTTTACAACGTTGTTAACGAGAGACTTGTGGGCGATATATCCGATACCTCACTGGGACAGATGTTCGCCCTCCGGGTGATAGAACAATTTGCCGGATTCAAGGATTAACTTGTCCTCCTCCTATATTCGGACCTTGGATAATTCTATTATATTCCAGCGCAACTTGTCTATCTCTTCTTTCAGCTTCAGGATCTTTTCATCAGTCCTCAGAGTGCGTATGTTCTAAGTTGCCAATCTAGTCATCGTGGGTGGCAACTGAATCTCCACCGGAGATTCTCAGCACCCCAGTTAATGTATCATCATCATCATAACAGCCCTTCATAGGTCCACTGCTGAACATAGGCCTCCCCCAAGGAATGCAACAAAGCACGGTCCCGAGCCACCTGCATCCATCGACTTCCTGCATGTCTTACCAGGTCGTCACTCCATCTTGTGGGCGGACGCCCTACACTTCGCCTACCGGTACGAGGCTGTCACTCGAGAACCTTTCTTCCCCATCGGTTGTCAGTTCTTCGAGCTATATGGCCGGCCCACTGCCACTTCAGCTTACTAATCCGTTGGGCTATGTCGGTTACTCTGGTTCTACTGCGGATATCCTTATTCCTAAGTTTATCACGCAGAGAAACTCCGAGCATAGCCCTCTCCATAGCTCGCTGAGCGACCTTGAGCTTCCTCATACGGCCAGCAGGGAAGGACCACCTCTCAGTTCCGTAAGTCATCACTGGCAACACGCACTGGTTGTACAATTTTGTTTTAAGGTTTTGAGGTATTTCTGACGAGAAGATGTGTCGTAGCTTCCCGAACGCTGCCCAGCCGAGTTGAATCCGTCGATTGACCTCTCGGTCGAAGTTGGACTTACCTAGTCGGACTATTTGTCGCAGGTAAACATACTCGTCAACAACTTCGAGCTTAGTGCTCCCAACAACTACCGGCATAGGTGTGACATGGACATTAAACATAATCTTTGTTTTGTCCATGTTCATCTTAAGACCTTTCCTTTGGGAGACACTATTGAGGTCATTGAGCATAGTGCTTAGCTTCTCCAGCGATTCTGCCATAAGGACTATATCGTCGGCAAATCGAAGGTGAGTGTTGTACTCGCCATTGATGTTAATTCCGTATCCTTTCCAGTCCAGAAGCTTGAAAACGTCTTCCAATGCAGCGGTGAAGAGTTTCGGGGATATAACGTCAACCTGTCTTACACCTCTTTGCAATTGGATAGGTTTCGTACTCTGGTTCTGTACTCGGATAGCCATCGTAGCTCTACTGTACAAACACTTCAGCACTTCGATATACCGACAGTCAACTTGGCACCGCAGAAGGGACTGCAGCACCGCCCAAATTTCGACGGAATCAAAGGCTTTCTCATAGTCCATATACGCCAGACATAGTTAATGTATAATAATACTTTATTGTAAATTAATAGCATGCTGTGATTGCCTTTATGTGAAAGTTCCTTGAAATCAATATGAGATCTTAAGGTCTATTCGTCTCTTTGAAATTTAAAGAATGCTTAAGTTCTCTTAATCGATGCATTTAAATATACGTACACTGCCATTTATTTTTATATTTTATTGCTCGCTTAGTCACTTATCAAAACCTGCAGGGTACTCTCCGCTGATTTAAAATCATACAATTTAGCAAGAAGCACAATTTTATAGCGGAAATAAATAAAATATCCGCAAATTGACAATTTTTTTTTGCAATTACAAACAATTACATTTGCAGTTGGAGCATCGACCGTGTAGACCGATTTACAAGATAGCATATTTTTTTCACTGAAAATTAAGTTTGTTCTTTAATCACACTAAGTTTTTTGTCAAAGGAATGTACCGTACAATGTACAATCGTCCTTTAAAAATTAACCTAATGTAACCTACAATTCCTGGAATGGATGAACTACTACTACTACTGTAGATACATACAGAATTAAGTTTACACGAAATTCTTATTTTGCATGTCCTAATAGTATTTGAACGGATTTTTATTAAAGATTTGAAAATAGTAATTAGCTAAGATCCACGTGAGCAAGAGCAAAATGAGTATAACCACCACAAAGATCTATTCAGAAAGATCAATTGCTGAAATCTTGTCGCATATACAAAAAAAGCAGTATGACTTTCTTTTGTTTTAGGTGAATATAAAACATTATACCCGTTAATATTACGAAGTATTGCATCATTTTCATTCTCAGTCGATAGGCCCATGGCAGTTAGATTTATTATTTTATATTCAATAGGCAGTTAATTATTGTGTAACATATTAAACGATTGTAAACTCTTCGTTTTTCAAAAACAATATGTCCCGCCGGATTTCTCGGGTTCTAAAAGAGGTATTTTCCGTCCCAGTGGAAAATTAAAAATAGGAATTGTTTCAATAAGTATTATTTATAATCTATATTAATTAAATATTTTAATTTCTATTTCTAGGGCCGAAACATGCATTTGTTATCAGGTTAGCCGTACTTAAATATTTCTACTTTTTCAGATCTCCTCAACTCAACTCTAAATCAAAACAAAGCAAAATAACTCTTAACGTTTACACAATATAGAAAATACACGGTGAAGAGCTTGCCACACTGCGGCTCTGAATACCGGTGAAAAATCACGTTTTAAGATATAAATACTCCATTCTTGTAAATACGTTTAAATGTTCACGTACAGAACTAAGTGGCTGCTCGAAACACAGCTGCAATTAAAACATTCTAACAGGGAATCGTTATTGCTACTCGTAATTGCGCACTTGAGGCTACCGAATGCATGTCGAATAAATGGTTACAACTATAAGGTAGGGTAGTCCAATTGCATTTAAATCGGTACAATGTGATGCGACATTATGTTGAATGCAAATTTGCACTTTGCTTTTTCTTAAATATATTATAACCTGCAATTTTAAAATTTGTAAAATTACAATCTTTACTGGGCACTACGTTTACGTATAGGTACCGTCCATTCTAGGACATAGGCCTGCTTTAACTTCTGAGAAGTTTCTTAAAAGAAAGGAAGAGTTCACCTGCCCTACTTAATGCGTTTTAGCGGAAATTACATGTCTACCAAAAAATATTATTTTTAATGATTTCTTATATTTACGCGAACACTACACATTTAAATAAAACTAATTTTACGGATTTTATCGCGTATATTAATTAAGAAATAACTAAACTAATAAAGAAATACTCCGAAAAATTAGATCTCGACGTGAATTCGACAATACCATCATGTGCCAAACCATCGAGATTGTATGGGTTATCGAAAATACACAAACCAAACGCTCCACTACGTCCTATAGTAAGCCAGATCGATTCACCAACTTATAAGTTGGCTCAACACTTGGCAAAAATACTGTCACCACTAAGAGGACATACCAGAGCACACACAAAGAATTCATACCATTTTGTTAGTGAGATAAAAGACCTACATCTCGCTGACAATGAAACTATGGTCAGTTTTGATGTTCAGTCACTATTCACATGTCTATCTATTGAAGACTGCGTCTCAATTGTTACTAGAAAGCTAGAAGATAACAACATGCCCACAAAATATGCAGTATTACTCAAACACTGCCTTACATCTGGCTATTTATTGTGGAATGAAGAGTTCTACATGCAAGTAGACGGAGTGGCAATGGGCTCACCTATATCTCCCGTAGTCGCCGACATATTTATGGAGGAATTTGAGGAGAAAATCTTTCTTACTGCTCCTGTAAATCCAAGATTCTACAAGCGGTACGTAGACGATGCTTTCACAATTTTACCATCTGACAAAGTAACTGCATTTTTAAACCACCTTAATTCCATAAACCCTAAAATACAATTCACAATGGAGTTGAAGGCAAACAATACTTTAGCTTTCCTAGATGTTTTAGTCATCCGAAATTCTGATAACATTATTGGTCATACTGTGTACAGAAAAAATACCCATACCGACCGATATTTAAATGGTCATTCGCACCATCATCCTTCACAGTTAGCTACCGTGGGAAAATCTTTGTTTCAGAGAGCACGAGGGATCTGTGACAGAAAACATCTGGCCGCCGAGCTTCAGCACGTCTAGCAAGTACTGCAAGACAACAAGCTTCGGGTTCCGCGCCTACGTCACAGTGACCAAGTGAAGACAGCCACAGTCGAGCGTGTGCCTGCTTTACTACCCTATGTCAGAGGAGTCACAGACAAGGTTGGCTACATCTTGAAGCGAGCTTCCATTAAAACACACTTCAAGCCGCTGAAGAAGATTGGTCAATTTTTATCATCCGTCAAGTGTCATATCCCTCTACAAGATGCAGGAGTGTACAAGCTGGATTGTGAATGTGGTCTCTCGTACATAGGACAAACAATAAAAGAAGATATATTGGTAAATCCAATTGGGCATACCTTAAGCGCATTAAAAAACTTACGTATAACATGATTATATGGAATATTTAAAGTAGTTTAAATATATTTCGACAGCACTATCGGCTTAAACACTATCGAAAACCATGAAAATGACACCCATGATGAAAAAATTGATACCTATTGCAGCCGCCATCTTGGATTTACATTTCGACAACCCTATCGGCTTCAACTCTCTCGAAAACCATGAAAATGACACCCATGATGAAAAAAATGATACCTATTGCAGCCGCCATCTTGGATTTACATTTCGATAGCACTATCGGCTTCGACTCTCTCGAAAACCATGAAAATGACACCCAAGATGAAAAAATTGGTACCTACTTCAGCCGTCATCTTGGATTTACATTTCGACAGCACTATCGGCTTCAACACTCTTGAAAACCATGAAAATGACATCCAAGATGAAAAAATTGGTGCCTACTTCAGCTGCCATCTTGGATTTACATTTCGACAGCACTATCGGCTTCAACACCCTCGAAACTCATGAAAATGACACCCATGATGAAAAAATTAATACCCATTGCAGCCGCCACCTTGGATTTACATTTCGACAACCCTATCGGCTTCAATTCTCTCGAAAACCATGAAAATGACACCCATGATGAAAAAATTGATGCCTATTGCAGCCGCCATCTTGAATTTACATTTCGACAGCACTATCGGCTTCAACACCCTCGAAAACAATGAAAATGACACCCATGATGAAAAAAATTAATACCTAATGCAGCTGCTATATTCGATTTACATTTCGACAGCACTATCGGCTTCAACACCCTCGAAAACCATGAAAATGACACCCAAGATGAAAAAATTGATATATTTTGCAGCCGCCATTTTGGATTTACATTTCGACAACAATATCGGCTTCAACACCCTCGAAAACCATGAAAATGACACCCATGATGAAAAAATTGGATTCAGCCGCCATCTTGGATTTACATTTCGACAGCACTATCAGCTTCAACACCCTCGAAAACCATGAAATGACACCCATGATAAGAAAATTATACCTATTGCAGCCACCACCTTGGATTTACATTTCGACAGCACTATCGGCGTCAGCACCCTCGAAAACCATAAAAATGACACCCATGATGTAAAAATTGATACCTATTGCGGCCGCCATCTTGGATTTACATTTCGACAACCCTTTTTCTTTATACTATGACCCTATCGGTTTCAACACCCTCGAAAACCATGAAAATGTCACCCATGACAAAAAATAATTATACTACTTGCTTTTAGTACGTACTACTATTATTTATTCTGTGCTTTTAAATATTGTAATAAAAAATGTCTCATTATTATTATAATTAATTATTTAAGAAATTTGGTTATTCCAATATTGTGTATTTGTACAGCGATCTTTTTGAGCCGCTGCAAACAACTGAAACAATGTCCACTCACGAAGGCGACTGAAGCCCACAGAATACATGTGCCCTGACGGGAAGAACGAAGACTTCATACAATAAAAATGCCAACAGCTTGCGACACT
This sequence comes from Parnassius glacialis, assembly GCA_033319125.1. NCBI lineage: Eukaryota > Metazoa > Arthropoda > Insecta > Lepidoptera > Papilionidae > Parnassius > Parnassius glacialis. Next base: position 2,992,507 of record JAVANC010000028.1, on the reverse strand, counting down.
AGCGCGTCAGTTTTTGATCCATGAACTAACAGATGTGAATGTGTGCGTGTGTATATGTATTATGCGCATTGCCCACCCCCACATTCAATATTCTATTTTTAATCAAAATATATTACTATTTCCATTCCAATTTTCTACGAATGTAGAAATTACATTCTACATTAGTAAAAAATTGGAATGGAAACAGTAATAAATTAATAACATATTGGAAATTTTAAATATTTAATAACACAAACCTTAAGAGGAAGATTAAAGTTAACAATTAGCTATGCATTGATACATACTCGTAAGTAGAAAATTGGAATAGGACACGGTTAATAGTTTTTCAGAAATAAAACAATTATTTTTATTGAGATTTATGTATATTATTTACTAGTAATATTATAGACACAGAAATAAACTTGGGCACTCAATTTAAGATGATTATAGACGCATCTTAGAACACACCATTTTCAGTAATCCATTATTATTCGTTAAACATCATCATTAAGTAAAACAACTCTAATAAATCACCATAAATTAAATATTCACTGCCTAGTAATACCAAACGTAAGTTATTTTTCTACGAAATATACTAAATCGACATCAGTTTTGAATTTGGCTTAGACAAGTTAAACAAAACTAACTCCATTTAATTTGAAAATGATTTGAACACACACACACATTCCCGTTTAAAATAATATCTAATTGATGTAAAATGAACTTTGAAACTTGTTCTTTTCTTAATTTTATGAATATGTTATAAATAATAATCTAGTTTACGTTTTTATTTCACAACAGCCCTAGATTCATTTATGTTTTCGGCTACAGAGCTTGTTGCACAGAGTAATCATTTCAGTCGGACATAAAAATAATCGGAACGTATAATTTAATTTATATTTTCATGGATTAAACAACTTTTATTTGTTATGTATATTACAAAATATATAGTTTATAATTTATAAGATAAGTAAAAATAATTTTTATTGGACAGGCGACAAAGATATTAAAATGCAAAAATGAAAGTTCCTAAACTGTAATTGAAATACAATGCGTAACATGATTCAATAGTGATTTCTCTGTCTTGCGTATAGCGCTGTCTCTGTTTCACTTATTGTGCCCGACGTTTGCATCGGCTCCATAGAGACTTGACCCCCCATGGCCAAACCAGTGGCATAACAGTTCATACTATAATTTTTCTTAGAGGTATTATTATATCATAACAGTATGTCCATGTTGCAGTAGATGTCGCTTTTTTAAATTTAGACATGCTAGGCCAATTAAGAATCAAACAAATTAATTATCATCATCATCATCATTACAGCCCTTCACAAGTCCACTGCTGAACATAGGCTTCCCCCAAAGAATGTCACAAAGCACGGTCCTGAGCCACCTGCATCCATCGACTTCCTGCATGTCTTACCAGGTCGTCACTCCATCTTGTGGGGGGACGCCCTACACTTCGCCTACCGGTACGAGGCTTCCACTCGAGAATCTTTCTTTCCCATTGGTTGTCGGTTCTTCGAGCTATATGGCCGGCCCATTGCCACTTCAGCTTACTAATCCGTTGGGCTATGTCGGTTACTCTGGTTCTACTGCGGATATCCTCATTCCTAAGTTTATCACGCAGAGAAACTCCGAGCATAGCCCTCTCCATAGCTCGCTGAGCGACCTTGAGCTTCCTCATATGGCCAGCAGTGAAGGACCACGTCTCAGTTCCGTAAGTCATCACTGGCAACACGCACTGGTTGTACAATTTTGTCTTAAGGTTTTGAGGTATTTCTGACGAGAAGATGTGTCCTAGATTCCCGAACGCTGCCCAGCCGAGTTGAATCCGTCGATTGAATGAAAATTAATGAATAGTTTAAAATACAATCGAAACTTGCTAACTTACTATTTTGTTACAAAACAAATTTATAATTAAAATTTTAGTATAATTTATTTATTTAACATTATTCCCTATATATAATGTACTTTGTGAGCCAAACTAAACTACTCATTACTACTCTGTGGCTGTAGCTCCCCATTTACAGAAATAATTTATATATACGAGGCTACCAAATCAACGAAAATTTCGCCATTTTGGAGACGGAAAAATTAATTATAGCTAAACAAAACAAAATTACACTGCCATTTACATTCACTGGCTTCCCACATGATAGATAAAGAGAATAAAAAATAGATTGAGTTAAACAATTGATATTTTCAAAAGTTATTGTGTTTACAAGCCACAGGGACATGATAAATCCACACCATAAGCCACTAAAACCCTTTTTTTATTTAAAAATAGCAATTAATCGATTTAAAAAAATTATTAATAAGTTCAACAATCATTTATCTTTCTAACAATGTGCTTTTTATATCACTTTTATGTATAATATGATTGCTAGATACGATTTTATTCGATAAAATGTTGGAATCTTAATTTTTAGGCGATAGTAGACATACCTTGCGCTTTCGCTTAAGGTATGCAAAAAAGATCTATAAAAACCCGCGTTAAAGAACATATAGCTGACGTGAAGCACCGACGTATCGGGAAGTCTGCAGTTTGTGAACATGTTCAAGATCGTCCCCGCCATTACATTGGATTTGATAGACCATAAATCGTCGCAAAAGAACACCGATTCCTCCCAAGGATGATTCGCGAGGCTATTGAAATTAAAAAGCATCCTAATTTCAACAGAGAAGATGGATGGGTGCTGCCATCTGCTTGGGATCCCATAATTAATAAAATCAAATCCAAACCCAAGTATACCACTGCTAGACCTCAAGATACTGTAAGCTCATTCTGCGTAAATCGAACCAAAAATTAATATTAAAAAACTGAAGGTAGCCGGGCTAACTATGACAGCAGGACGTCAAACACCTCAGTCCCCCGTGACCACGGGTGCTGAAAAGCACCCGAAACGTTGGGAAGATAAAAATAATTCAATATAAGCGATAAAATCCGTAAAATTAGTTTTATTTAATATTATTTTTAAATTTTTAAATATGCAGATTTCCCCACGAAGTTTTCCTTCACCGCCGAGCACATGGTAAATAAGCACTTAACAATTTCATTGGTGCCGGCGAGGATCGAACCCGGGATGCTCATCTATTGTGAGTGCTTACCCTCTGAGCTACCACGATTCGAAGCAAAAGTAATATTATAACCTAAAGACATAGTTGAAGAGCAGAAGTTTTCTCTAATTTACGTGGTAAAACCTCGCCACAGCTATATTATGGTTGTAGCATGAATAGGCCAGCTCGATCGGGGTAGTACCACGATTTCACAGAATACCAGCGTGAACGAGCAGCTCAATGGTGCTGCGCTTCGTTTGGTGAATGTAGAGAACAGGACACCCTTTTTTCTGGAAATGAGCCCTTCCATCTTATTCCTCTAGGTTGACAACGCATTTGCATTTTGCTACTTAATGAGGATAAATGTAGTTTTCTATGTGCTAAAGCATTCACTTACCTTCAGGTGTGTTTGTTTGTTACCCTTATACTATAATAAAAATCTAATGAACATTGAGGGTAACAACATTTATGGGTACTGCCCCAGTTCTGGTAGACTTCGTATGTTCCCAAAATTATTTTTGGTAGTTTTCTTTGAAGCTAGGTTTTATGAAATAGAGCCATACTTTGGCGTATTATATCTTTAGCATGAATTGGTCAGCTAAACAGGGGAAAGACCATGCTCACACATAATACCAGTGTAATTATGTAGCTTAATGCCGCAATGTTTCCGCATAGTGAACTATTCTCATTACTTAGTGATAATAACGTATCGGCATTTTGGTTCTTAATTGAGGATAAATGCATTTTTATATAAACCACAGCATGCACATACAATAAGATCGACTGTGTGCTTGTTTGTCACCAGAAACAGAAACAGAAACAGAAACTATTTTATTCAATATAGATTATAAATAATACTTATTGAAAGTCACTCTTTTGTATAATTACCACTGGTTCGAAAAAAAACCTCTGTCCTGGGAAGAACCAGCAAGATACCCAGCGGGACTTTTTTTTTAAATAACAGCTTACAATCCTGTATGGTACACAAATTAACAACACAACAAATTAGAAATAGCTTGGTAGCGATCACCTCATTTCCAGGGGTGAATATCATCTATAAATTCTTTAATACTATAATAACCCTTTTTATACAAACTTAGTTAAAGTTTTTGAACTTTGAGCAGGTCAAATTTTGTATATTTTCTGGAATTTTGTTGTAAAAGCGTATATATCGCCCCAATAATGAAATTACTGACTCGATGGAGTCGAGTAACTGGTACTACTAGCTTGTGTTTGTTCCTAGTATTTACAGAATGAATATCACTTATTTTTGTAAAAGTACTTTTATTTTTGTGTAGGTACATTACATTTTCATAAATGTATTGAGAGGCCAAAGTTAATATACGAGTATTAACTTCCTTAAATTTTTGTCGCAGCGACTCTTTAGGCTTTAAATCATAAATTGCTCTTATGGCCCTCTTCTGTAAAACAAATATAATTTCAGTGACAGCTGCGTGTCCCCATAGCAAAATACCATACGACATTATGCTATGGAAATAGCTAAAGTAAACTAGTCTAGCTGTTTCAACACTAGTTACACTTGTAATATTTTTTACGGCATATGCTGCAGAACTAAGCCTGCTTGCTAGTTTTGATATATGGGGGCTCCATTGAAGCTTAGCGTCTAGTGTGATTCCAAGAAAAATGGTGGTATCTACAAGACTCAGTTTCCCTTATTGTATAGAATATAATATATAATCTTTGTAAATGACCGTATAGAGGCGGTGTAAATATATCCACTTACTCTTAAGGTCTTGCAGGTGTCTCAATATATGCGCTTTGACAACATAAGTCCCAGAAAATATACAAGGTGTTGCTATTATTATGTCATCTTTTTACTAAACTAACACTGGGTCATTTTAGGATTAGTTCGTAGTTCAATCGACTTATTATCGGAAGACGTGTGTTCAACTTTTTTTACAATATTTTCTCAAAATTCGCAAAACAAAATACTTGTATTTAAAATTATCGTATTGAAAAAGTTGATAAATATTAGGTTAGACATTGTTTCATATCAAAATTTATTCATGGAAAAGTGTCGCAAACAATATTGTGTATTTTAAACAAAGTCTGCATAAGCCGAATCGCACGCAAGAGACCGATAAAAATGTTGAAGAGTTTGATAATTTTTTTTTTTTTAAGTCTCCCATTGTTTGACTTTTGAATCTTAAAAGAAATAAATGTCTTATATAATTATTGTTTTACTGATTTATAAAACAAAATGACACGGCACTGTAGGGTAGTAGGTTCTTTTTTTATAGAAGTGGGGGCCGATGTGCACGCGGCCATCGAGCTTTTATGTGCTACGTAGTACCTACTAGAGGCGACACTGCATTAAGTTACGCTATTCCATTTAACTGCGGTGATATTGCCGCACTTTACTCACTCGCTCGCTAGTCTCCGCTAGGAGTAAAAGTATTCTGTGCTCGCTAGGCGCTAGTGAGTTGACACATGCTCTATTAATTATATAAAAAAATTCTTAATATAAAAAAATCTTAATATGCCATGGTATGTTTTACATAATGCACAAATAATCAAGAAATGTTAGCAAATACCAAGTAATAACTTTTCATCGGTGAGTAAAATACTTAATAAAAAAGTGTTATAGATTAATTATTAAGCAAGTTATTCAAAAGACACCATATCGGGTCATGAAATATAGATTAAGAAATTAATTTATTCAGATGCGACGTTTCGGTAGGTACTTGTGTGAGAATAAAGTAAAGTATAGTAAAGTTGCAGCCTATTTACGTCCCACTGCTGGGCACAGGCCTCCTCTCATTTCTGAGAGGGTTTTAGGGCAAGGAAATGTCCGCCACGCTACCCCAATGCGTGTTGGCGAACTTCACATGTCTTCGAAATATTTTTTTTTCTTATTTCTCAGACATGCAGGTTTCTTCACGATGTTTTCCTTCACCGCCGAGCACGTGGTAAATCAGCACTTAAAATTGCAATTAACAATTTCATTGGTGCCGGCGGGGATCGAACCCGGTTGCTCGAGTACTGTGAAGCTTACAGCGAGCGCTAACCATCTGAACTGCCACGGTTCCCAATATAATATAATATTATTGTGTGAGATTTATTGTGCATAATTTATATTTTTTTTTGTAGAAACAAATGGAAATATTCATAAATAGGCTAAATTTCTGATATTTCAATTTGCTGATTATTCTTTTATTTTATGAATGAAGTGGTCGCTTCCAAGCTGTTTCTAAAATAAATTTTGAAAATAGTTTGTGATCATTTATATTGTAAAATTTATTTAAAAAAAGGATCCCGCTGGGTTTCTTGCTGGTTCTTCACAGGACAGAGGATTTTTTCGAACCAGTGGTAATGTATAACTTGTTTTCAATAAGAATTACTTGTAATCAATATTGAATAAAAAATATTCTTTTCTATTCTATTCTATTCTACACGTGAAAATTGCGAGCGCGCGTAAGCTGTGCGTATGTTAGAAGTCAGCTGTAAAGACGGAATAACTCAGTGTTCAATTAAATATTTTCCACTAAAACCAAAAAGAGCAGCCGATAGATATATTGCTGTAAGTTGTAGAATTTCGATGGTGGTACAACCCATATGGGATATTATGCGCGATGAAAACTATTGCATACCTTAAGCGAAAGCGCAAGGTAATGTTCTACTATCGCCTAAAAATTAAAATACCAACATTTTATCGAATAAAATCGTATCTAGCAATCATATTATACATATAAATGATATAAAAAGCACATTGTTAGAAAGATAAATGATTGTTGAACTTATTAATATTTTTTTTAAATCGATTAATTGCTATTTTTAAATAAAAAAAGGGTTTTAGTGGCTTATGGTGTGGATTTATCATGTCCCTGTGGCTTGTAAACACTATAACTTTTGAAAATATCAACTGTTTAACTCAATCTATTTTTTAATCTCTTCATCTATCATGTGGGAAGCCACTGAATGTAAATGGCAGTGTAATTTTGTTTTGTTTAGCTATAATTAATTTTTTTCGGCTCCAAAATGGCGAAATTTTCGTTGATTTGCTTGCCTCGTATATAAATTATTGTTTCTGTAAATGGGGATCTACAGCCACAGAGTAGTTTAGTTCACAGAGTACCTTTGTATTAAGTTTAGTTCGGCTCACAGAACACATTCGGCTTCAGTCGCCGTCGTGAGTGGACATTGTTTCGGTTGTTTTCAAAGGCTCAAAAAGATCGCTGTACAAATACACGATATTCGAATAACCAAATTTCTTAACTACTTGATTATAATAATAATAAGAGATTTTTTTATTACAATATTTAAAAGCACAGAATAAATAATAGTAGTAAGTACTAAAAGTAAGTAGTATATTTTTTTTGTCATGGGTGACATTTTAATGCTTTTCGAGGGTGTCGAAACCGATAGGGTTGTCGAAATGTAAATCCAAGATGGCGGCCGCAATAGGTATCAATTTTTTCATCATGGGTGTCATTTTCATGGTTTTCGAGGGTGCTGAAGCCGATAGTGCTGTCGAAATGTAAATCCAAGGTGGAGGCTGCAATAGGTATAAATTTTTCATCATAGGTGTCATTTTCATGGTTTTCGAGGGTGTTGAACCTGATAGTGCTGTCGAAATGTAAATCCAAGATGGCGGCTGAATTAGGTACCAATTTATTCATCATGGGTGTCATTTTCATGGTTTTCGAGGGTGTTGAAGCCGATAGTGCTGTCAAAATGTAAATCCAAGATGGCGGCTGCAAAATATATCAATTTTTTCATCTTGGGTGTCATTTTCATGGTTTTCGAGGGTGTTGAAACCGATAGTGCTGTCGAAATGTAAATCCAAGATGGCGGCTGCAATAGGTATCAATTTTTTTCATCATGGGTGTCATTTTCATGGTTTTCGAGAGAGTTGAAGCCGATAGGGTTGTCGAAATGTAAATCCAAGGTGGCGGCTGCAATGGGTATCAATTTTTTCATCATGGGTGTCATTTTCATGAGTTTTGAGGTTGTTAAAGCCGATAGTGCTGTCGAAATGTAAATCCAAGATGGCGGCTGAAGTAGGTACCAATACCAATTTTTTTCATCATGGGTGTCATTTTCATGGTTTTTGAGGGTGTTGAAGCCGATAGTGCTATTGAAATGTAAATCCAAGATGGCGGCTGCAATAGATATAAATTTTTTCATCATTGGTGTCATTTTCATGGTTTTCGGGGGTGCTGATGCCGATATTGCTGTCGAAATGTAAATCAAGGTGGCGGCTGCAATAGATATCAAGTTTTTCATCTTGGGTGTCATTTTCGTGTTTTCGAGGGTGTTGAATCTGATAGGTCAGTCGAAATGTAAATCCAAGATGGCGGCTGAAGTTGGTACCAAGTTTTTCATCTCGGGTGTCATTTTCATGGTTTTCAAGAGTGTTGAAGCCGATAGTGCTGTCGAAATGTAAATCCAAGATGGCGGCTGCAATAGGTATCAATTTTTTCATCATGGGTGTCATTTTCATGGTTTTCGAGGGTGTTGAAGCCGATAGTGCTGTCGAAATGTATTTAAACTACTTTAATAATTTCGTATAATCATGTTATACGTAATTTTTTTAATGCGCTTAAGGTATGCCCAATTGGATTTACCAATATTTCTATTTTAAGATTACTAATAGATAATTAATAGAATCAGGTGTTACTTTGCGGAAATCCATTATAATGGGGTTATAAAAAATAATTTCCTTAATTCCGCGTTAAGAAAGAAAATGATGTGTCCCTGCCCAGTTTTAAGGAGACCTCTCACCCTCCCTCAATCGCGCGCACTATACTCGTCGCCGTCAATCCCAGCACTATCATCCCCCAGCACTACCACACTAGGCACGACACACCACTCTCGAAAATACGGCACGTGTTTTACCTCTACACGAGACATCCTCAGGTGAAGTAGACTTTTTTTCTATAGGAGAGGGGGCAAACGAGCATTCGGCTCACCTGATGGTAAGTGACTACCGCCACCCATGAACAACTGCAACACTGGGGGAACCAGAGGAATTGCAGATGCGTTGTCGGCCTTAAGCCAGCAACGCAACTGCAATTGTGTTAAAGTGAGCGGCGAGCCGAAATTACTGCTATATACACTACTTGCTGACGCAACCACGCTCCAACTACGCACAGAGCGATTACGTCATGGGATCAATCACCATCTGACGTACGCAGATATTTGCTGTGAAATTAACAACAGACTAATGCGATACGTCCGCCTACCCTCCAACCATGCAACCAATTGCTTGACACCGCACCGTGAGGGTGACAACCATGTTGCGAGGGTGTATATCATCAAGCAGCAGGCTTAAACATGTTTAAGAGAGGCGAGTTGGAAACATTTGTTTGTTCATTCAGCAGTGCAACGTTTACCGCTATTATTTTTTAATATCTCTAACTGTTCCAGCACACACAGTCGTAGCCCCTTATTACAAGTACGTAAGACTTTAAAGGAGAAGTCATTGGCTAGGATGTGTCCCAGTGTCCAAGAGATGTTTAGCAAAATGTGATTTATCGGGATTACAATTCCTGTACGCGGTCTAAATGCTCTTTATAACGTGTTTCGAAGTTGAGACCAGTCTGACCCACATAAACGGCTTGGCGTTCGTCACAAACAAGTTTATAACACCAAGAATTTCGACGAATATCTAACTTATCATTATTAATACAGATATTCCTAAGTGAATTGTTTGTTTGAACGCCACGTAAACACCACTCTGTCGAAGAGTATTAGCTATTTTTTCAGATATGGAACCTAAGTAGGTCAAACTGCCAACATATCGACGATCACTTTGAGGTTTAACCACGTACAGAGAATTGCGTACAACAAGCTTTTGTTTCTTTTTGATTAAATGTTCAATGATAATCTTTGAATAACCGTTTGAGACCGCAATTTGATAAATCACATTAAGCTCTTTTAAATAATTTTCTTTACTTAAAGGCACAGGAAATAAACGATTAATATAACAATAAAAAGCGGCTTATTTATGTTGCCACGGATGACATGATGACGCAGGAATGAAAGTGTCAGTATGAGTTGGCTTTCGATAAATTTGAAATTCATGTAAAGACTCTTTTCTTGTTATTGTTAAGTCGAGAAAGTTATGGACACAATCTTGTTCCAATTTAAGCTAAAATTTAATTTTGTCGTGGATTTTATTAATTTTATCAAGGAAAACATCCAGTTGCCTCTTTGTGCCAGTCCAGCAAATAATTATGTCGTCTACATATCGATAATAGTATAAAAATATTTTAATTGACAATTATGTGTTGTTTTTCAAAATTATCCATAAAAATGTCCGCCATAAGAGAACATAGACCATGGTTAGCCCTTCTTTTTGTAGATAGAAGTGGTTATTTAAACCGGAAATAGTTTTGTTTCATACAGAGAGAGGTTAAGTTTAGAAGATCATTTGTTTCCTCGGGATGTAGACGACGTTTATTAAAGAGATCTGCGAGTATACGCAAACAGTCTGGGGATGGGACATTTGCGAAAAGACTATTTTCGTCTAACGATAATAACATGGATTTGGGAGGAATACAAATATCTTTAATCTTGGAAATGATATCTAAACTATTTTTAAGGCTGTAAGTTGGATTGAATCCAGATTTCTCCTACAGAAGAAAGTTTAACTTTTTACCAAGGAAATAAGCTAGGTAACAACCACATTACTAAAATAATCAGATGCTACTTTACAGATATACTTTATATTAAGATTTTATTTTACTAAGAATTTAATTAGCTAAGATTAGTTATAAAATAAAATGAAGTGACTTGATTATAAGGGCACCTCCCGCCGACCACATCACCGTCGTTAATACGACACATAGTCTTTCTTAGGTGTGTGTATTTTCACGTCTCTTTCCTAGTTGAGTGGTTTTGTGAGTAGTGGTGTTGGGATTGGTGACGGGGATAGCGTACGCAATTGAGGGAGGGCGGGAGGATTTTTTTAAAACTAGGCTTATTAATATTTAATCAATCGGCTATCATTTTTAAACATCTTTTAATAAAAGAAACCATTCATCCTAGTATAGCTTTGTTGAAAACTAAAAAGTAAGTATGTAAATCTGAAAAGGGTCATCTAGTTTAAAATTCAACTTTAAATAAAAGTTATAGTTAATCTCTATGGACTGAAAAGAATAAAATACATTCTATGTAACGGCTTGAGAAGCCAGTCCCAAAATATTGTGTACATAATTAAATTAATTTTTGTCCTTTCAGTTTTTTGGGCTTGGCTTTTACTTTTTCTCAAATCCAAATTTATTACCCTTTTGAATGGAATAAAGAGTCATTGGTTCAATGTCATATCTAGAATGCCGTCTAAATGGTTACATTTATCGTTATTATCATCTTACAACCCTTCACAAGTTTACTGCAAAACATAGGCCTTCCTTAAAGGAATGACACAAAGCACGGTCCTGATCCACCTGCATCCATCGACTTCCCACAGGGGTTGACCTACACTTCGTTTATCGATACGAGGTTGTCACTTGAGAAACGTTTTCCCCGTCGATTGTCGGTTTTTGAGCTATATGGCCGGCCCATTGTCATATCAGCTTACTACTCCGTTAGGCTATGTCGGTCACTCTGGTTCTACTGTGGATATCCTCATTTCTCAGATTATCACGCAGAGAAACCCCGAGCATAACCCTTTCCATATTTTGATGACATTGATTTTAGATCCATAAGCCATCACTGGAAACACTCACTAGTTGTACAATCTTGTTGATTATCCTAGTCGAAATATTTGTCCCAGGTAAACATACTCTTTAATATATTTTACTCTGTATTACCAACAATTACCGACATAGGTGTGATATAGACGTCACACATGATACTTGTTTTGTCAATGTTCATTCTAATACCATCCGTTGGGAGGTACTATAGAGGTCATTGAGCATAGTGTATAGATCCTGAAGCTAATTATATATATATATATATATATATTATATATTATATATATATATATATATTAATTATTATAAATTCCTTTGCAGTCCAGTAGCTTGACAACTTCTTCCGATGCAGAATTGAAGAGTTTCAGGGTTATAACGTCACCCTGTCTTACACCTCTCTGCAGTTAGATAGGTTTTGTACTCTATTTCTGTACTTGAATAGCAATTGTAGCCCTACTGTATAAACACCTAAGCACTTTGATATATTGACAGTCAACTTGAAACCACTAAAGGGGCTTCAGCACCGCCCAAATTTCGACAAAATCATAGGTTTTTCATAGTTTACATACGCATAACAGCTTCATATCCCGTAAATGGTCACCACTGTAGCGAAGAAATACAATTTTGCCGGGATTGGGGGTCGTCTCTTCGTTTCTCTCATCATAGGGAGTATATTTCCATAGTTGCCTCGCTTGGCGTGCGGGTTGGTAACCGAAGATGTTTTATTTTTACTTTGCTGTTATCAGAAAGATGCTGCTGCCCATCTTTTGCCTCAGTTTTCCTCTGTCACGTTTTATGACACCCACCGGAAGATATGGATAGTAGGTATTCTTGCCCGATACAACAAGGGGTCTATGGTTACATTAAAAACTTTATACCCGTATTTCCTTATATTATGTTGAATAAAAGAAATATATTTAAAATCATTGTCAAAATTAGTCATGTTTTGGGGTTGTTATAAATTAATTTGCTTAATTCCGCGTAAAGAAAGAAAATGATGTGTCCCTGCCCAGCTTTAAGGGGGACCTCCCAACCCTCCCTCAATCGCGCGCACTATACCCGTCGCCGTCAATCCCAGCACTACCATCCTCAACACCACCACACTAGGCAGGACACACCACTCTCCGAAAATACGACACGTGTTTCGCCTCTACATGAGGCATCCTCAGGTGAAGTAGACTCTGCGGAGGCTAGCCAGCCTCCGCAGAGTCTACTGAGTCTACAAAGAGTGAGGATGATAGTACTGGGATTGACGACGACGGGTATAGTGCGCGCGATTGAGGGAGGGTGAGAGGTTCCCCTTAAAGCTGGGCAGGACACATCATTTTCTTTCTTTACGCGGAATTAAGCAAATTAATTTATAACAACCCCAAAACATGACTAATTTTGATGATGATTTTAAATATATTTCTTTTATTCAACATAATGTTTGTTGATCACCGTTATGATTTCATCACATTTAAATCTTTTTCGTCATAGTGGATACGTTAGAAATTCGAGTAATTGTGTAATATGAGAACCATCGTGGCAGCAACGCGGTACATACGTTACGCGACATCAACGACGTTTACGGAGAAAATACTACAAAAATACGCACTACCTATTATGGTTTGCCCGCATCCATTCTAGAATTTTGGACTTGAAAAGGGAACCCCGTGGTCGTCCGAAGACTTTATTCGAAGATGACAAATGAAAGGCGATTGTGGAAGGTGATGATACTCTATCTACGGCTTAATTAGCAGCAGCTTTCGATGTTTACATCAA
>JAVANC010000028.1:2913598-2978944 GCA_033319125.1 Parnassius glacialis | reverse complement strand
GCTGTCTAATAGCTGACAGCCTCGCAATATGATCGTTTCTAACCCTCATGGTGATCGGCGATTGGTTGCGTGTTTGGAGGGTAGGCGGGCATTGCGCAGCGGTTTGTTTTTAATTTTACAAACCGCTGCGTAAGTCCGGCGGTGATTGGTTGCATGTTTTATCGCATGAAGCGGTCGCTCGCTCCTTCCGGAGCGGTTGCGTCAGCGGTCTGTATAAAAGGCATTTGTTTTGGCTCACTGCAGAGTCTGGAGGATGCCTCGTGTTGAGGCGAAATATGTGTCGTATTGTCGTCAGTGGTGTGTTTTTCCTAGTGTAGTAGTGGTGGGAGTAGTGGTGCTGGGATTAGTGGTGATGGGGATAGTGCACGTAATTGAGGGAGGGCGGGAGGTGCTCTTCATACTAGGTAAGACACATCATTTTATTTTATAGAGCGGATGTTTGCGAAGTAACTATTTAAAAGGTTTAATAGGATAAGAGTGACAAACGAGCACATAGTCCACCTGATGGTAAGTGGTTACTGTGGCTTATAGATATCTGCATCTATCCTCGATTACGAATCGAAACGCAGATGCGTCGTCCACCCGTGAGGACTAAGATGGAATGCCTCTCTTCCAGTAAAAAGGGTCTCCGGTTCTCTACACTCACAATACGAAACACAGCAGCATTAAACTGCTATTGTACGTTGGTATTCTGTGAGAGCGTGGTCCTTCCTCGGTCGAGCCGAGCCATTAGTGCTACAACTATACCAGTAATAATGCTGCAGCATAGCTCTACCACGTAAATAATTAAAAATTAAAAATTTTGACAGCCGACTTCAATATAAGCGACTTCAATATAGGTTGTTTAAGAATAACTCAATAACCATTGGTCTGACCTTGATCAAATTCATATGGAACCACACGAGAACTATCAGGTTTCATATAAAAAAAGAATCATCGAAATCGGTTCGCCCAGTACAAAGTTATGAGGTAACACACATAAAAAAAACATACACTCAAATTGAGTACCGTCTCCTTTTTGGAAGTCGGCAGGAAACTGTTCTGTACGCTCCTTTTCACCCTTAAAAATAAATAAAAATGTACTTCAACTTTTTTTTAAATCTGCTAAATCTCTTTACAGGCTCAAGACCGACACATCAGTGAGCGGCAATAGAATTTTTTGGCCTCATTTTGCTCACTACTTTCGCACCCTTCCCAATACTAGACGGTAAACACTTTAAAATGCAGTTCTAATGAATTATTCATGGGCACTACTACCTTGATTTTTCGTATTAGTGTCTTTATTCTGCTTAGGTACGTATATTTGTAATTCAATTATTCGAGTATATAAGTATAATTCCTCCCCCAAGCCGGCTGGTCACAGTGGAGGAGTCAAATCACCACCTCCTAAATCTTAATAAAAAACAATCAAACAAGATTAACAATGAAAATAACAATGTAAACATAAACAAAAAACAAAACGACAAAACCTCTACATAGCAAGTATTAATGTAAGGACATTTTTATCAAACAGCAAAATAGAGGAATTAAGATACGTTGTTATGTCAATAAAATGGGATATTATAGGTTTATGTGAAACAAGAAGAGAAAAAGAAGCAATAGAAGAACACACCAATTTTATCTTATTTCATACATTTGGGACGAACGGAAGAAATGGTGTGGGATTCGTGATTTAAAAAAAAATTAAAGAATAATATACTGGATATAAAGAGTTTCTCGGATCGGTTACAAATTAAAAATATAATTTTACTTGGAGATTCCAACGCAAGAATTATGAAAGCTCGAAAAATAAAGGAAAGAATATTGGACAATATGCATACGGAAAAAGAAGCCCACACGGCCAGAGACTAGTAGAATTTGCAATCGAAAATGATTACTACTTTATGAACAGCATGTTCCCATGCAAACCACACAAAAAACGGACATGGTGACCCCCCCAAATAGTCAACATCTCAACGAGATTGGACTACATACTAACAAATCAAACGTAAATATAAAAAATTTCGATATAATAAAAAATTTAAACTTCAATGCTGATCACAGGATGATTAGATGTGAATTATCCTTGCTCCTAAAAAGAAGAAAAATAAATTCTGCCGTTTACATAAAGAATCATTAGATATTTCAGAAGAAAACGCTAGCTACTGGAGAAATAAATTTATAGAAGCTGTTCGTACACAGCAGAGGTACAAAACCAATATGACAAGCTAGAACAAGAGTTACAAGAGTTTCTGAAAAAGCTGCCACGGAAAAAGATACATGTAATTAGATATATAAACGAAGAAACAAAAGATGTCTTAGAACAGAGAAAAGAGTTATACACGAAGAAAATAACAAAATAATTAAAATGTGAAATAACAAAAATAAGCAAAGAAATTAACAGAAATATTACCCAACAAAAAGAACAACACGACAAAGAACATTTGAAAAATTCATAGGTAAAACAGGAGCTCAACGTAAAGCTTATAAAGAATTGAGCGACAAGGCAGAGTAGACAGAAAAACGGAGAAACAAACGGGGACATGTGCAATCAAGACGTCCTGATATCATAAACGAAGACAAACAATTCTATAAAAAGCTATATACTACCACAGATGGCAGTTGCTCCCTCTTATGTGAAAATCCAGGCGAGTATGATAGAATGAATGCAAACATATAAACACCAATCATTCTCAGATCAGAAATTGAACATGCAATAAAATCTCAAAAAGATGACAAGACCCCAGGAAGTGACAACATTGCTATCGAAGTTCTTAAAGCGCTAACCGCTACACTTTTGGAACCTATTCAAACATTGTTCAATAATATACTCAGAACCGAAACCACACCTGCTCAATGGTCAAAATCTACAATCATACTGCTATTCAAAAAAGGAGATAGAAGTGATCTAGGGAACTATAAACCAATCAGTCTCATGTCAAATTTATATACATTTATTTTTCAAAGATCATAATAAATAGGATATCAAAGACTCTAGATGAAAACCAACCGCGAGAACAAGCAGGTTTCCGCAAAAGCTCAGAGCACGTCAGCACATTTTCTATTGACGCGCGTCAATTTATGAGGTTGTCAAATTCTTTTATACTAGTTACAAAGTACAAAACTTCTAACTTCTAAATCGTATATAAATTACAGCTTGTAGGTTAGAGTAGAAAAAATTGGTCCAGGAAGGTGTAGGGCTAGGCATAAAAATTCAATTAAATTATGTTAATACAGCTTACCTGCAAACAAATATTTAAGAATATTTGGGCAAATTTTCTAAACATGGTTGAAAACTGCTTAGCTCCGTCATCATTATAATTACCGACACTATATTCGTTTAGTCACTATATTTTGCATCTTACTGCACGCTTTATAACGCGAAGCGTTATTAGGTATATTACTCTCGACACCTCAAGGTCAAGCAGTTTTGTGGTCTTAAAATACCTCTTACATAACCATATTGCACTTATACGATAATATGAGTAGCTGTATATCAAGAAAACACTCTATTTAATACATCATATATTTTCTAAAAAAAATATATATTGCTACTTTGATAAAAAGCGGTTAGAAAAAGGATTTTGAATGGACGCCCGGATGTTGTTGATTTTGTATGTGGTCACGGTAACTCCCAAAAAGATTGACGCATCGAGACCGGTTTTTTATTAGCTTCAGAATTACATCAACCGGTTCCCTGTTTCATATCAATAGTCTAGTATGCGTCGTTTGTTAATAAAAATAAGTTTCAAGTTTTATAAATTTTATTGCTATTTAAAATTTAAAGGCGCTTTCATTTTCTTCTTTGGCCCTTGATAGCCAAAAACAAATGAACCATACACAGAAATTTGATTTTATATGTAATTTTGTTTCATCAAAACTAAATGAAACGCTTATGAGGCGTGTACTTTTGGATTTTTCAAACTAAATATATTGTCGAATATTATATATAATATTTGTGTATGTGTTTATATGTATTTATGAATATGTTTACTTTTAAAATTATTTTTAGGTGCTCTGTAGGTAGCGTACCTAGTGTTATCACGGCCCTAATGTTTACTGACAGAGAATCGGTAAACAGTAGGTTCGGCTTTTTATCCTGTTTGATGTTTTCTAGGGTTCAATAAAGATTAAATAAACGAAAAAACAAATGTTTATAGAAATTATTTCTTATTAAGCAGATAAGTACGTCTTTATAAACCTAATTCAGAGTTGGACCAAAATAATAAATTGAGATATTACTTTCATTACGCTTGTTCAGATTTCAACGTCAAAAGAGTTGAAATCTGAATGAGCATTAAGCTTTTACGCAATTACTTTAACCACAATTTCTATAACGAGACTCCATGAGTCATTACTTCATTATTGGGGCAATGCCAACGCTCTAAGAGAAAATTCTAGAAATTATACAAAATCTAACTTCCGCTAAGTTTAAAAACTTTACTAAACAAAGATTGTATAAAAAGGGTTATTATAATATTAAGTACAATTATGGATGATAATCACTCCTGGAAAGGAAGTTATCGCTAACATGCATGCTAATGTGTCTTGTGTAATTAATTATTGTGCAACATTAGTGATTGCAAACTATTGTTTGTTCTATAAAGTGTCGCTGAGTTTCTTGCTGATTTTTCGTAGGACAGAGGTTTTTTCTGAACCTGTGGTAAAAGTGAATTTCTACAAGTATTATTTATAACCTCTATTCAATAAAAAGTTTATATTTTTATTTCTCTTCCTTTGGAAATTTTATACGCTGCAGCTATAATATAGTTATGTCACAAGTGGGTCAGCTTGGCCTGGGGTAGGAACACGCTCTCATAAAAAACAAGCATAAAATAGCTGCTTTATGTTTCTGTGTCTATGGTGAATATAGAGAACCGGAGATTCTTTTTACTAGAAACGACGCATTCCATCATAGTTCCAAAGGGTGACAACGGATCCCCACTTTAGTTTTTAATCGAGGATAAATATAGATTTCTATGGGTCGCAGCATCCGCTACCATCAAGTGGACTGTGTGCTCGTTCATTACCCTTATTCAATAAAAAACGAATTAACAAAATTCTTGAGGAATGGTTATAGGGCTTGCTCATTTCAGGCTACTTGCTACCATTTGTCTGGATATTTAACGTCTTACATTGTGAGATGGTTATTCCACTATCTGTTGAATACCGTTAATCTGATATTTCCCATAGTTTCTCTTTACAACATACACGGGATGAATTCAAAACGGTATCATATGATCAACAGTAATCTGATGATAATAATGTCCTCCAAAAAAGATTTTGGTCACGGCAACCGGTCTCAACGGAGACTAGCCCCCTGCGTGTGACAGGATTATAGTGTACGAATGTATGCATAAGCATAAGTGAACTGGCTATTCCCTCACTCACAGTCCGATGGTACGGTTATCCGATACAATCGGGGAGAGATAAGGCGCAGTACCTAATTCTTGACTGCAAGTTGCTACTGAAAATATCTCACAGAATAACTAGATTGATTTTGGCTTGACCTGGGATTTGGATCCGGGACATCATTATCAGCAATGGTATTTACGACCCCTAGAGCAACGAGACAGTAATCAGAAATAATAAGTCGTCATGAGAGATCTAATGATTAAAGGTATTGGCATGTACTTGAATGTGTTAGAATCTGCCATTGCGCTACAGTCATTAACCGTGCCATAAAATCCTAATGCAAGTAGGTATTTGAAGATGTTGTTAAGAAGTGCAAAACGCGCGAACGGCTATACCAAATTGGCATTTTTTTCTTCAAATATTCGTTGTAAACCTAGCAATGTTCTTATGAAGAAAAAAATTAACAAATTGTTAAATGATATTTCAATTACTGTCATTAAAACTATACTTTATTGACAGCTGACAAAACCAAAAAAATGTGAGTTCAATAAACTATTATTCGTACTGCCCGATGGTTCGTGAAAAAAAAGACAATCACATCTTGAAATGTCAACGATTATTTCATCAATATGCTGTTGATATGTATATCAAAACTGATACAGAGCGATTGACATTCTTTAGGTTGAATTAGACCAAAATCCGTTCTGAAAAGTATTTTTACATTGAGATATGATTAATACTGATGCAAATGCAGCGAATATCGGCCGAATGACAATCCTTCCAGCAACATACACCGGAAGTCCTCGACATATGCATGATTATGCTCAAGATGCCATGTCGTTTATTCGTTATTATGGCACAGCGGATTTATTCATAACATTCACGTGCATTCCTCCACGGCCAATCAGCTACTGATTGCCATGAAATTAGGGAAAAAGTCCTTATCCCAAAGTTGAAATTTTTAATGGATTTTATCATGAAACATAGCGTATTTAGCGAGAAGCGGTGCTAGATGTATCTTGTGGAATGACAGAAACGTGGAATTCCTCATGCACATATTCTGATTTTTTGACTTTTGAAGTGATATCAGCTGAAATCTCTAATATACAAGTAGGTCTAGGCTTGAATGAGTAATTAAAAACACGATTCATGGTCTCTGTAGAAATATTAATCAAAATTAAACGTATATGGTGAATGGTTAATGTAACGCTTCAAGCGTTATCCACGGGCATTAGTAGAAGAAACAATTACCAGAAATGATGGTTATCTACTGTATCATCGCCGATTGACTGCAGACAATGGAAGGTCAACAATTGTCAAAGTTAATCAACAAGACATTGAATTTGATAATCGTTGGATTGTTCCATATTCACCGATACTATCAAAGACTTTCAAGGTGCAGATCAGTGTTGAAAATTGTCATTCCATGAAGTCTATCAAATTTATTATATCAATCAAATATTATTTGTAAATATGTGACCAAAAGAAGTGACATGGCTGTGATTGGAGTTGGTGCAAAGAATTCTAATGATGAAAATACCCAATACCAAATGGGCTGCTATGTTAGCACTAATGAAGCAGTTTGATGTATTTTTATTTCGCAATTTATGGAACACACTCTACTGTTGTTTACTTAAGATAGAATCAAATACTACACTATACACTACGCTACACTACAAACACTTAGAAAATCACCATCTACAATATTGACTAGTTTTTTTTTAAATATATCAGAATGATAATTTTGGCTTAACACTGTTATACACCGAAATGCTATAATATTATACTTGGAATCAATCCTTAAGGAAATTTCCACAACAGAAAACCAACCAATTGCAGGCTATCAAAATGCATATTCAACTAATGCAATAGGTCGAATATATTCAGTTCATCCAAGCAACGATAAGTGTTTTATTTGCGATTGGTATTAGTCAATGTTTGAGGCCCAACATCATTCTAAAATTTACTAATTGTTAATTGTGAATGATGTGACTATTACATAGAAGCCTGCAAGTTTCACAAAATGACGTTCATTGTGATCAAACTCTCAATTAGGCTGTAATTTCTTCACAAGATGATTCCCAACAAAACCAATTGATTTATGAATAAAATACAAAGATAAAATGTGTGACAATATCTTGCATCAAATGCACATTCCAACAGGAAATCCTAATTTACAAGTCAGTGAAAAAATTTACAACGAGGCTTTAATAACAATTGAGGATATGCGCTTGTTGATGATATTGTGGTCATCAATCCTGACAGTCTGAGAGCGATTTATGAGATAACTTTGAAAGAAATCTAGTTTCAACCCCCTGACACCTTGTTTTTCTAGTTTGAGTTAAAGAGTTTAGAAAGGAACGGTATCGAACGCTTTCGCAAGATCCAATAATACAGTTATGACCTTTTTGCCTTGTTTCAATTCCTAAACAACATGATTGGTCAAACTTTGAACTGCGTCATTAGTTGAGTTATTCTTGCGAAAGCCAAACTGCTGTGAAGAAATTAAATTATAATGTTCGTGGTAGGCAACAAGTCTTTTATTAATCAATCTTTCAAGAACCTTTGATTTGCCATGATTGTCGTCTCGTAGTCTTCAATTAAATGTCGGATCGGGGTTCATAGAGTATAAGAATGTTCTACAATGATGTAGTTATTAATTGAGTACTAGCATTTCTCAATTAGAAATTTATTAAAATATTTTTTAAATTTATGATTATTTTCCATTTAATGAAACATAGATGAAAATTTATGTTAGATTATATATTGAAAACCCATTTTCTTAGTAAACCTATCTTTGATATAGTTGTATGAATTTTATTTTTACGTTTATAAGGTAAATATTTTTTTTTTATACAAACTGCAAAAATGATTCATTACTTGAAGTTTCTACCCATAATAGATAAGCCAAGACACAAATATCAAAACAACTCAGATTTCTTGATTCCGGCTAGATTTTAATAAAATCTTAGGCTATTTAGTATAATAAACTGCTATCTTTTTCTTCTGTGTAATACCATTAATATTTAATAAAATTTTTAGTAAACCCAAAAACGATTTTCTCCTTTACTGTTGATGATATAAAAATAATTATTTGATAGGCAATAAGTAAAGCGAAATACGTTAATATTATGATATTTCTTATAGGAGAGAGGGCAAACGAGCATGTGGCTCACCTGATGGTACAGTGACTACCGTTTTATAGAAATATAGTGACAATTGAGCACGCAGTCGACTTGATAGTAAGTAGATGCTGTGGCCCGTATTTAAATGCATCTATCTTGTATTAAGAAACAAAATATAGGTACGTGTCTCCCTCTCGTTTTTCAAGATTTATAGATAGATAGAAAATGCTTTATTGCACTCAAACAAACAAACACTTGTTACAAAGGCGAACTTAATGCCAAAAAAGCATTTTCTGCTAGCTAACCTCTAGTAGTGTGGTAAGAGCTATGGGTAGAGCTGCAACAGATAAAAAAAACTAACTTATTTTCACATATTATTCAATAATATAATATAAATATGTTACCTTATACATATTTACACTACTTATACACACATATATACAAATGAATATCATCATTCAGTACAGCCTTTCATAAGTCCACTGCTGAACATAGGCCTCCCTCAAGAATTACCACAAAGCACGCTCTTGAGCCACCTGCATCCATCGACTTCCTGCATGTCTTACCAGGTTGTCACTCCATCTCGTGGGGGTCGCCCTACACTTCGCACACCGGTACGAGGCTGCCACTCAAGAACCTTTCTTCCCCATCGGTCGTCGGTTCTTCGAGCTATAAGGCCGGCCCACTGCCATTTCAGCTTACTAATCCATTGGGCTGTGTCGGTCAATCTGGTTCTACTGAGGATATTCCCATTTCTAAGTTTATCACGCAGAGAAACCCTGAGCATAGCCCTCTCCATAGCTCGCTGAGCGATCTTGAGCTTCCTCATACGGCCAGCAGTGATGGACCACGTCTCAGATCCGTAAGTCATCGCTGGCAACACGCACTGGTTATACAATTTCGTTTTAAGGTTTTGAGGTATGTCTGACGAGAAGATGTGTCGTAGTTTCCCGAACGCTGCCCAGCCGAGTTGAATCCGTCGATTGACCCCTCGGTCGAAGTTGGAGTTACCTAGTCGGACTATTTGTCGCAGGTAAACATACTCGTCAACAACTTCCAGCTTAGTTCTCACAACAATATACGCACGTGTCATCCTTCTCGGGTTTCAAGATTTATAGAAAGATAGATAGAAATTTTTTTTGCACTCAAACTAACAAACATTTGGTACAAACGCGGACTTAATGCCAAAAAAGCATTTTCTGCCAGCTAACCTCTAGTAAGGTGGTAAGATCTATGGGGAGAGCCGCTACAGATAAAAAAAACTAATTTATTTTCACATATTATTCAATAATATATTATAATATAAATATGTTACTTTATACATACTTACACTTCTTATACACACATATATACAAATGTATATACATACACACATATATAAATAATCATACTATACTAATATAATACATACAATCTAGTATAGGAAATTTATGTACGTATTTTATAAAATAATATTATTTTTTTCTTACAATTACTTACGTTAATATTAAGCTACATATTGTACTCTTGTTTATGTACAAAGGTAAATCTGGAGATAAGCTTTTATAAAAAATAATTTAAAGATTTAGACCGCCTTAATTCCATAAACTCTAAAATACAATTCACAATGGAGTTAGAGGCAAACAATTCTTTAGCTTTCCTAGATGTTTTAGTCATCCGAAATCCTGATAACACTATTGGTCATACTGTGTATAGAAAAAAGACCCATACTAACCGATATTTAAATGTTGAATCGCACCATCATCCATCACAATTAGCTACCGTGGGAAAATCTTTGTTTCAGAGAGCACGAGGGATCTGTGACAGAAAACATCTGGCCGCCGAGCTTTAGTACGTCGAGCAAGTATTGCAAGACAACAAGCTTCAGGTCCCGTGCCTACGTCACAGTGACCGAGTGAAGCCGACCACAGTCGAGCGTGTGGCTGCTGTACTACCCTATGTCAGAGGAGTCACAGACAAGGTTGGCTACATCTTGAAGCGAGCTTCTATTAAAACATACTTCAAACCGCCGAAGAAGATTAGTCAGTTTTTACCATCCGTCAAGTGTAATATCCTTCTACAAGATGCAGAAGTGTACAAGCTTGATTGCGAATGTGGTCTCTCTTACATAGGAAAAACAAAAAGATCCATTAAAACCCACGTGAAAGAACATATAGCTGTCGTGAAGCACCGACGCTCTGCGAAGTCTGCAGTCTGTGAACATGTTCAAGATCGTCCCCGCCATTACATCAGAATTGATAGACCACAAATCCTTGCAAAAGAACACCGATTCCTACCAAGGATGATACGCGAGGCTATTGAAATTAAAAAACATCCTAATTTCAATAGAGAAGATGGATGGGTGTTGTCATCTGCTTGGGATCCTATAATTAACAATATTAAATCCAAACCCAAGCATAACACTGCAAGACTTCAGGATTCTGTAAGTTCTTCTGCGTAAATCGAACCAAGAATTTATATTAAAAAACTGAAGGTAGCCGGGCTAACTGTTACATCGGAACGTCAAACATCTCAGTCCCCCCCCCCCCCATGACCATGGGTTGCTGTAAAGCACTCGAAACGTCGGGAATAAAAATAATAAAATAAACGCGATAAAATCCGTAAAAACAGTTTTATTCAATGTGTAGTGTTCGCGTAAATATAAGAAATCATTATTAAAATTAAAAATTTTGTACAGTCGACTTCCATATAAGCGACTTCAATATAAGTTATTTAAAAATAACTCAATAACCATTGGTCTGAACTTGATCAAATTCATATGGGACTACACGAGAACTATCAGCTTTCATATAAAAAAAAAGAATCATCCGAAATCGGTTCCCCCAGTACAAAGGTTTGAAGTAACACACATAAAAAAACACACTCGAATTGAGTACCGTCTCCTTTTTGGAAGTCGGCAGGAAAAAACATAAACAGTCACGCCTGTCACACAGAGGGTAAGTAGAGACTTCAGACTTCTATTTGGCTCATGCCACACCTCTCTCGTCTCCTTCACATCCATATAACTATCCATATCGCCAATTTGGTCGATAAACTTTCGCTTAGGGTGTCCCGTCCCGACTCATTACAACATAAATTAGCTTTATCACTTTTTCCTCATTCATCCTTTACACATGACTAAACCAACGAAGCATTATTCCTTTCTAAATTCTGGTCACAACATCTTCTTGCAAACCACACTCTTTTCTTATCAGTAGAGCTAAGCGGTGGCTTTTGCTGTCGCACGGATGGGCCAGCTCGAACCGGGGTGGTACCACGACCTCACAGAATACCAGCGTGAAGTAGAGGTTTACTTCTGCGTTGCGCTTGGTGAGTGCAGGTGGCCGGAGGCCCAATTCCCCCCCCCCCCCATCAACATGGTAGTGGAATTAAATAAAAGACTACCCCAGGAGGGTACCAGCACCCCTGGAGAATCCCTCGCTGAGCATCCACGACCAAACTACTCCACTCCTGGGCGTGGGTGCTCAGGCTGCTCCGCGTATTCTGGGGGGGGCGAAATTCCGCTCAAGACGAAACCTGCTCGGGGCAAGCGGAGCAAGAAGACAAAGGCAACCCCTGCCACGCTTACCGTGGATTTCTGCAATATCAGGGGACTTAATTCAAACCTTAACGCCGTCCACTACCATCTGGAGATAGCTAAGCCGGCCTTGCTCTTTCTTACCGAGACACAGGTGTCCTCTCCGGCTGATACTTCGTATCTCTCCTACCCGGGGTACAAATTAGAACACTCGTTTGTGCCCCGGGCTGGAGTTTGCGTGTATGTCAGAGAGGACATCTGTTTTCGACGCCTCGGCAGCCTTGAAGGTACGGACCTGTCCATCCTATGGCTGCGCGTAGACAGCGACGACCATCCCCGCGTCTACGGGTGCCTCTATAGGTCCCATAGCGGTAATGCCGACACAGACCGACGCATCGACCACGTCCAAATGGCTGCAGACTCCGTGCTACAACAGGTCCCATCCGCAGAGATCGTGATACTCGGTGATTTCAACGCCCACCACGCTGAATGGCTTGGTTCTCGTTTAACCGATCATGCGGGTAGATCTGTCTATGACTTTGCTTTGGCATATGGTCTAACACAACTGGTTACTTCGCCTACGCGGATCCCAGATGTGGAAGACCATGTACCTTCCCTGTTGGACCTTCTGCTGACCTCTCATCCGGACGGATATCAGGTCTCCGTCGATGCCCCTCTGGGCTCTTCGGACCATTGTCTGATCCGGAGTACGGTGCCACTCACGCTCCAATCGCAGTTGCGATCTACAGCTTGCCGCCGTGTTTGGCACTGTAGGTCAGCTGATTGGGACGGGATGCGGTCTTTTTTTGCATCCTACCCTTGGGGGCGGGTTTGCTTCTCGCCGAAAGATCCCAGCGTTGTTGCCGATTCTGTT
The DNA here is from genome assembly GCA_033319125.1 of Parnassius glacialis. NCBI lineage: Eukaryota > Metazoa > Arthropoda > Insecta > Lepidoptera > Papilionidae > Parnassius > Parnassius glacialis. The sequence goes on along the minus strand of JAVANC010000028.1, from coordinate 2,966,094 downwards.
GCTGATGTGGTACTTCAGGGTATGGAACTTTTTATTCCATCCTCTGTGGTGCCCATCGGAGGCAGATCCCAGCCATGGTTTGGTCGCTCCTGTAAAATAGCATCACGCTATAAGCAGGAGTGCTACCAGGCCTGGGCTGACGCATCAACGTATCGGGATGTAAACACCAGCGCATTAAAAAAGAAGTATAATTCCGCCTCCAGGTCCTTCAAAAGCGTCATTGCCAAGGCAAGGTCTGAGCACATCGGCAGAATTGGCGAGAAGCTAGTTCGCCTTCCTTCGGGAACCCGTGCATTCTGGTCTCTCGCCAAGGCTGTCCAAGGGAACTTCTGTCAGCCATCTCTTCCATCTCTGCACAGAGAGGACGACTCACTGGCCCATGCCGCAAAGGAGAAAGCCGATCTGTTGAGCTCTCTTTTTGCGTCCAACTCGACTCTATATGACGGGGGGAACACACCGCCGACCATCCCGCGATGTGAGTGCTCCATGCCGGATGTGCGATTTACACAGCGCTCGGTCCGCATAGCACTCTTCTCCCTGGACGTCAACAAGTCGAGTGGGCCCGATGGAGTCCCTCCCATTGTGCTGAAGACGTGTGCTCCGGAGGTGGCACCGGTTTTTAACGCGTCTTTTCCGGTACTCCTACTCCCAAGGCGTAGTCCCGAACTCATGGAAGACAGCTTTGGTGCACCCGATCCCAAAAAAAGGCGACCGCTCAGACCCGTCCAACTACAGGCCTATCGCCATCACCTCCTTGTTCTCCAAAATAATGGAAGCCATTATAAACTGCCAGCTCATGAGGTACCTTGGGGATCACCAGCTGATTAGTGACCGCTAGTACGGTTTTCGTCGGGGTCGATCAGCTGGTGATCTTCTAGTCTACTTAACTCATAGATGGGCGGAGGCAGTAGAGTCCAAGGGGGAGGCATTAGCCGTTAGTTTGGACGTAGCGAAGGCCTTTGATCGGGTCTGGCACAAAGCGCTTCTTTCGAAGCTTCCTTCCTATGGGCTTCCCGATAAATTGTGCAAATGGATCACCAGTTTCCTTGCTGATCGGAGCATCAAGGTCGTAGTAGACGGTGAATGCTCTGATTTCAAGCCTATCAACGCTGGTGTTCCACAAGGCTGCGTGCTATCACCAACGCTGTTTCTCCTGCATATCAATGATATGTTGCTAACTGACAGCATTCATTGCTATGCGGACGACAGCACTGGTGATGCCTTATATACAGGCCGTGCCAATATTTCTCGGGAAAACGTCGCCGAGTACCGGGACAAACTTGTGTCTGAAGTCGAGTCTTTGCTTAACAAAGTCTCGGATTGGGGCCGACTAAATCTAGTCCAGTTCAATCTCCAGAAGACACAAGTTTGCGCGTTTACCGCTAAAAAGAACCCCTTTGTCGTATCTCCTCAGTTTCAAGGCACTCCCCTTACTGCCCCAGCCAGTATCGGAATCCTTGGCGTCGACATATCGAATAGTGTGCAGTTTCGTGGTCACTTGGAAGGGAAGGCCAAATTGGCCTCTAAAAAGCTTGGCGTGCTCAGCAGAGCGAGACAGTATTTCATGCCGGCACATCGCTTGCAACTTTACAAAGCGCAAGTTCGGCCCCACATGGAATACTGTTCTCATCTCTGGGCCGGGGCACCCCAGTGCCAGCTCCTTCCACTTGACCGCATCCAGCGCAGAGCCGTTCGAATCGTCGACGACCGAGTTCTTTCTGATCGGCTCGATACACTGGAACTGCGTAGAGATGTTGCATCTCTTTGCGTATTTTATCGCATTTATCACGGGGAGTGCTCTGAGGAATTGTTCGGACTAATTCCAGCCGCTCAATTTCACCATCGCACATCGCGACAAAACTCGCGTTACCATCCATACCATCTGGATGATTGGCGGTCCACGACTGTGCGATTAAGAAGAAGTTTTCTCCCTCGCACGACTTCCTTGTGGAATCAATTGCCACCAGCGAATTTTCCGGACCGATACGACTTAGGAACCTTCAAGAAAAGAGCTTACACCTTTCTAAAAGGTCGGCAACGCATCTGCAATTCCCCTGGTGTTGCGGTTGTTCATGGGCGGCGGTAGTCACTTACCACCAGGTGAGCCGCATGCTCGTTTGCCCCCTATTCTATATAAAAAAAAACATAATTTCTCACTTTGTCATTTAGATTCAACACTAACATATTCCTTAATAACCGTATTTCTACAGCATTTATTCGACTCTCACGTTTCTTCAGCCAGATCCAACTTTCACTACCATACATTAAAGTGAAAGTACAGCAATGTGAATTGTCAAAAAAGGTTTTATATTATAATATAAATGTGTAATGTAATAAATTAATGGGTTTTATTTAATTTAAAATAAATTTTATTCTTATTTTGGGCGGGCTATCATATTGGATTCAGAGTGATGTCATTTTAATTTTCGTATTCTTCTCCGCAATCTCTTTCACAAGATATTCATAATACGAGTATGAAGTTGCATAAAAAAAACATAGTCTGCCATATTTTGCAAGTGCCATATTAGATTTAGAATAAATTGACTTGGCTATCCATGCAATTTCATCCAAACTAATCATTTATTAAAATTTCATCTGAGTTGTTTGAGGATAATTGCTTTAAAATTCATTTTCAAGATTTGACCCTATCAAATATACATTGCTGGTAAATAAAAGCTTTTGAAAATGTACAACAATTAAAGAAAGGCAATACTAGAAAAAGGCCCTCCTCCCCCTTTTTGCTTAAGAACTCGTATTTTATGAACTATCCCCATGATATTTTCTTTCACCATTGAGTACATACAAAAATGAAATTTATATTTTTATAATCCATACAGCGACTGGAGTGCTTTTGGCCCTCGTGCTATAAATCATGTTCAGTCAGGATATATTTTCGGTGAACGAGTTGTCATGGCGTATAAATATGTATATATATATTCATTTACATACATATTTATTTAAACTCTCACGCCTGTCACTTAGAGGGTAAGCAGATATTACGGACTTGTATTTGTCACCATTTTTACACACCTCTCTTGCTTTTTTCACATCCATATATCTACGCATACACGCTCGCCAGTTAAGGGTACTCTTAAATTGGATCATTTTCAATTTAGGCCAATTTAAACGATAAACTTTACTCCACTCACATATTCTTATCATCGTCCCTACCGACTATCAAAATGTCACTGCTGAACTCAGGTCTACCCAATTTACTAAACTTTAGTATCTCCATTATTATATTTACCACATATTTGCCATACTTAGCACTCAGGTTGACAACCGCCATTTTTAGTTATTTTGTGTCGTAATCTTACACCCACAGGATGACATGGGTTAGTGTACATTCTTACGCCTCGCTTACTCGTCACACATTACTTATATGGTGGCATATGGAGATCGTATGAGAAGTTAGTTACTTAGATAATAAACGGCGTTTAATTCTTTTTTTTATATTATTCTAAACCAGCTGTTAATTATAATCCCACCTGATGGTAAATGGTGATGTAGCCTAAGATGGTGAAGCACACTTACTTAACAAATGCCTATTCACTTTTGCCTTGAAGGCACTCAAACTATAATTGAATGAAAAGACAGATGCTGGCAAGTCATTCCATTTCTTTGCTGTACGCATGATGAACTATGTAGAACAGTCGGTAGACGGTAAACGCAATAAACGTATGCATTGCGCTGTTGCCATTTGATCGTTATTGTTTCTGTAGTCAGAGTTTCTCAAACTTTATCTTATCCAACATGTTTATGTGTCACCGTTGTAATAGTGAAGCCAGGGATGGTGTGCAGTGTACGATATGCCTCAGCCGTTTCGATTTCCCATGTGCAGGAATAACAGAGGCAGGATATCGAAAACTTGGGGATAGAAAGGCTACTTGGAAATGCAGTACCTGTAAGACAGGAACCGCAAGTCCCAATCTTCCTTCCGAGAAAACAGTACAAGGAAGAGTACCATCCCACGGTGATCTGGAGAATATTCGACTGGAGCTTAGTAAAATTACTAAACAAATATCGTCATTACCACAGTTAATTGCAAGTGTCCAGACTATCCAGGCCGCCCTTTCAGATCTTAAGGTTATGAAGCGTGAAATGATGGACGTTAAAAATTCGTTGAACCATGTGCATACTTCGGTTGAGGGACTCACTAAAAAACTGACCGAGATCGATCGAGAAATTCAGTCTTTGCAAAAAACTAAAGATGACGTTGTACGTGTTGAGAATCGATTGGAGAAGCTTGAGGCTGCTGTACGCGAAAATCAGCAAAGATCACGCCTGAACAACATTGAGATCAAAGGCGTTCCTGTAACCTCGTCTGAAAATTTATTTACTATCATTTCCATTATTGGTAGTAAAATAGGTTACGAAGTCCCTAAGGAGCAAATCAACTACGTCGCAAGAGTACCTCAGCGTAATAATAAAAACAGCAAAAACATCATTGTGTCACTTCACACCCGTTACCTGAGAGATAATTTTATAGCTGCTGCTAAAAAATGTAAATCTTTAACTGCTGCGGATTTAGGATTCAGCAGTGATGGTAAGATTTTCATCAATGACCACCTTACGTTTGAGAATAAACAGCTAATTAATAAGGCAAAAGCTCTTGCTATGGAGAAAAAAAATTCTTATACATGGGTAAAAAACTGTACAATTCTAATGAAAAAGAATGCGACTTTTCCTACACATGCAATAAAAACGGAGGCAGATTTAAAGAAGATTCTCTGAATATAAATTTGTCTATTTCTGTATTATTTGTAATTAGTGAAACAAGTTTGAGAAACACTGGAACGTTAAGTTTATTATATTTATTTGTTTTATCACTGACGGTACACGTTGTTGTTCTGTTGTCGCTTGGCTTAATAGCTGCTCGGTGCATTTTTTATTTATACCTTACACCATTTGTGATATTAGTTAAGATAGCGTTTAGCTTGAAAAATATTATATTACTTCTTACGGTATTTTACTGTTGTATACGTAATCAATATTATTTCTTCGTTAATATTTATATTACACATTACGCATCTTATTTTTTTAACGATTGCTACATTTTGAACAAATTCGCGATGTTACTTGCTGTATTTAAACACATTCATATACTTTTTATTAATATTATTTATTCACCACCACACTTAAGGTGCGTATTCACACTTCATTTTATGTTATTGTATGTTATTTTCGTCGCCATTTCCGTGTTTTTGCATGATTTTAATGATGGCTGTTGAAATTTACTATCAAAATGTACGTGGTCTGCGAACAAAGGCATCAACTTTTCTGAGGAATGTATGTATTAACAATTATGATGTTATATGTTTGACGGAGACGTGGCTTAACAATGACTTTTGTAATAACGAGCTCTTTGATGACCGTTATGTTGTTTAAAGACGTGATAGAAACTACAGTGTTACAAATCAAACGTTGGGAGGTGGTGTGCTTATTGCTGTTAGGCGTGAGCTTGCAGTGGAGGAGCGAGTTGACTGGCGTTCTCCTGCCGAAGACAAATGGGTATCGTTAACTCTTCGCCGTTCCAAACCGAAAAAGACATATAAATTACATATTTGTACGATTTACTTATGCAGACAAAATCTGGGTAACTCGTTATCTGCACAGGTAGCTTATTTTTATACAAAAGTATACGACATAGTAACAACCAATCTAACAGATGCTTTCGTCATTTTGGGGGATTTTAATCTTCCAAATATATTTTGGACTCTTGAAGATGATGGATACTCTCTTTGTCCAGAAAATATTGAGGGGTCCGTTCAGTACGATTTTTTTTGATACCTTAAGTACGTGTAATCTGCAGCAATATAACTCTCATACTAATCTTAACAACAGAATCCTCGACTTAATCTTTTGTAATAATCACTTATCTGCAACAAAATGTACCGAACCTTTAGTGCCTGAAGACCCTCATCATTTGGCTCTAAGTGTCTTAGCCGATTTTGTCGAGTACCACACTTTACCAGTCCAGCCAAGGACTAAGTTTATCTACCATTTAGCTGATTTCTCCTCTATATCACGAGAGCTTGATAATTTTACATGGTCTCACGATCTTTTTAAGGGCACAGTGGACGATGCATTGTCACTATTGTATATCTCGATTAAACAACTTGTGCGGCACTTACATACCAACAAAAAGTAGTAAAATCATCTTCTAAATATCCCCCCTGGTATAAAACCCCTCTTATAAAAATATTAAAGGAAAAGTTAAAATATCACACCAAATATAAAAAAATATGGCAATTTGTCAGATTATGAGTCTTTCTTAATATTACGTAATCGCGCCAAACAATTAGAACCCGAAATGTTCAACAGTTATATAGAAAAGGTAGAACTCAGCATAAATAAATCGCCAAGGACCTTCTGGTCCTTCGTGAAATATAAAAAAGCGTCAAATGCTTGTCCATCTACAATGAAATATGGACACATATCATCAGACCAAGGGCATATTATTTGTAATATGTTTAGCGATTTTTTTAATGGTAATTTTCACCAAATTCGCAGTAACTATGACACCCGATACGAACCCGATAATTGGCGATCACATACTGTGTCGGGTATAAACTCGATACAAGTTAGCGAAACTGAAGTCTTTAAGCTCTTAAATTCTATTGATCTGAATAAATCTGCCGGTCCAGATGGTATACCACCCATTCTTATAAGTAAATGTGCTAAAAGCTTGACTATACCGTTAACAATAATATACAGACGTTCGCTTAAGGAAGGAATAGTGCCGCTTACTTGGAAATCTGCATTTATTACCCCCATCCATAAAAAAGGCCCAAATGACCGTGTAGAAAACTATAGGCCAATATCCAAGCTCTGTTTATTCACCAAAATCTTTGAGAAAATCGTATACTTGTCTGTATATCATGGCATCAAACAAACACTCAGTGATTATCAACACGGCTTTTTAAAAAATAGATCCACTGTTTCGAACCTTATTGTCTGTTCTGACTATTTAACTACCATCATGTCTGAGCGCCTACAAATGAACGTAGTCTACACTGATTACAGTAAATCGTTCGACCGCTTAGATCACGTTATACTTCTCAGCAAACTACTCGAAGTAGGTATCAGCGGTGATCTGTTTAGATGGTTTAAGTCTTATATTGAGAATCGTTGTCAGACAGGGGTACTCAATGGTTACATGTCAGCAACTGTGCAAATCCCTTCAGGTATACCGCAGGGATCGCTATTAGGTCCATTGCTGTTTTCGATTTTTATAAATGATATAGGTTCCTGTTTTACTTACTCCAAAATAATCCTATACGCTGATGACATGAAAATTTTATGCCCCGTCACAAATAATTCTGACTGCCTTGGTTTGCAGCGTGATCTCAATGAACTTGAACGATATTGTTCACGCAACAAACTAAACTTGAATGTGTCCAAGTGTTTTATCCTTACATTTACCCGTAAACCCAATCCCATTGTCTTTCACTACAAATTACAAGACACTAGTATAGAGAGATTAAAATTAGTAAAGGATCTTGGTGTATTTTTCGATTCTAAATTACTCTATGATGCACATATTGAGAATATGATTAAAAAAGCCAATAGAACACTTGGATTCCTTTTGAGATTTTCCACCGATTTTCATAATATTAAAACATATAAGATACTTTATTGCGCTCTTGTTCGCAGCCATTTAGAGTATGCCTCTCAAGTGTGGAACCCAAATTATAACATTTATATAGATAGGATTGAGCAAGTACAAAAGCGTTTTCTACGTTTTCTGCAATTTAAAACGCAATTTTACACTGATAACTACATTTCGCGATGTAAAAAATTTCATATTTTGCCTCTGCATGAACGTAGGCGCATAGCAGATATGATTTATCTTTTCAAATTGGCAAATGGTAATGTTGACTGTCCGGAGCTACTGAGTAAGCTAGGATTTACAACAAGAGGTACCCTCTTAATAAAGCCTCGCTTACTTCACGTGCCGCATACCCGGAATAAATACAGGCAAAATTCTTTTATGATACGTGCATGCAGAACTTTAAATCACATTTCCAATAGCGTTGACTTGGATCTATTTACCAGTGTTTCTCAATTAAAAAATATTTTAGTGCAAAAATTCTTTTGTTGAGTGCTCTTCTGTTTAATTTTGTTAATTTACTGTATTTGTCCTAATCGATGTTTATCTTTTAACGACTAGAATTATTGTTTTAAGTTCATATTGCTTATATGTGTAAACTATTAAATGGCCTTCTAGTTGTTATTCATTTATTAATTGTTAATGTTAGCTGTGAGTTTTCTAAAAATAATAAAATAAAATAAATGAAATAAAACAGTTTGGTTAGAATGCACGGTTAGTCAACAACAAATGGGGTGGAAACTGGCCGAACGTCTGTGGTTATCTGATAGTGGAAGGAAGAGAGGGGAAATAAATTATGCAATTCCTGCGCATACTCTCCGAAATGCATCCTGTAGAATACCGAAAGGCTGGCTACTTTGCACTTGTATTCGAAACTGGTAAGGATGGTTTTAACCAAATGATCAATAAGCCTCTTAGCACGTCTTTTCATTGAGTCCAAATCTGCTAGGTGGCATTTTGCAGCATCAGCCCATATATGGCAGCAATACTCCATGCATGACCGGACTTGGGCTTTATATAAAGTAAGCAGCTGTCTCGGCGTGAAGTATCATCGCACCGTTGCAAGGAGTCCTATCTTCCTTGCAGTTGCTTTGGTCTTGGACTCAATGATCCGCCCGAAGTTCAGATTAGATGATATCTCATTCCTCAACAACTGAAGGTGGTCGGTGTATTCTAGTGATACATTTCGGAAAGAAGGAGCCAAGATGAGTTGGTTCCTTTTTGCAGTAAAGAGACACGCTTTTTGTTTTGATGGCGTTGAATTTCGCAAAACTGACATCGCCGACAAGCTGCTTGTAGTGTGAGATTTATACGCTCTAATATAGTGTCTTTTTCGGACTGCACTTCATCCCGACTGGCCCGAGGACTTGGATAGTATCTCTCCACAACTGTGCTATCGTCTGCATATCCATAGCTACCGGGTATAAACAGATCATTAATATGCAGCAGGAAGAGATTTGCGAAGAGAACGGACCTCTGAGGAACACAGGCGTCAGTCGCAACAGGATCGGATGAGAAGCCATCGGCCCGGAGAGACCATTCACCTATTAAGTTTTTTACCCAGTAAATCAGACCAGGGGATAAGCTGTACGCTCTTAGCTTACCTAAAAGGTTCCTTTTTCAAAATTCCTATATTCCAGATTAATGAAAAAAGAAATCTTAGAATTTTAACCAAACAAAGTTGATAACTTTATTTACAACATAAGCCTCTGTTTAACAATAAAGTTCACTATTAATGAATAATGAAAAATTAAATTTTCCTTCGAGAGTAAGCGATCAGAATTGCACTTAATATCAATTAGAGCAAGTCAGACGTTGAGTTGTTTGTAATCAAGAAGCGTTACGATACTCGCCCTTGTTGCTCGAGCAATATCCCCTTACAAGCGGAAGCGAAATTAGCTTTTGACGTGACAACGTCTTATAAATCGATGAAGCTGGCTACCGGCACGAAAAAACATGACGCATGCGGCGTTACCTAGGCGTTCCATTTAAAGTGCAAGCGAGAGCGCGGAACGAGCGACTGTGCGAGCGAATGTGGTGTCAATTAATTATAGCAACGCTAATTGCGGCGATAAAGGTAATGATTCTTTCGATATTAAATATTTCTTATGACGTTGTCACGTTCAATTATCGTCAGTAAACCGACTTAACAGACAGCCGATTTTTTTTTATTAACTTTACGGTGACGGTCGTGCACCGCGTTTTTCTTTGCATCTAATAATCCGTGACAAGGGTAACGTATCACATTATAATGGCAGTAAAATAACTTATATCGTCCAAAACATCTTTATGGGCCCGTAAAGTTGACTGGACACATGCATTTGCTTTGCTGGCGGATTTTCTTGAACTTTATGGAGTGACCTGAAGGTGTATTTCAGTTTCTTCTACTGGAATTCCTCGACGAGTCGAACTAGATGTGCCAAGTTGGGGCTCATTTTGTTTTGACAGTTATGATAAGACCTGACCTTCGGACTTGACGGAGTGACCTGAAAATGTACTTCGGTGACTGCTACTGGAACTCCTCGACGAGGAGAACTGGGTGTGCCGAATTTGGGCTCGTTTTGTTAGTTTTGATAAGACCTTACTTCCAGACTTGATAAAGTGACTTGAAGGTGTACTTCTATGAATGCTGCTGGAACTCCTCGACTAGTAAAATTAGCTGTGTCGAGTTTTGACTCGGATTGTTAGTTATGATAAGACTTTACTTACGGACTTGATGGAGTGACTTGAAGGTATACTTTGGTGATTGCTTTTGGAACTCTTTGACGAATAGAACTACAATTTACAATGTTTTTTCATATTTTTTGACGATCATATTATGATTCGTTCAATTTGGGATTTTTAAAACTTTTTCTTTATTGATGTTTGACATTAAATTATCGGAATATTGGAAGTATAATAGTAATAAGGTTATTATTCAAAACTTGTGTGTATTTAAACTCATTTAAAAAAATTACTTATAACATGAGTGCTTCAGGCATGCATATTTGAATTTATCAAAAAATATTATATATAAATAGTGACCCATTTCCGATTTGCCTTGGTAGCATCTATATTTTTTAATAAATCTATTTATTTATAGCCTAAATCACACCTAGCATTTCTCTCTATCTATTTGTAAAGTTTCATCAAATCGTTCAATAAAAGCCAGTTATTTCAATATAAAAGACAAACACTTCAAATTTGTTTATACGCATAGTTGAATAATTATAGCCTATCATAAGTCCACTGCTTAATAAATTCCAGAATCATATTCTGCATTATAGAGGCGATATTTGCAATAGGCCATCCTTCGCGAACGGGCTTAAAAGTATATATTTTTTATTGTTTAGTAGTTATTGATAGGTTTCTGCCTATCTTCTAGTTTACATCTCCTGGTTTTGTTTTGTTCTATAGTTTACCTATTGTTATGAACATTGTAAAATGTTATAGTACTAATTAATTTTTTAGAGCTGTGGTACCTTAGAAGCTCAGCGCTTGATGTAAATTTCACAGTACGCAAGCAACCCGAGTTCGATCCCCACCGGCAAGAAATTTGCCAATTACAATTTTAAGTACTACTTTACTACGTACGTGTGAAGAAAAAATTGTGAGGAAACCTGCATGTCCAATAAAAATATTCTATAGACTAGAACTTCACACAGTTCACCAAAATGCACTGGGGCAGCATGACGTACAGATTATAACATACCGATCGTAGAGGCCTATACCCAGCTTTAGACAAAAAATATTCCAACGATATTAAAATATTTTAACAACAGAATATAATATTTGTAATCGAAGCTGAAATAATAAAATCGCTGGTTGAATTTCCATTTTATTTAAAACATAAAAGAATTCGATCCTTATTAATTTTACTCCGGTTATCTGAGTAACAAAACTTATTGAATGCAAAGATGAACTGTTTCAAAGAGGAAGGCAGGAAAATTTATACAGAGTTAAGTTGAATTAGCAGAATTCATAGCGAGTGTAAAATTGCCGGACCGTTGATTGAAATAAAAGATTTGAAAGTTTACCAAGCTATAGACTTTAATGGAAGAAGTTTTCGAATTATCTTCCAGTTAATCGTTTCTTCACATATTTTTCTTCATGTTGTTCGGCGCTTTCTAGCTCTGAGTAGTACTACATCCGTGGATCGAAGACCGCCTAATCAAAAGTACTTGATGAAAGCCTTGATCCAAAAGACCGCGCCAGACTTTACTGTGATCAAGCCATTATCACAGATAGGCCTATTTTTGCTAATTAGCCTTATATAGTGTTGATGGACCGGCACAGTCAAGGCTATTTTGGTTAACATTCATTGGAGCAAACGAGCATACGGCTCATCTGATCGTAAGTGACTACCGCCGCCTATGAAAAACCGCAAAACCAGGGGAATTGCAGATGCGTTGCCGGCCTTTTAAAAAGGAGTAGGCTCTTTTCTTGAAGGTCCCTAAGTTGTATCGGTCCAAAAAAATCGCTGATGTTAATCGATTCCACAAGGAAAAATGCGATGCGATAAAATACGCAAAGAGATGCGACATCTCTAGGCAGTGCCAGTGTATCGAGCCGATCAAAAAGAACTTGGTCGTCGACAATTCAAACCGCTCTGCGCTGGATGCGGTCAAGTGAAAGGAGCTGGCACTGGGGTGCCTCGGCCCAGAGATGAGAACAGTATTCTATGTGAGGCCGGATTTGTGCTTTGTAGAGTTGCAAGCGATGTGCCGGCATGAAATACAGTTTTGCTCTGCTGAGCACGCCAAGCTTTTTAGAGGCCAATTTGGCCTTACCTTCCAAGTAATCACGAAACTGCACACTATTCGATATGTCGACGCCGAAAATTCCGGTGCTAGCTCAGGCAGCAAGGGAAGTGCCATGAAATTGAGGAGATACGACAAAGGGGTTCTTTTGAGCGGTAAATGCGCAAACTTGTGTCTTGTGGGGATCGAACTGGACTAGGTTTAGTTGCCCCCAATCCGAGATTTTGTTCAGTAAAGACTCGACTTCAGAATCAAGTTTGTCCCGGTACTCGGCGACGTTTTCCCGAGAAATATTGGCACGGCTGGTATATAAGGCATCACCAATGCTGTCTTCAGCATTGCAATTAATGTTACTAGTTTGCAACATATCACTGATATGCAGGAGAAACCATGTTGGTGATAACACGCAGCCTTGTGGAACACCAGCGTTGAGAGGCTTCAAATCAGAGCATTCATCGTCTACTACGACCTTGGTGCTCCGATCAGCAAGGAAACTGGTGATCCATTTGCACAATTTCTCAGGAAGCCCATAGGAAGGAAGCTTCGAGAGAAGCGCTTTGTGCCAAACCCAATCGAAAGCCTTGGCTATGTCCAAACTAACGGCCAATGACTTGCCCCCTTTGACTCTACTGCCTCCGCTCATCTATGAGTCAGGTAGACCAGAAAATCACCAGCTGATCGATCCCGACGAAAACCGTACTGGCGGTCACTAATCAGCTGGTGATCCTCAAGGTACCTCATGAACTAGCAGTTTATAATTGATTCCATTATTTTGGAGAACAAGGAGGTTATGGCGATAGGCCTGTAGTTGGACGGGTCAGAGCGGGCGCCTTTTTTAGGGATCGGGTGGACCGAAGCTGTCTTCCATGAATTCAGGACTACGCCTTAGGACTAGGAGTACCGGAAAAGACGCGTTTAAACCGATGCCAACTCCGGAGCACACGTCTTCAACACAATGGGAGGGACTCCATCAGGCCCACTCGACTTGCTGACGTCCAGGGAGAAGAGTGCTTTACTAACCGAGCGCTGTGTAAATTGCACATCGGGCATGGAGCACTCACACCGCGAGATCGTTGACTGTGTGTTCCCCCCGTCATCTAGAGTCGAGTTGGACGCAAAGAGACAGCTTAAAAGATCGGCTTTCTCCTTTGCGGCATTGGCCAGTGAGTCGTCCTCTCTGTGCAGAGATGGAAGAGATAGCTGACAGAAGTTTTCTTGGATAGCCTTGGCGAGAGACCAGAATGCACGGGTTCCCGAAGGAAGACGAACTAGCTTCTCGCCAATTCTGCCGATGTGCTCAGACCTTGCCTTGCCAATGACGCCTTTGAAGGACCTGGAGGCGGAATTATACTTCTGTTTAAGTGCGCTGGTATTTACATCCCGAGACGTTGATGCATCAGCCCAGGCCCGGTAGCACTCCTGCTTATAGCGTGATGCTATTTTACAGGCGCGACCAAACCATGGCTGGGATCTGCCTCCAAGAGGCAGGTTTTATATAAAGTAAGCAAATGTCCCGACGTGACGTATCGGCGCACCTTTACAAGGACTCCCAGCTTCCTTTCAGCTGCTTTGGCCAGTTGGCGGGGCATCCTTTCATGAGTATCTCATTCACTAATTGTGCCCCCAACTACCTACGGTCGGCCAGTGGAACACCGTGCTTTGGATCCCGCTTCCCTCCATGAAACCCGACACAGCAACAACTAACGCTTCGTACCCGGTTTACATACACAACGCTACTGTTCAGACTTATTCTCCATATGGCGTCACCAAGGATTTAGGATGCGGAAACACGACAACGTCATTTGGCGGCAAGACTTTGCATTGGTGGATGGTATTTTGGTTACCATTTCGCGGGCAGCTACGTCTCCCAAAGTTACTACTGTTTAACAGCGGTGTAAACATCCAAACCATATTGTACAGTGGGTGTCCTGGGAGGCGACAAAGGGAAACTAAACTAGGAGATTGGCAGCAGGGTAGGTATAAATACAAAAAAGTGTGCCGGGCAGGGCCAACTCGTGACTAGAGTTAACTCCTGAAAAACGATTGTCATAAAATATGTACCATTTATATAAATATCATATAAATATCAATATCAATAAATACCAACAGAAATCTACAAATTCACGTTTAATATTGTACGTGTATACTAAATAGTTTAGTCAAAATATAAAAACAGTGGTCACGTTGTCATCGCGAGAAAGTCCGCAGAGCAAAACTATAACGGCCTCACTTTTTATTAACATTTGATTTTACTATCTCTCTATTTTTTATAACGTGCACTATACATGAAACGATTGTTAAAAATAAAATCCAATAAAAAGCTACAGTTGTCAACCTGCTTGTCCCACTTGATAACTGTGGCAAATATCCTCCCTATATGGCTATGTATGAGGGAGGCCTACGTTCAGATGTGCTTTTTGATGGCCGTAAGGATGACGGTAACGGTATGTTAATTTAATGGAGCGCTTAGATGAGGTATGCGTATTGCATTGGTATTTTTCTATAAAAAAATATCGAATGGCACATACAAATACCATTGTTATTTTAGCTATCATGTAAAAGAATTTTTCCCTCAAGTGGAGCGAAAGTAGAACGCTCATAAACTTCCGCAAAATAAACTCATATTATGCTTTTCACCATTTTAAGTTATTTCACTTCAATGAAATAAAAAGGAAGTAAACTTCATGTGAAATGGTGCAAACATTGCTCTAGGGATGCTAGTTTCAAAATTCTATATTTAGTTTGAAAAGTTCACTTTAGCGTGCAGTAAAGATTTTAAAAGTAAAAGAGTATATGTAGCAATATAGTTATTATTTTTAACAGTGGAAAGTTTTAGAGGCATATTAAATGAAGAGATGTGAAAAAATGTTAATGTTTTTGTTTTCAGTAGTTATCTTTTGCGTATAATCATTTTAATAACATTCTATAAACGTGAAGGGGAAATCTGTGGACCCCACTTAAGCATGTTGCTAGCACGGGGGAAAAGGAAGTAAACTTCATGTGAAATGGTGCAAACATTGCTCTAGGGATGCTAGTTTCAAAATTCTATATTTAGTTTGAAAAGTTCACTTTAGCGTGCAGTAAAGATTTTAAAAGTAAAAGAGTATATGTAGCAATATAGTTATTATTTTTAACAGTGGAAAGTTTTAGAGGCATATTAAATGAAGAGATGTGAAAAAATGTTAATGTTTTTGTTTTCAGTAGTTATCTTTTGCGTATAATCATTTTAATAACATTCTATAAACGTGAAGGGGAAATCTGTGGACCCCACTTAAGCATGTTGCTAGCACGGGGAAAAAGGAAGTAAACTTCATGTGAAATGGTGCAAACATTGCTCTAGGGATGCTAGTTTCAAAATTCTATATTTAGTTTGAAAAGTTTACTTTATCGTGAAGTAAAGATTTTAAAATTAATGTGTATATGTAGCAATATAGTTATTTTTTTAACAGTGGAAAGTTTAAGAGGCATATTAAATGAAGAGATGTGAAAAAATGTTAATGTTTTTGTTTTCAGTAGTTATCTTTTGCGTATAATCATTTTAATAACATTCTATAAACGTGAAGGGGAAATCTGTGGACCCCACTTAAGCATGTTGCTAGCACGGGGGAAAAGGAAGTAACTTCATGTGAAATGGTGCAAACATTGCTCTAGGGATGCTAGTTTAAAAATTCTATATTTAGTTTGAAAAGTTCACTTTAGCGTGAAGTAAAGATGTTAAAAGTTAAAGTGTATATGTTAACGTGAAGGGGAAATCTGTGGACCCAACTTAAGCATGTTGCTAGCACGGGGGAGTGTGATTTGGTATATTTAAAATTTATATGAAGAAGGAGTGCAGAAAGCTACAATTTATAATTAGTGGAGCTACGCTGCAACAATACTATGGTTGTAACACGAATGGGTCGGCCTGACAAAGGTAAGTACCATGTTCTCACAAAATACTATGTATATTTATGAATTATATATAAATATATATATATATATATATATATATATATATGTATCATATGGTTAGTATAAGGAACTGGAGAGCCTTTTTACTGGAAATAAGGCATTCCGTCTAAGTTCTCAGAGATGATAACATATCTGCATTTTGATTCTTAATCGAGGATAAATGTTCCCACAACAACCGATCCCAAGACCTCTTATGTCGTAGGGCTGTGCAGAGGGGAAACGCATGAAAATTTTCACACAACACACACGCGCACTCATACACTACACATGTACAACACACACATTTCAAATTAACTACATACACACACACACACACACACACACACTATTTTTACTTTCCAATTTTTTTTAAATATGTTGTTAATTCTCAGTGTTATTTTTAGTATAAGCGATTCTTGCTTTGATAAATTTTCTAATATGGAAGAGGGGCTTGCGTATGGTACGGGCGCATTTCGCGTTCAAAAGAAGTAGTCTATCATTGTATAATATGTACTTGTAAGACCGTGTTTATGAATAAAGCTTTTAATTTTTATTTATAAAAAAATATAGATGTCTATGAACCGCAGCATCGCAGACTTACAATCAAGTGGACTGTGTGCTCGTTTATCACTCTTAATCTATAAAAAAAACTCATTTTTAACTAACCTTTTAAAATAAATAACCTTCCATCAAAATCTATAAAGTATCAGTGGCACAAATATGAGTCTATGAGAGATGACTACATGATGATGCACTATTTGCTGCTAAGAATAGTCATTCGACACGGAAACGATAGTTTGTGGAAGTATAGCGTGGAAATGATTTCATATATTTGCGCAAACACTACACATTTAATTGAAACTAATTTTACGGATTTTATCGCGTATATTAACTTAAAATAATAAAAAAAAAATTGTTGTTTATTTTTATTAAAATTATTTAACAGATTTTGTGGTTTCGTTGTTTGGCACAAACAAACATAATATTGTAAACATCAGTTATTTTGGTCCATAAATTATAGAATATTTTAACAAGCGTCTTACTATCAAATGAAATACGCGGCTATGGGAAACTTTCCAAACATTAAACTTTATTACATAAATTTCCAACTATAAATGTGTGTACACATTAAGGCCCGCCACATACATACGTAATTCCGTTTCGGTATTCCGTTCCAATATTCCGATTCGAGATTCCGAACGCAGCAAGTTCATATAAAATCTATGACCCGTCACACATATACGGTAATTTTCCGTTCGAAGTTTTGTGGGCAAAACGGGATTCCGAATGTGTGTGGCCGACCCGTTCGTAATTCCGAAACGGAATCCCGAAACGGAGTTCCGTATGTATGTGGCTGGCCTAACTAGACATACGCTATTACCGCCGCCGGTGTATGACATCATATTTTTCTCCCTGACGCGTGATCGAATACACAATCGCAGCTCTAGCTCATCGATATTGGATTTACAATGCATGAAAAAATACTTTGCTTTGATTTCCAAGATATTTTAAATATTACATAAATACTTATTGACAATATATTTAATGAAATTAATAATCTATACTCATAAATTATGTCATCTAAACGGTCGGTTCTCTAGAATTTTGGTCACGGCGCGGCGGCCAGTCTCAAAATATGCGCAGGAAAGGATTTTAGTGCTCGAGTGTATGCACAAGTGCACTCCCTTTTCCATTACTGTTACTGTTCATTGAGTCTTTTCCGACACGACTAGAGAGAGATCAGGCTTAAAAATCTATATTCAAGAAAAGAAATAATTTATAAGAATATATTGTATTAGTAGTATTATATTGTATATTGTTAGATATTTTTTTGTATCACCGAACATAATATGGTAGATGGAGATGAAGATACTTTGACAATGCCTAATTTTAAATAAGCGTCAAGTTTCAAAACACAAAACAGACGCGGAGGAGCCTGCATACTAGTAAAAAGTTATGTAAAATTTGTAAATCTTATTGAAATGAATCGCATGTCACTAGAAAATGTTATAGAATGTTCTGCTATAGACCTCTCTGATCATAAAGTAGAAAATAATTTGCATATATCGGCCTCCTCATAACAAAAATAATTCGTACAACGCTTTTATAACAAACAACATGACATATTGTTGGTGTGTATAAAAAAACAATAAAGTTATTATATGTGGTGACATTAATATAGATATTCTCCAGACAACAAAGCAATCTGTGACCTTTAAAAGTATAATACAGAGTTTTAACTTGAATATGGGAATTTCTGAACCAACAAGGCTTAAATCCTTGACTTGTATAGATAATATAATCCACAATCTCTACAATTGTCAAGGAAAAGTTGTAGAGTTATCTCTCTCAGACTATACCGCTCAAATCCTACAATG
Organism: Parnassius glacialis; assembly: GCA_033319125.1. Classification (NCBI taxonomy): domain Eukaryota; kingdom Metazoa; phylum Arthropoda; class Insecta; order Lepidoptera; family Papilionidae; genus Parnassius; species Parnassius glacialis. The sequence continues at coordinate 2,947,435 of JAVANC010000028.1, read as the reverse complement.
TCCTATTGAGAGAACCTATGATATTAAGTACTGGTGTGCAAAAGCGAGAAACTATTGCTTGGAAAATAGAACTAAATTTATAAATTCCATAAAATCTCTATCTTTCCAAGAAGTTTATGAAGCAAATGACCCTAATGATGCTTATAATAAGTTTCACGATTTACTCAAACTCGCACATCGCGGCAGAGGTCCCGATACCATCCACACCATCTGAATGATTGGCGGTCCACTGTGGTGTAGCCTCCACCATAGTATATATTAGTGTTAAGGTAGAATAAGTCAGACAGTATAATTAAAGATCTTGTACAAGCAACACGTCTCCTTCATTCAGCATCTTCCGAGTTCCGACATTACATGGCTACCCTGCCAGGCGGTACGCTGCGGCAATGCAAGCGCACCGCCGGGCCTATTTAAAATAAAACAAATGGGAATAAATATCGCTAAGTTAAATAAAGAAGACCTGAGTAAAATGATTGACAATAAAGTAATATTACAACGTAATGAATACAACACCGGACGTGACGAAACATACATAAATATGAATTTGAGAAGAAGCCACAATAACACAATAAGAATTTTATAGAAGCTAACTGAAAATGTAAAATATATAATATATAGTACTATGAAGACAACTAACGAAGAATGAGGAAATGTAATGCCGATTTTTTTCAATATGATGACCAAAGTTCAAAATTCAAGAAACGGCAGATTAGTTTTAAAAGGAAAGAAACAGTTGTACTTTTGCAAACTTCATCCAGAAGAATATGAAATATGAACCAAAAAGAACCAAGAAAAAAATATGAGGTTACATCGCATCAGCCTATTTTTTGTCATTTCTTTATAAGATTTCTTTAAAAAGTTCTAACTATTATAAATGTATTAAATATTCTGTATTTCATATACGTTTAAGTTGAAATAAATTATTAGAAACTATATATTAACGATTTATTACTTATTTTATTATTGTTTTAAAAATCATATTACAATAATTATAAATTAAGTTACGTAAGTGCCTCAGTAGCATATGTATTAAGGCACAAGTCGATTTTATAGTCACTTTTATTCAGTAATTGATATGCAAAGAAAATAATGAAATAATATGAAATATAAAATTTTTGCGTACTTAATTTCACCAAATTTATTGTTAAAATAACAATGTGATACATTTCGTTGTTTTTTTTCTGTAGTCTTTTAATATAAAATTATACAATTCATCCAACAAACTAATTCTACACATTCAACACCATATTTTTTACTATGTTTTAGACTATATAAAATAAAAATAAAAGTACATAATTGACAATAAAGTAATATTACAACGCAATGAATACAACACCGGACGTGACGAAACATACATAAATATGTTAATCAGCTAATTGAGGAGCTTAGAAGCACCAGACTGGGTTGCCACATTGGTTCTGAATGCTTTAATAACTTGAGTTATGCTGATGATATGGTGCTGCTGAGTCCCTCGATAGGTGCGCTGCGTGCACTACTCCAGATATGTGAGAAATATGCGATGGATCATAACCTATTGTACAACACCAACAAGTCTGTTTGTTTGCTTTTTAAGAGTGGTAGGGTTCAACCTCATATCCCCCCCATTGTATTTGTGTAATTCACAATTAGAGTGGGTAACGACGTTTAAATACCTGGGTCATATTGTTACTCAGGATCTGTGTGATGGTTCCGATATGGACCGCGAGCGACGTTCCTTGTCAGTGCGTGCCTACATGATAGCTAGACGCTTTCAAAAGTGTTCTTATACCTCAAAGCTGGCGTTGTTTTCAGCTTACTGTCAGCCACTTTACACTCCTCAGCTGTGGACGAATTACACTAAAAAGGAATATCGCAGACTGAAGGTGCAGTATAATGATTCGTTACGCGTGTTGTTCCGTCAGCCACGATACTGTAGCGCGTCCCAGATGTTCGCAGAGGCCCGTGTCGTTGGTTTGGATGCGTTGATCCGTCACCGTATCGCGCGATTTAGAAGTTTTGTTTTTGGGTCGCAGAATAATCTCATCAAAATTATTTGTAATATTTATGCATGTAGTGAAATTTTTAGTAGGTGGTCAAATTTATTAAAATCTTAATAATAAAATGTAATAATTCATTGATTAACCAATAATTATAATTAAAATTTACGGTATAGTGTAATAAAAAAAAATAATTTTATAATGGATCTGTGTTGTTGTTAATAATAATTTATTTGATACAGAATCAAATAAATTATTATTATTTAGGGGTATCTATATAGTTTTCTCATCTGGTTGGGCTGTATAAATATATAATTGTAAATGAAAATGATAAACATACATAAATATCAACAAAATAAAATAAATACATAAAAAATACATAAATAAATAAAAACCCCTTATTATTATTATAATGCATTTAATATTAAACGTACGTTATTTACGAGTAACTTGAAAATATTTGTCACATTTTATAATATTTGTAGTAGGTACTGTATTCAAAAAAATTCAATATATTAAGTAACATTTTAGGATGACCAGGTTCTGATTAAAGCAAATATATTTTTAAATTTAACCCAATTTTACTTCTGTCGTAATTTTTATTTAAATGTTCATAATTTTGAAGGATTAAAGAAAAATAGTGCTATTAATAAAACACAATTATTTTTCTTCTTTTCTAAAGGTATGAAAACCTTAAAACAATTTTAAATTATAGATAAGTGTAATAGTAACTAATAAATAACCTTAGTTAATATAACCTACTTAAAAATGAAAATTATTCTTCTCAATGTTTAAATAAATTAATGTTTTTGTTTATATAAACTTGGTAGCCGTTATAGTGATGACGACATATGTTCCCATTATTATTTCTTTGTTTAATTTGAAAATGAAATGGAATATTTTTTTAATTTCGATTTTATATTTATTAAACCTTCAAGTCATATGTTTTTATATTATTAAGTCATTATTTTTTTAAACAAAAGTAAAGTATTAATATCTAAATAATTTGTATGGATCATGAAAGAAATGTTTAATCAAATATAAAGGTATAAATAAATTAAGTATATAACTATAAAATTATAAGTATAAATGTGAATAAATATATAAAGGAAGGGAACTATTTAATGTGAATTTCTAAATAAATGACTTAATAAGTAACTGAATAAATCAGTATCGAAGTGATGTGTCGACCAAAATAAAATACGTTCGCGAATGTACACCTGATTTTGTCAAACATAATGCATCAACAATGCAACAATACATTAAGGCTTAAAGTACAGAATAAATAATAGTACTAAGTACTTAAAAATACATAATGTGACTACGGAATTATTATGTGCATAGGGGGTTTGGCCAACCACCCTTCCCCACCTAAGACAAATGTTATTATACATAATTAGAATGTAAGACTTTAATGATTAATTTCTTACTATATAAAAACATTTTTTTTATATTTTTCGTCAGTGGGAGGTGTGGTGTAGCTTCCACCATAGTATACATTAGTGTTAAAGTAGAATAAGTCAGACAGTATAATTAAAGTTCTTGTACAAGCAACACGTCTCCTTCATTCAGCACCTTCCGAGTTCCGACATTACACCACCACCGTGCGATTTAGAAGATATTTATCTTCCTTGCACAACTTCCTTGTGAAATTAATTACCATCAGCAATTTTTCTGGACCGATACTACTTATTGACCTTCAAGAAAAGAGCGTACTCCTTTTTAAAATGCCGGTAACGCATCTACAATACCCTGGTTCCCCTGGTGTTGCAGTTGTTCGTGAGCGGCGGTAGTCACTTACAATCAGGTGAGCCGCATACTCGTTTGCCCCTCTCCTATAAAAAAATATCTCTAAGAGACTCTTGATTTTCGGTTGTAAATAGCTCTAATGACCATTTTCTGTAAAACAAAAATAGTTTCTGAATCAGACGCATTACCTCATAGCAAAATCCCATAAGCTATGAAAATAACTGAAACTAATTTCGCTGTCTCGACACTAGTGAGAACTCTAATCTTTTTTACAGCGTAGAGCCACGCGGCGGCTTTTGCTGTCGCACGGATGGGCCGGCTCGAACCGGGGTGATACCACGACCTCACAGAAAACCAGCGTGAAGTAGAGGTTTATCTCTGCGTTTCGCTTGGTGAGTGCAGGTGGCCAAAGGCCCTTTTTACTGGAAATGAGGCATTCCATCTTAGTCCTCACGGGTGACAACGCATCTACATTTTGATTTGTAATAGAGGATAGATGTAGATGTCTGTGGGCTGCAGCAACCACTTACCATCAGGTGGACTGTGTGCTCGTTTGTCACACTTATCTTATAAAAAAAGAAGCAGAAAATAATTTTCTTGCTAGTTTGGATATATGGGAGCCCCACTGAAGCTTTGCGTCGAGCGTGATGCCAAGAAAAATAGTGGTTTCAACAGAGCTCAGTTCTTCCCTATTTAAAAACACATTAGTATTCAGATTTTTAACATTCGATGTTGTAAAATTAATACATTTAGTTTTATTTCCGTCTAAATTCAGATTATTACCGTTTAACCAATGTTTATAAATTTTTAATATAGCATTATTCCCTTCGTCACATTTAAATGATTGATGTTTAAGTTTTAAAATCAAGGAAATATCATCAGAAAATAATAATATATCATGATTATCCCCTACAAAATAAGGTAAATTATAAATGAACACTAGAAATAAGAATGGGCCGAGAATCAAGCCTCGAGGGACACCCATTAATACAGGTGACCCGGAAGAATTTTTACCATGGACAATAACTTTCTGCATTCTATTACTTTAATAAGAATGTCTTATGGTGAACACAGTCAAAGGCATTGGAAAAGTCAAAAACTATACCCATAGCATTCTCGGAGTTCTCCCATGCACAAAAAATAAGTTTAATAAGCTCAACTTCAGCATCAGTCGTCGAGCAACCCCTTGTAAAACCGAATTGATTTTTATGTAGCAATTTCTTAATATTAAAGAAACTTAAATCTGACGTGAAATCATTTTTTAAAAATTTAACTTAATGTCAGTACAAGGTTTCTCTACTTTTTGTCTATTTTTATCCATAAAGTTATTATTTAATATTTTTTTAAGATTTTTTATTTAAACAAAATCTACTAAAAAAAAATAAACAGAAAAATTTGGTAATAACCTAATGTTACGGTTTAGGCAAAAAATATAAAATTTTTGAAACGTGAATTTGTTAAACGTACGCGCGGTGTATAGCATCGGTGACAAGGTCGAACGGCCCACCTCCACGGTCGCATTCCACGGACGGACTTCGAGTCGACGGACGTTTTTAGTTTTTAGCGCCTAATTTGTTACGAACGTAAAATCCGCGAAAATCGTTGTATCCACGAGAACCCGTGTGTTCTTTAAAGACTTATTAACTTCGGTTAAATTAATTGTGCAACTCCGATAGTGATTTTTTTCTGAACTTCTTCTTTGGCTGTACCGTTACGTGAATAGACTGAAAGGGTGCCTCAAGAAGGGAATAGTTCCGGAACGACCAGAGGATACCTTTCCCAGGACAGTATTGTGTCATCTAGCCCAGGCCACTTACACACAGCTTCATACAATTAACACATACATTTACTACACTTTCATCAGCCGGGCAGATCCTGGTGAACCGTCTCCGCTTCAGAAGCAGGTGAGTGCCTTCCCATTAACGGGCTGTCGCCCCTTATAAGTTCATTGCAATTAAAGACTTTCCACTTGGCTTTGTGAGGCCCGACTTGCACCTGCATGTAGGTTCGTCCTTCAGGGCCCGGGAGGAATATACTCTTGTCAAGGCAGTTGCAAGCCGTAACATTTGGTAGCAGTTGCGTGGCTGATTGACTTTCAATCAAGCCACGGCCGTAACATTAATAATACGTAAAAGTATTCCTTTGCTTTTTGTACGTAATAATAAAATTATTTTCCTCACTGCTTTTGTTTATTATCGGGTAGATTGGGAACGCCACGCCCGTAGGTTACCAAGCGGGAATTTGTTCAGGCTAAGTACTCACCGTAGTTCTTAAGGCGAAGTACCTTAACTAGGTAGATAAGGTTGTCACGTAATCGGATAATTGTTGATCGTACTAGGGTTGTTACTTGCTAATTTGATTTGTGTTTTTTCGTGTTAACTTGTATTTAATTTAATAATTGTGTAATTTCTACTTAACTTGATTGATATGAACTGTATTTGTTATTTGCTAATTGATTTAAATTTGAGCCGCGTAGTAATTGTATTTAGTAGGGATGCCGTCACACAAGCTACTATTTCGTTGCTTGAGGACTGAGCTGCGCTGGGCTACCAGCGCATACGCTTTGATAGGTCGACTGGATAGGGTTTATAATATGAGGAAGAGGCTCGAGCAGGTTGATGCTCGAAGGGCTGCCGTGGAGGAGGCTTACGCTGAGCTCGGAGGTGGAAAAGGGAGTCCTGGACTCCTGCCGCGCGGACTACGAGCAGTTCCTCGCGCTCACGGACGACTTGATCGAGGCGGGGGCCAAGGACGCGGAGAAGGAGCGCGAGGCTCGGCTGAATGGTCTGCTCGAGTCCCCTCGAAAGCCGCCCACTCAGCCTGAGCTGTTAGGACGACCCCACTCTGGACCTGCCAAGGTTCTCCGGGGTCCTCTTGAAATGGCTGACCTTCGTCGTATATTTGACAGCTTGGTGGACGCCCGGAGGGACTTGACAAACTGCCAAAAAATGGGGGTACCTCCTGGCATCACTGGAGGGGGAGGCCCTGAGCGTCGTCGGACACCTTAAACTCTCGGACGACGCCTACCAAAACGCCAGGGACCTCCTCGCTGGAAGGTATGCCAACGTCTGGCGTATTGCTGACGAGCATGTTCGGACGCTGCTGAGGGAACGGACCAGACTACGGGAGGACATCGTGAATCCAGTCGTCGTAGCGTGCAACTCGTTGCGGCGGCTGGATTTAACGGTGGACGAGTGGTCTTTTCTGTTACTCCATATTGTGCTGTCCCGCCTGCCCCTCGACCTTCGGCTCCATTTTGAGGAGAGGTACGGAGGGGATGGTGCCTCGTATATTCCCCCTTTAGGGACCTGCTGCGGTTCCTGGAGGAGCAGTGTAGGCAGTTAGAAAACGCAGCAGGCGCCGTCGAGGGCCTCTCGGCTGCCGCCCGAGCGGTGCCCAGGGAGAGGCGGAATCGGACGGCCAAGGCGTTGCCCACCGCCCTGAGGCCGAGCGGAGCCTCCGCGGGAGGGCCTTCTCCCTTACCCTCCTATAGTGGCCTAGCAGCCCGGGAGGCACCTCCCTGCTCCTATTGTCGAGCGTCCGACCACCTAGCGACGTCGTGCCCTAAGTTGTTGCGCAAGCCGGCTTCGGCGTGGCAAACCATCGCAAGGGAGCGCCGCTGGTGCTACTCGTGCCTGAAGAGGCACTTACAACGAGACTGCCCGCACCAGCGGCCCTTCACGTACTGCCAGGGCAACCACCACATCATGTTGTGCCTGGGTGCGTGCGGCGCGTCCTCCCCGGGTCCTGCCAGCCCCCCAACTCCCACGGGCGGGGGCGCTCCGCCACGCCCTCTGTCGGGCGAAGCTCGACCGATGGTAGGTATCAGAGGTGCCGAGCCTCCTGCTCCTAGGGGACAAGCGGAGTTGGTGTTCAGCCTTGCCAGCGAACACCTTCGCATTTTAGTCAAGGTAAATGTCCTCGATGACATCGTAGGGTCTCTCCTTAACGTTCGTATAAATGACAGCGCGGTTCGCTGTGCGTCGGGTTTGAGACCGGCAGACCCTCGGTGGGCCCAACCGGGGCCTATAGATTTCTTACTGGGGGCCGACACGCTGATTTTCATAATGTTAGGTGAGATACGAGCTCTACAGCCCGATGGCCTGTCAGCTATATCCACGATATTTGGGCACAGCTTCTTTGGACCGGTTATGTGGTCCCCTCCCCCTCCGACGGCCGACACGCTCTCCGTTGTGGGCGTGTTCCTTTCGGACGCCGTCCAGCGGTTCTGGGAAATTGAGGAACCACCACATGCGGCTCGAATCAACCCTCTGAACCGTGAGTGCGAGTTGTTCTTCCAGAACAATACCGGCCGTCGGGTCGACGGTCGTTTCGTCACTCGCTTACCCTTTCTGGCCTCACGTCCTTATTTGGGCCAATCTCGTGCACTAGCCAAAAAGAGGTTGCTGTCCATGGAGCGCCGCATGCGGCGCGACCCAGCCTTTCGCAACAAATATGTCAAGTTTATGCGCGAGTATCAAGAGCTGGGTCACATGTCACCGTCCAACTTTGAATGGCGTTTACAGGAGCACTACTTCCTCCCTCACCATGCGGTCTTGAGGACCCCTGAAAGTAAGATTCGGGTGGTTTTTGACGGTGGTTCCGCCCCCACATCAAATGGTGTGTCCCTGAACCAGTGTCTTCACTCTGGTCCTAAACTGATCAAGGACATATCCGACATCTTGACCCAATTCCGTTGACACCAAGTGGTTTTTGTAGCGGAGTATATCGCCATGCGAACCCTCCTTGAACTCGCTGAGAGAGAGCGGCTGAGATGCGCTCGGGGAGCTTCTATTTTGAAGACTTTGGTCTATATGGACGACATTTGTACGGGCGCATCCACCGTCGAGGAGGCCCTTGTCTTGCGAGACGAAATAATTGCCATCCTGAAGTCCGGAGGCTATGAGTTGCGCAAGTGGTTGTCAAACTCCCCTTACATTTTGATGGACCTCCCAGGAGAGGATCAACAAGACCCTCATCTGTTCGAGCACCCTGAGAATCCTAATTTGTTGACTGTGCTGCGCATTCAATATCAGCCTGTTCAGGATAACTTCACGTATAGAACTTGAAAAACGTACGTAAAACTTGACCCACCTCCCAAAGCATGGACCAAGCGCTCCGTGCTGTCTAACGTAACTCGCACCTTCGACCCTAATGGATGGATCACCACGGTCATCTTTTTGGCTAAGTGCTTTCTTTAAAAGCTCTGAGTGTCCGGGTTGGGTTGGGACGAGCCTATTAGCGGGGTCCTCTTGCGAGAGTGGCTCTCCATGCTCTCCTCCCTTCCGGATATCAACCGGGTTTCCATACCAAGGTGCTTCCTCCCTCCAGGGAAATGCAGGGCTACCCTACATGGGTTTTGCGACACCTCTGAGAAGAGCAATGCTGCTGTCTTATATTTGCGGACTGTGAGTTCCTCTGGTCATACTGCAGTCCATCTCGTACTCGCCAAAAGCAAGATTGCCCGCCCCCCTTAGGTCCCGCTTAACTATCCCTAAATTGGAACTGTCCGGTGCCGCTCTTCTCACGTGGCTCCTCAACCACGTTCACTCGTCCTTGAAGCCTGTAATCGACATTACGGACGTCTACGCATGGTCGGACAGTGAGATAGTACTTTGTTGGCTCCGAGCCGCACCTCACAATCTTGAGGTCTTTGTGGCGAACCGCGTGTCTCAAATCCAGAGTTCTTAGATCTCTCAACTGGAGACATGTCCCAGGGGAGTTGAATCCCGCAGACTGCGCTTCTCGCGGCTGTGAGGCCCCCGCGCTGGTTGACCACCCACTGTGTTGGGGTCCCGGGTGGTTATCTGAGCCTCAGTAATTCTGGCCCCAGGGTAATTACTTCGAACCTACCGATTTGCCGGGCGTACGAGCCCGAGTAGGAGTGGGCAAGGATATGCCCACTCGGGATCTCTCCCTTCTGGAACGGTACACCTCTCTCGATAAGCTCTAAGGAGTGACTGCTTGGCTGCGCCGCTTCGTCCGCAATTCGAGAGATCCGTCCAACCGACTCTCTGATTGCGTTTTGTCCCCTAGCGAGCGTCGTGAAGCTTTGATGCATTGGACGAGTATGGTCCAAACGGAGCATTTTGTGTCCGTTATTAAAAACTTGAAGCGTGGCTCCGTTATCAAGGGCGCTCTGGCCAACCTGAACCTCTTTCTGGACGACGCTGGGATGCTTCGCGTGAAACGAGCCCCGCACGGCAGTTGGACGTTTGAAAAACTCTCAACTGCCGTGCGGGGCTCGACACCCGTTTCTGCTCCCTAAGGACGGCGCCCTTGTCCGGTTGCTGGTAACCCACCACCATGTTAAGAATGCCCACGCTGGGTGTAACGCTCTTTCGGCTATTTTGCAGCAGGAGTTTTGGATTTTGGCTGGCCGACGCACCATTCGGAGCGTCATCTTTAAGTGTATCCCCTGTTATAAACTGAAGGCCCCCATATTGCAGCCTCTGATGGGTGACTTGCCGCCCGACCGCGTCAGGGCCATCCGACCATTCGCTGGAGTCGGAACAGACTTTGCTGGCCCCTTCCTCGTCAAGTCCTCTAACCTTCGTAACGCGCGTTCGCATAAGGCCTATCTTTGCGTCTTCGTGTGCCTCTCCACTAAGGCCGTTCACTTGGAACTTGTAAGCGCCCTCAGCACGGAAGCCTTCTTGGCCACGCTTGGCCGTTTCGTGTCGCGGCGCGGTTTGCCGGACTTGATCCGGTCGGATTGCGGAACGAATTATAAGGGCTCGGATAGGTATCTTAAGGAGGTCGTCGAATTTCTGTCCAGCCACCGGACTTATTTAGGCAATGCTATGTCAAAAAGGGGCATCCAGTGGAAATTCGAAACTCCGACGTGTCCCCACTGGGGCGGTATTTTCGAGGCGGTGGTTAAAGTTGCAAAAACGCATCTCCGTCGCGTTATTGTTGAAACTATTTTGACATTTGAGGAACTCGCCACTGTATTCTGTAAAATTGAGGCGGTACTCAACTCTCGGCCCCTCTATCCCCTCTCATCAGACCCGAATGATTTGGAGGTTCTAACCCCGGGACACTTCCTGATTGGCCAGCCGCTTAACGCCCTGCCCGAGTACCCCTTCAGGGAAACGAACTCTTCGCGGTTGAACAGATTTAACCTGCTACAACAGATGACTCAGAGTTTTTGGCACCAATGATCTCATGAGTACCCACATCTTTTGCAGCAGCGCGTTAATTGGTCTGACAAGACGGACCCTCCTCGGGTTGGAGACCTCGTTTTGGTTAAAGAATCCAACGCTTTACCTTTGTATTGGCGCCGTGGGCGTATTGTTAAGTTGTCCTATGCATCGGATGGGGTGCCCAGAGTGGCCGAGGTTTTGGTCGGAGATTCGGTCTTGCAATGTGCCGTTGCGACCTTGTCCCGTTTGCCAATCTACTCGCGGACATAATTCCTTATGTCCGGGGCAGGGGTTTGTTTAGGCAAAAAATATTAAATTTTTGAAACGTGAATTTATTAAACGTATACGCGGGGTATATCATCGGTCACAAAGTCGCACGGCCCCCCTCCCTGGTCGCATTCCACGGACGGACTTCGAGTCGACGGACGTTTTTAGTTTTTAGCGCCTAATTTGTTACGAACGTAAAACTCGCGAAAATCGTTGCGTCCACGAGAACCCGTGTGTTCTTAAAAGACTTATTAACTTCGGTTAAATTAATTGTGAAACTCTGATAGTGATTTTCTTCTGAACTTCTTCTTTGGCTGTACCGTTACGTGAGTAGACTGAAAGGGTACCTCAAGAAGGGAATAGTTCCGGAGCGACCAGAGGATACCTTCCCCAGGACAGTATTGTGTCATCTAGCCCAGGCCACTTACACACAGCTTCATACAATTAACACATACATTCACTACACTTCCATCAGCCGGGCAGATCCTGGTGAACCGTCTCCGCTCCAGAAGCAGGTGAGTGCCTTCCCATTAACGGGCTGTCGCCCCTTATAGTTCATTGCAATTAAAGACTTTCCACTTGGCTTTGTGAGGCCCGACTTGCACATGCTTGTAGGTTCGTCCTTCAGGGCCCGGGACGAATATGCTCTTGTCAAGGCAGTTGCAAGCCGTAACAGTTACTTAAATACGTTTTGTAAGTAAATACAACCTGTGTTCTTATTGTCTAATTTAGTTTGTAAAATTAAGTCCCGCTGGATATGTTAATGGTTCTTCCCAGAACAGAGGTTTTTTCTGAACTAATAGGAAAAATTACCTTTATTTGATGTTACTTATAATCTTAGTAAAAACATAATTATTCTATTCTATTCCATTTTATTTTAATTCGCTCAAAGGTTCCAGCGAGAAAAATTTCGAATTGATCTCATCTCAAACCATGATTATTGACCAGTCTAACAAATAGGTCACGCAGTAGCTTTTTTAATGTATTATTACATCTTAATGACAGGATCATTGAAAATGAAGTTTCGTAATTAATTTTTTTTCTAACATCAAAGGTCGTGAAATAAAACCTTACATCCGTCGCTCTTTGGTCGTCTTTGTACCATCATTAATAATACATAATGAGACATGCGATTCGGTCTAAAGGAAATTTATTATTAATTTTTACGTAAATTACGAACGAACTGTACTTTGTCTTGCTGACAAAAATAAATGAAGCGATTGTTGTTGCGTTTTTTATCATAACTTATCAATATTTAATTTTGCAAAATTATTTGTTACATTTGAATTAAAATATGAATTATAATTATGTATTAATTTCTTTAGAGTGATGATTATTTTTCTTGCTATATATAATTTTATAATAAAATAAAAAAAAACTTATTCTAAATGAAAATAAAATGTAATTTACACAAATAACACACTGCTGTAGAATTTTATCATTATTAACTACTCTTCAAAATGTTTATCAGATGTTAAATATTTTACTGTGGAATTTGTATTTTGCTTTAAAACTTTTTTGGAATTGTTTGAGCACATTTTGACCAATTCGCTATTTATTTCTACAAGCATGTAAATAAAAGTTGCTTCATCTATGAGTTTCTATTTAATTGTGAAATCACTGCTATTCATTGTAGAATTTAAAAATTAAGTCCTGCTGGGTTTCTTGTTGGTTATTTCCAGGAGAAAAGTAATTTACGAACCAATGGTTAAATATGATTATTCCTTTCTAACTTTCTAATATGATTTATTTTTTAATTTATATTGAATTCAAATTATTATAATATTCTCACCTACTTTATGTACACTGCTGAACTATTCATCAAGGTAGTACAAGGAGTACTGCTGTCGCATATGGGCTGATATTGCAAAATGCGACGTAGCATCGTTGGACTGTGTAAACTGATTTTATTCATTTCAAATAAAATTATTTATTAATTTGTGAATATTGTAAGTTAGATGTTATTCAAATTTACAGTTTACGCATATATAAAATAAAATAAGGCATATATAAAAAAATAAATATAAGTTAAGCATATATAAAATAAAATATATATTCACAAAATGCTTGGTATATTTTAAGTCAAAGCATCGTGCAATTACATTTATGACATATAACACACTCCTTAATGACGACTCTGCGTAAATACTGAGAAGAAAATAAAATCTTGGTTTAAACCAAAATTTTGGTCGACAACCCCGAGCACACACACAAAAATTGTACGAGTAAAAGATCTCACGATATTTTGCCTTTACCGGCGTAGATGTGATTAATTGAAACTGAAAATTTCAGTTAATCTCTTCTTGGGGCTCGGTGTGGATTATATTTGGGTTATTTGCGTCCTGGGAATGCACGGCAAGCGCTTAGTCCCTGAGTTACAACGGCTCTAAACTTCAATATTGTGCTTAGTATTAATCCCCTAAGCCTTTATTATAATATGCGGCAGTTGTTTCTATACATAATTGCCTTTTTTCTCACGTAGTGCAATGGTAGTAATAAGTACTATAGTAAATAGTTTAATGACAATCAGAATAGAATAAAACATATTTTTTATTTAATATAGATTACAAAAATACTTATTTAAACATTTGAACTTATTGACCTTTTTACATGGGAAAATGCCTACGCTGTTACAACCTACAAAAAACGTATTGGACTTGCACCGACTAAAATCCCACGATGATCTACCTTCGCTGCATATTGATAGGGCTACGGGAACGCTATCGGAACTAATGTCCGAGATCCCAGGGCCACCATACGTCACATATTTTCTGACGAAAGAAATGTGTAAGATATAATTGATTAAGTTTTTTAGAGCTTTACAGCGTCTGCAAAGCGATACTGCCAACTAAAAGTGTCTGAGAATATTGATGACTGATTTTTAACGACATTATCTAATATATACGTAAAAATCAATTGAGAGAATTAACGTGAGGTGATTAATGTTTTTACGTATCTCGATTACCTGATACCTGAAAAATGCCCCATTGGACAAGCTAGCAGGTAGGCAAGGGATCTTAGTACATACTAACATTAATCAATCTTACACATTACGTTCGTAAGAAAATAAGTGACGGCTGGTGGCCCTGGAACCTTGTTCTATAATATTAGATATATGGGAGTCTCAATGCAGCTTTGCGTTAAATATTTTTTCGATAAAAACAGTGGATTCAACAAGACTCAGTTCTTTCCCACTTATAAGCACACTGGTATACTGGATATAATAACGGAAATCCCCATCTATCAGCGGTTTTCTTAATATATTTTTATTTTTATATTTTACAATATCCCCGATAATAATTTACAAAATTCAAATTATTTTGCACATAAATTTACATCTTGTTTGAGTTATGACTTGGCGAAGGGGAGGAATTCAATGACTTTGTAGTCAAGGTAGGAATATCTGTAAAATATTGTTCAAAAACCATAGTAACAACTTGAACTACCAATACAGTCTATCAAAAGTACATTACTGTATTAAGATCACTCCCATTGATATATAGATGGGCGATCATACGGAAGACATTTGCCAAGGTTACCACGCTTAATAAGTGGGTTGGTAACGCAGTATTTTTTTGGAATGAAGTTCCTTATCGAGCGGTACGGATTTGGCGGATGGGACTTAGGCGACAAAAAGTGTACGATTTTTCGGTCGCAACCACATCTGACCTAGTATAGACGGCCTTGGCGGTTATAAGGAAGCGAGATGGAATAATATCCATCTCCCTCGCACTTATTTTATTTCGTCATAAAAGAAATATTATTTTATTTTAAATAACGCTTCATTTTAATAGACGCTAGTAATACATTTATTTGTGTTTGTTTATCAATAATATAAAACGTTTATCAGTAATAATATACTACGAAAGGAACTTCGTTCCAACCAAGTGTTCCACGACACTTACGCATGTTTTTTTGTTTTGTTCACCTGTAACCAAGGAGATGCTGTTGCTCATATCCTTGTCAGCTCTCCTCTGACGCTTCTTACGGCACCCACAGGAAGATATAGGGTGGTGGATATTCTTACACCTCATCTATATGGCTACACCTTGATCAGATTTTGTTAAAACATTGTTAAAAAAACTTGGAAGTTTAAATATGAGTAATGTAGTTTCATCTTCCTAGTTTCGCTATTGATTATACTCTACGGTATTTTAATTTTATTAGAGGGTGGTCTTAATTTTGTGTTAAAATGTAAAGAATAAGGCTGAAAAGAACTCTCTTTTAAACAATGGAGAACCAATTTTTACATATTATTTTAATGTATCGCTCTCTGAATTGTAATCGTAAGCGAAAATTGACATGCTGGACATAAATACTCAAAATTCCGATATTCAACAAGCAGGGATAATGGTAGAAAAAATATCTTAGTTAATAATATTTTTACATCTTTAGTCTACATCGAGACGTCACATACCTCAGTCCCCCCGTGGCCATGAGTACTGTAGAGCTCCCAAAGCCAAAGTCAAATTAATGCAATATCTGTAAAATTACTTTCATTTAATATGTAGTATTTGCGTAAATGTAAGAAATCAGTAGTCCCGATATAACTCTAATGATCTGTAAATTCATTCAAAAATATTTTCTTCTAACTTTATCTAATATTTCAACCTTAAGGGGGTAACAAAAACTTTATTACCAGCCTCCTAGGGAGTACCAAAATTAACATCAAGCAGATCCGATATCCGACTATTGTGAACAAAGTTTAACCTTATCTGATTAAAAATCGGGACTGCAATCCGAAAACTGGGAAAAGGCCGGCACATTCTACATGCTTAAAATAACTAGACAAGTTAAGAAGTCAATGATATCGATACTTTCTGAAAATATCCGATCAAAGTAAAATACCAACAAAGGAGTCAACTGTCGAACTTTGTTAAAATCGACAAGTTTAGGACTAGCTGTTTTCTTTTTATTCGTCTAATAGTTCCCGTTTTTAAGATCAAAGCTAAATTAAGGTATCATATTCTCCGGTGCTCATAATGTTAGTAGTGAAAACAGAAAATCCTAAAGGAAAGATTTAATATAACTTTCGAGTAATTTCAGAGTTTACAAGCAGAAATTGTTGAGGTTGGTGGATTTATAGTTCAACGTGTTTATTGAATTACGTCCATGATGGGATGTAATCTAATTTAAAATGAAATTTAAAATAACGAAATTTTGAAATTACCAAATAACAAAGTTGTTGAGATGCTTGAAATTTAAAAATGGAACGCATACGTTTTATAAGTTTCTAAAAAACAAATTTATTTAAAACTAGAATTCCATAAGCCAATTGCTCAATATTAAAAAAAAACAAATTTCTATTTATTTTCCTGCAACGCTTCCCGCGCTTTTCATTTAAAACGATGGATCTTAACCGTCAACATTTGCGCGCTATGATATATTACGATTTTGGTTTAACCGAACAATTAAGTTTACCACGGTTACAATGAGCAATAGGGGACTTAGCTCCATCACGCACAACAATTTTTAGGTAGTTTGCTGAATTCAAAAGGGGTAAAATTAATCTTAAAGATGACCAAAGAACCGGGGCCCCGGAAATAGCAGTAACGGTAGACAATGTATGGACTACTGAAATTTTGGTAAGAGAAAACCAACGAGTCACATATACGGACATCGAAAAGATAATAGGCATTAGTTCGGGAAGCATTCGTACCATTCTACATCAACATCTTGGAGTGAGGAAGTTTTGTTGTGGATGGATCCCTCGTTTGCACTCCGAAAACAAAAAACAGACTCGTGTGGATTAGTGCCATGAAATGCGTCTACGTTTTGAAAACGGGGCATCTAGGCATGTTTCAGAAATTGTTACTAGTGACGTGACATGGATCTATCAATATGATCCGGAAAATAAAAGGCAACCATTGGTATGGGTCTACTCAGAAGGACAGTTACCGACAAAACTACAAAGACCTCGCAACGTCTGCAAAAAAAATGCTGGCTAGGTTTTTTTTTTGGCGGAGCGGACAATTGTCGACGTCAATGGTGGAAAATTGTGGGTCAGTCAACTCTGAATGGTAAACTACAGTTGAATTACCCAAAGCTTTTCAAGCTGGGCGGGAGAGAAGACCAAAGACCACTTGGGGGCGAGAAGACCAAAGACCCCAAGCTTTCGCAACGAAAGCTTCGGGGAATCATGATGCATCACGATAACGCCTCTTCACATCCTCCCTTAGACCAAAAGAATTTATTGAGGAATCTAGTATTGAAACTTTAAGTTACCCACCCTACAGCCCTGACTTAGCTCCTTGTGATTTATTTTTGTTCCTTAGAGTCAAAGAAAAAATAAAAGGAAAGCTTATTTCAAGCGCCAAAGAAGCCGTGGCTGCCAACGAAGAAGCGATTTCTGACCTGTCAGATCAAGACTGGCAAAAGTGTTTTCAGAGTTGCTTTAGGCGAATTTAAATTTTGTTAGGAGCATGATGGAGAATATTTTGAAAAGATGTGAAATAAATATTAATAATATCTAGAATACTTTTTGTATATCTCAAAACTTATTGAGTGACCTACGTATGACGGAACAGCGTCAAATACGATACCGCTATAATTGCGGTCGTTTATAATTATATCCTTTAAACTTTGCGATTAAAACAGATCTTTTATTTCAGCAGTGGGCAAAATTTACGGGTGACAAGAAGCAGAACAATTTAGTTTCTTTCGCCATCGCCATGTAAGCGAGATATAACAAATGATTGTTATAAAAGAAGGTGTATACTTTGCCAATCATTATTATTTCTTCAGACGACTTGGAAAAAGGACGTAGTTCTCAATTTGTTTATATGATGTTTTGTGTGTATAAACGTACATAATCAATATCTTCGTCAATTTTAAGCCAATTTTTATGATTTCTTTTAAACGTATAGGCTATAAGGCAGAAAAAATCTTGATGATGGCGGAGAAAATAGAAGGTGAAGTTTTTAATCTAAATATTTAGAAACATTTACATAGATCCTCTTATATTCCCTAGTTCACCCAAAATGATCGAAAAAATAACTTTTGATAAGAAGTAAAAGCTGTATTCAAAGCATACGTGTACGCACACACATAACAGAGCGTCGTACCTTTTGCCGTCACGGAATACGAGTCGGTTTTACTGCCAATGTGCGCCAATAGGTTTTACAAACAAACAAATTAAGAACAACAAAACGAACAAATTGTAATGTATCAAACAAAATTTGAAAATAATTGCACCAGATAGTTCGGTTGCGGCGATAATCAACAGAAAGAAATGTCTGTGAACGGCCTGTTAAATTGAATGCATATTTTTCTAGTGGTGCGTGAATCGGATCAGACAATTTATGGTGAAATATTTAGCCTTAAATGATTTTTTTCAATAAATGTAGTGATACAGGCGCTTTGCGAAACAGATTACTAAATACAAAACAGCTTTAAATATGTGAAAAAAAAAACTGGCAGAATTAAAATAAATCTAAATGTTTTTTCACAATTCCTTACAGCCTATCATAAGGATTCGTCTTTTTAAAATACTCTTCAAAATAATAAAAAGCTGCGGTTACGAGGTCTCCTGTCAACCGTAGCAATTGTAGAAAATATCTGCTCTATGAGACAATCTATGGTGGAGGCGTATGGTCAGGAGTGTATTTTGAGACGTTATAATAATATTGAAGTGCTTTACAATTTGCCTTTATGATTGTGAAACCTCTATTTTAATATTACATATAAGCTTACGGCGTCATCAACTGTATCACAGCTTCGTAACACGATCGATACTGTTAAAAATATAAAGTAATTTAGCGGTGTCGCTTCCTCGCACTCGCTGAGGGTATTCGATTTATACTAAAGGTTCTATGTTAGTATTTGAACGGTTTAAGATGTTATCCGGGAAATGAATGTTTTGCCTTACGTTGAACGTGATACTGCGCGCGATATAACAGAATAAGAAGAAATTCCTTTCATCTATAGTGAGACTGGATTGTATAGTAAATACTAGCTGGCTGGCAAGTCATCATTGGCAACACGCACTGGTTGTACAATTTGGTTTTCAGGTTTAGAGGTATATCTGACGAGAAGATGTATCGTAATTTTTCGAACGTGGCCCAGCCGAATTGAATCCGTCAATTGACCTCTCGGTCGATGTTGGAATTACCTAGTCAGACTATTTGCCCCAGGTAAACATACTCGTCAACAACTTAGTGAGTGGAGCTTAGTGCTCCTAACAACTATCGGCATAGGTGTGACATGGACATAACACATGATCTTGTTTTTTTCATGTTTACCTAAGATATATCCGTTTGGAGACACTATTGAGGTCATTGAGCAAAGTGCTAATGTCCTCCAGTGATTCTGCCCTAAGGACTATGTCGTCGGCAAATCGAAGGTAAGTGAAGTACTCACCATTGATGTTAATTCCGTAACCTTTTCAGTCTAGTAGCTTGAGAACGTCTTCCAATGCAGCGGTGAGGAGTTTCGGGGACATAAAGTCACCCTGTCTTACACCTTTCTGCAGTTGGAAAGGTTTAGTATACTGTTTCTGTACTCATGTAGCTACTGTAAAAACACTTCACCACTTTGATATACTGACAGTTACATTGGCACCGTTTAAGGACTATAGCACCGGCTACTATACCGGCGACTATAAACCGGACGGTGGGCACCGTCGAAATATGGGAACGCTCATCTACAACCCGTTGACATAGCTAAACGGATTAGTAAGCTGAAGTGGCGGTGGATCGGTCATATAGCTCGAAGAACTGACAACCGATGGAGAATATAGGTTCTCGAGTGGCGGCCTCGTACCGGTAGGTGAAGTGTAGGGCGACACCCCACTAGGTGGAGTGACGAGCTGGTAAGACATGCAGGCAGTCGATGGATGCAGTTGGCTCAGGACCGTGCTTTGTGGTATTACTTGGGCAAAGCTTATATTCAGCAGTAGACTTGTGAAAGGCTGTAATAATTGTGATGAAGATGATGACTAGCTGGCTTGGCAGACGCTTTTTGACATTTCCAATAGTTAGTGTGATCAATTTTATTTGGAAATAAAATTTATAACTAACTCGACCACATATTGGTTCCAGATTTTGTGACTATCTTTCATGGCACTAAACAACGTGTTTTGTCAATATGAGTAATTTTTATCAAAAAATATACAGTTTTAATAACTTGAATATAGCACTATCTATTGGATTCTATCGTAACTGTAAGCCATTGCCCTGCAAAGCCTTGCCCTAAATTGAATATATTTTGTGAAAATAAGAACAATTAGTAAAGTCCTAGTGTTCACGCCCAAACGCTGATAGATACAGGTAAGTACTCTTTATTTGATAAGCCTCCCCATTAAAGTGTAGTAGGATTGAATCCATCCATCCATGTGGCCATCTGGGGCGCGACCTGCGGCTGCTCGTTGAATCTTCCACTCATGGGCCCCGGGATATTCGACATTTGCAGGGGCACCTGTAGGCCGTAACACCTAGTTTTATTAATTTTATCTTTTTTTAAAGGATAGGGTGACTAACGAGCACACAGTCCACATGCTGGTAAGTGGTTGCTGTGGCCCATAGACATCTACACCTATCCTCGTATGTAAATCAAAATGCAGATGCGTTGTCACTAACTATGTTGTGAACTAAGATGGCCTTTTTTCTGGTAAAAAGGGTCCCCGGTTCTCTACACTCACCATTTGAAACAAAACTGTAAGAAATAAACATTTTATGAAGGAATCGACTTACGTATATGCATTACCAGTTTAGGTTTATTTTCTACTATGCGGGGCCCTCTCCTGTATTATATCCTGTTTGCCAACGACATTCCTCTTCCGTCGAAAGGTTTTCAGCTATCCCTCTTTGCAAACGACACTGCACTCTACTGTAAAGGTATCTCACCTTTTATACGAAACATGATCCAAAAGTCAGTTGATGACTTAGGAGCTAGGTTCCAAAGATGGCGTATGGATGTGAAACCGCAGAAGAGATCCGCCGTTCACTTTGATCATAAACGATGCCGCTTCACGACCATCCCACCAATCCATATGCTAGGGGCCCCTGTCCCCTGGCATATGACCGCCAAATGTTTAGGTGTCGCCCTTGACACGAGGCTCACCTTCGGGTCTCATGTCAAAAGTGTAACCCAAGTGTAACGCAAGTTTTTACCTGAGTAGGCTCAACAATATGCGGGGCCGACACAGTAAAATGTCCCTCTGCAACAAGCGAACCCTTTATAAGGTTTGTATATGACCAGTCATGACTTACGCGGGCCCCATATTTTCCCACGGTAATCCCAAAATCGTTAACGAACTCCAAATAGTTCAATATCTCTTCTATCGTCGAGCTACGAACGCACTCTGGTACGTCCGTAACGCCGACCTCCATCGAGCCTTAGAGCTCCCCACAGTCCAGCAATTTCTAGAAATACTCTGAGAACTTCTTCAAAGCCTCAGATACTCACTTTAATCACTTCATTCGTGAGCCAGCTTCCTATTCAGCCACACTCCCTTCTCGCTATCGAGTCCGTAGACCGAGAAACTTTCTCTCGGACCCGCCAAACCAGCTTTCGGCCGACCTGAACTGCTTCCTGGAGGCTCAGGCCGACTCTTCTTAATTTGCCTTAGTTAGGCTCCCCCTCAGCGGCTCGTCGCCGCCTGCGCCCCCTTTTCCTTAAAGAGGGTCGCTTCCGATTCGGCAGAAACGCCTCATAAGCCAATGCCAGTCTCACAGGTTGTGTTTAGTGAAAAGGCACTTAGGTTAGGTTAGGTTAGTTGCAGTGAGTCTCACATAGCCACGACAGCCGGCTGTCGTGGTATGCTTAGAGCATTCACCACCTGCCTTCATCGCATTCCGGAGGGTAGCCCTTTTCAATTGCTTCTGGGTGCAGAAAAAAAACAGACAGGGTAGATCTTTGTTACTTGCTACTTTTGCTTATATTTTAGTTGGTAATTATTGCAGGCCTCATTCAAAGTATTTATACAATCATATAGCCTCATACAGTTTCATTCGTGGTACTCTTGGATTATGTAGGTGATCCTAAGAATAATATTTGGCAGTGATGGTTTACGGCAAGGTTCGTTACGGTCATAAATTAGGGTCACACTGTCGGGAATATATAGATATATAGTTCAACTATGACCATCTTTGTACGATTTCAGCATGTAAGTGATTTGATATAAACTGTATTATTTTCAAAATCGAGAATTTTTAAATTTATATAAGTCACTATAAGTCTGAATTGAAAATAAGTCCTTCAGTTAAAATCATCGTATTTAGTCCCATTTTAGTCGTAATAGAGGACAAACCGCGAACTCAACAAAGCCCACGTTTTGTGACAGCCAACTTTGACATACACTTTTTTAACGCCAGACACCAGTTTTTTACAGACTTAAGACAGTGTGTAGTGTGTATATTTAAAGTAAATGTAATCAGTAACGCTTCTTTTACTGATTCCTCTTCTTCTTTTAGTCCTTTCTTCTTTATATCCCACATCTTCTACAAAC
Source organism: Parnassius glacialis (assembly GCA_033319125.1). Classification (NCBI taxonomy): domain Eukaryota; kingdom Metazoa; phylum Arthropoda; class Insecta; order Lepidoptera; family Papilionidae; genus Parnassius; species Parnassius glacialis. The sequence continues at coordinate 2,924,852 of JAVANC010000028.1, read as the reverse complement.
GTATATCACGTTAAGTTTAATCTTAAACATAACTTCGAATTTTCAGCACTAAGTATGACCGCTGCAGAAAATTCGTAACAGATGTACGCCGCAGCTGACCTTTGAAATATTGCGCTTCTCTATGCAATAACTTTGTATTAAATTGCACTTTATTCCAACTGAATCTTTTATTTAAAATTGAAAGATATGAAAAGGAGCAAATGTATTGAGATATTTTTAATATTTCTAAGTTGGTAGAACTCTTTTTTGTGCCTAGAAGTTCGTCGATGAAGAACCAGACCCTTTTTACTGGTAACGAGGCATTCTATCTTAGTGCTCAAGGTATAATGCGAAAACAATTATATAAAATTTGTATTATTCTTTGTATAGATTTAGTTATAGCACAGTTTATTCTCATAAGCCTTTCAAAATTCAATATCATTTACTGTAATTAAAGTAAAAACCGTTGTAATTAATAAAACAAATAAATATCGGATCGGGGACGGACCACGTCCTCACAGAATACCAGCGTAAAATAGCAGCTTAATACTGCTGTGTTTCGTATGTTGAGTGTAGAGTACCGGAGACCCATTTTACTGGAATAGAGGCATTCCATCTAAGTCCTCATGGGTGACAACGCATCTGAATTTTGATTCGCAAACGAGGATAGATGTAGATGTCGTATCGAAAGATGATGTAGGGCCACAGCAACCACTTACCATCGGGTGGACTGTGTACTCATTTGACACTCAGTCCTATAAAAAAAACAACCGGAGATCCTTTCACTGGAAATCAGTTAATGGAAATAATTAATCCTCAGGGATGACAACGCATCAGCATTTTGATTATTAATCGAAGATAGACGTAGATGTATATAGACCACAGGTCTACTTACCGTCAGATGGACTTTGTACTTGTTTGTCACCCCAAGTCTATAAAACACCTGTAAAAAGTTCACAATTGATCGTTATGAAATAAAATGGAATGTAATTACTAATTTTCTTCGACGTAGTCTCCCAGCGAAAAATAGCAGCTTAATACTGCTATGTTTCGTATGGTGATTGTAGAGAAACGGATACTCTTATTTATTTTAAACTGGCGCTACTACGTTTTTTTTATTGACTAGGTGTCTTTTTAAGATAATAAAACACAAATAGCGTGAAATTCGTCCGTAGATACTTATACTTTTATAGCAACGCACCTGCAATTCATCTGGTGTTGCAAGTGTTCATGCAGATTGTCCACGGTGACCACTTACCATCAGGCAAAGCGCAGCTCTGTTTGCCTTCTCTTCTATAAAAACCCATTATTGGTGAGAATGTAAGATGATTGGATCAGATAAACATACATAGTACATTGTATCCCTAGCTAAGCGAAAGGTGAACGCAAATATTTGTTTACTAGAGAAACTTGGGTTCAAGTCCTTAATACAAGTTATAACAAAATATGTTTTGATAACAAGGAAAAGTTGAAGATCGGCAATAAGTTGTTAGTATATTGAAAGAAAATCCTCTGGGAATTTTACTACTATCAATTATGTGAGTGTAGTAACTTTGAAGCTTGGATTATATGCATGATTGATACGGTGAATGTTGTCACCTACTGTGTATGTATTGTAATCAAAATGAGAATATATACGACAGTGGATTAAGTAATTGAAGAAGAAGTCAGGTTGCTATCAAACGAACTTTATTAAAAAAATCAGGAGGACTTAAAGTCTTGCCCTAATTTTTATATTTTAGACATGCAGTCTCTTAACGGTTTTATCAATATAGTTTTTTTTTGGATCTTTCCCTCTCCAGCGATGTCTGGTATGTCAAAATGGGCTTTTTTTCAGAACTTCCATGCACTTATTTCGATTGAAGTTAAAGATCAGGTAAATTAAAACATTTCTTCGTGTTGTTTAAAATTTCATAGCAAAAGTAGATTTGTAAAATATTATTTTCTCTGAAAAATTAATGCTCGGTAAAATAATGCGTTAATTGAGTTACAATCGATTACAATCAGTTGCAGAGCGTTGTCAATTTAAACTCGCTTTATTTTTGCTGCCTCACTAACAAGATGGAAAATTAATGAGTGCGAACCAAATGACAAAATGGTGGCTTGCGCTTAATGATATGGAAAAATGCCTTTTATTTAACTGCTCTCGAGAGATTTTAATTTATACTCTTTTTGTATTTACACAGTGTATAAAATTAAAAAAAAAAACAAAACGTACATATTCTGTGTTTGTCATTTGTTTACTCCAGGCCACAAACATCCATACACGATTATACGTACTACTAAATGTCTCGAATCGTTTTTGCCTGGAAGTTCATGTGGGTAGGTCCACCATCCTACCTGTTTCTTTTACCAAACAGCAGTCCTTGCACTGTGGTGTTTCATTCTGAATAGTAAATAGAGCCAGTATAATTGCCGGCTGTAAGACATTCCATTATTGCCCTCAGTGGTGATAACGAATCTAAAGCATCGACTACAGGCACCCATCTGCTGCAGAAGTACATACTAAAACTATTAAGTGGACTGTAAGTGTGTTTGTCAATTCAATTTTCATTAAAATATTAACTTACATTATACATTCTTTACCTAACTAATACATAAATTGTTTTGACGATTAGGGTCACCAAAGGTGCGTCCGGCACTAGTTGGGCCGCGGATGTGTGCGAAAGGGTTCCCCTTTGCACTGCCAATATGCGGTGAAGGTAACACACCATGGGGCTTTTAGTCGGTACAAATCGGACAAAACCCGTCCCTTCCCCACGACGTTGATCGCCTGGTTTTGATATAATCATAACAAATTTAACCAAGCACTACACATTTATTGATAATATTGAGGAGTCACATGATTACTAAGTGCACAGCGGTTAAGTCAGTAGTTGCGAATATATTTTTTAATACATACAGTATTTAAAATAAGTATTTCGAAGACAAGTTTTAAACTTCCTTGACCTAAACTTCTCTTAAAAATGAGGGGAGGTTTGTGCTCAACTATGGGACGTATATTAGGGGCTGTATATTTTATCTTTGACTTTAGAATGATGACTTTAATAACGATTATGATAAATTAAATTAAATTTGGTAAAATACGACACCTAGCGTTCAGCCACCGCTGAGTCAATTTCACCTGATGATGCCTCATTTAGGGGTGTGTTTCGTCTCTAATTGAGGCATCATTATCATCAATAGTGTAGTAGGGTTGGGATTAGTAGTGTTAGTAGTGACGGGCATAGTGCACGAAATCGAAGAAGGGTTAAAAGTGCTCTTCAATCTAGATAAGACACAACATTTTCATAGAATCAGGCGTTACTATGCGCTAATCCCTATATTAAGTTTGGTAAATATACGGCTTATTGAAATGAAGTAATATTTCTTAGCAAAACTGTTGGATAAAAATTAATTCGATAAATAACAGATTGAAACAGCAATCTTTGGATTGTGTGATGTAGTGAGAATATACTATTTCGTGATACTGCAAATGTTACTAAATCGGGGCTACAGGAAATACGTGAAGGGAGGCATGTGCACTCACCTAGACTTCTGCTAATTTGCTTCGTGTCTCCAGGGGCTGCGTTGCACGTTGGTTGGATGCCACCTGTTTTCACGCATATTCATTTTACAGAATATCGCAAAATAAAGCGTTTTTACGTATGGCTATAGACTTTATTATGTTTTTGTATAGTTAAATATATAAACTACACAAAGGCTGAAGTAATTACGTGACATTATAGGCGCTGCGGCTAGTTACATGACTTGCGATCTTGTGAGCACCCCGTTTTACAAAAGAGTCTGCACCTATCGCCCTTCCTCAATTGCGTGCTCTATCTTCGTCACCACTGATCCCAGCACCACTACTATCTACACCACTACACTAGGAAAGACACCCCACTGATAATAATGCGACACGTGTTTCGCCTTTACACGGGGCATCCTCAGGTGAAGTAAGCTTTGCTGTGGCTGACCGCTAAGTGAGGCACGAGCCAAAACAGCTACACTTTAGTTGCTAGCGACTACGTCATGCATTAAAACATGCGACCAATCACCACTTGACGTACACAGCCACTGGATTTAAAATTCATAACAAACCGCTGCTAAACACTCACCTAATATAAATTTTTAATATCTCTAACTGCTCCAACACACAAAGTTGCAGCCCTTTATTACAGCTATGTAAGAATTTAAGGGAGTAGTTGTTGGTTAAGTTGTGTCCAATGTCTAAGAGATGTTTAGCAAAATGGGATTTACCGCGATAGGCTAGGCTAGCCTTTGCTCGCTATCGCGATAAATCTCATATTGGCTTTATTGACTGATGTGACTTAGTGACCTTTAAAAAAAAACCTACTCGATCTTAAAAGGCCTGAAATTGTAATTCGCCTGGTATTGGAGTTGGTTATGGGCGGCGGTTGTCACTTACCTTCATGTGAGCCGCATACTCGTTTGCCTGCTCTTATCTAAAAAAAAAAACATTTTTGTGAATTACTAAAAATATTTACAAACACGAAATAAATGAATTGGTTGACGAGCACATAATTCGTTTACACGCACGATATGTCAACTGGCTGTAACGAACGCTAATTAGAGCCGTCAGCATCGAGTCGCAACTGAATACGCATATGTATGTGACTAATTCCTCCTGATGGATTATTGCAATAAATCTGCTACTGCAAAAGCTAACTGTAAAAGGTTAACATTATATGTCTACATTACTTCTGATTGTGTGGTTCAAAATTTTTTTTAAGAACAACATAAATTCTAGCAAAAGTTTTGAAAATTAAGTATTAATTGCAGTCAATACAAATTATGAAATCATCAAGGGTTTTTATAGAATAGGGGCGAAAACGAACGCACAGTCCACCTGATGGTAATTGCGACCCATAGACATCCTCATGCCACATGCTACAACCATTGTGATTGTAGCACGAATGCTGTAGCATGTAGCTGTGTTTGTAACTGCGTCTAATAGTTATATCTTGGCTCTACCACGTAAATACCTCTTTGGCCAATCGTTTCGTTAAAAGTCCTGGCCCAAGTAGGATTAAATTCTTAAAAAAATGTAAGTCAGTATTTGGAGTAACACTTAATAATTTCTTCTTCTTCGAACATTTAATGTTATTATAAATTAATTTTAAACAAAAAGTAAGAGCCGAAGCCATTCTAAAATCGACGCTAAAACCTCAGGTTTGTCAGATTTTTTTAAGTCTTCTAAGTCAGTTTTAATTCCGGTTAACAGTTATTTTTATGCTTTTGAGTGAATTATTGAATATCTAAATTTCGTTTAAATAATAACATTAAAATATCATCCTATATCCTATCCTTATGGGTAGAATTTTACAATATAGTAGCGGTGTAGGAATATCCACAACCCCATATCCCATTGGTATCGTAAGAGGCGACAGAGGGAAACAAATCAGTAGATGTGCAGCAGCGTCTTCCTAATAACGACTAAAAATGAAAAACTGTTATATCCTTAATCCTCTATAAGAATTAAATACAGTCAAATTGACGACCTCTAAACCATTTTTAAAAATTTTGTCTGTGTATCTGAACCGATTACGATGAAGCTTTGTGAACAGATAGAAAATTACGGCCAAGTTCTTCGTCTCTTTATATTATCGCAAAAAGTTGAAGATTTTTTTTTAAATCAAAAACGGGAAATTGATAAATTTAATTAAATTAAACCCACATAACGTTTCGGTCGGTTTTAATTATTTTAAAACTATATAATGCTGCATTATTATTATTCGAAAATTCTATTGAAGCGAAACCAGGAGTTCGGCGCAGGTCGCCATCGTATTCACACGTTTCTACGCGAATCCTCTTGAAAACCAGTAATCAAGACCCCTGTCTTACGGCGCTTAACACAGACCTCCGTGTCTACGGTCGCTGGACACTTCCATACCGGCTAAACCAACCGTCAAGACCCCTGGCGTATGGCGCTCAACCCGGGCGCACAGTGTCTCGTTTGTCTGGTTATTTCCGAACAAAAGCAGTGACCACTCGGTTACTCGGTTACTCCGTGTCGCACGTACGATACTACGCTTAAGTGAAAGTGAAACAGTGATTGTGTGGTGCATAAGTGACTAGACAATTATTGAACAGAGCGCTTGCGCATTTGTAAATAAAAATATCGTTTGCATTTCTATTATATCGACTTATTTATAAACTGATACAACATGATTCGATCACCAAATGGCAATGAATCAAAGTACAACTCACAACCAGACTTGTCCAGAAGGACGGAAGAAGAAAGTAATGTTAGTATCCGTAAAAGAAAAAAAATGGACCACGACTGTGACTGCAAAGCTGAGATACAAGGACTACGCAGTGAGGTATCGCGTATGAATAATCTATTAGAAAAGTTCGTTATATCACAGGAGAAATTAATGACCGATATGCGTGAAAATATAAAAACATTGAACGAAGAGATCAAAGATATCAAATCCTCGACTTCGGGGATAGTAAAAGACCAGGACAACATCAAAGGATGTATAACAGATTTAAATAGCAAATTTTCTACGCACGAAGACAGGCTCATTTGTCTTGAAGGTAGTCTCAAGACATCTACCACTACTACTATTGATTCATCAGAGCCGAATCAGTTGAGGAAATATGAAGAAATAATTCAGGAAATTAAAGAGAGAAAAAAGAGAGAAAAAAATATTATTATAGTTGGCATATCAGAACAGACTGCTACCAGTACTGAGGAGAGGGTTGCAAAAGACGAAGCTGAGGTTTTAAACATAACAGCCGTGGTAAGCAAAGACATTCCCAAGCCGATTAAAATTTTTCGTATTGGCAAATACAAACCTGAAAAGACTCGTAGAATTAAAGTCTGTTTTGACAAACCAGAGCCTGCAATGGTACTACTACGTAACAAAGCCAAATTACCATCTAACATCAAAATTTTCTCTGACCAAACTCCTGCTCAACAAAAGCACTTTCTAACCATAAAGGATGAACTTACAAGACGCAAAAATAACGGAGAAGATGATATTACGATAAGATACATAAATGGCATACCAAACATCGTTAAATCTGTCTCAAAAAACTCCAACGGCCAATAAGGCATACAAAGAATTCTGATATATTATATCAAATTGTAAGTGACTACAGACTCATACAGACAAGAAAATCAGGTGTTTCATTTCTCTACCTAAATGCAAGAAGTATCAGAAAAAAAGGAAAGTTAGACGAACTTAAATGTATTCTGAAATCGACACCAACACCTATACACGTAATATTAGTAACAGAAACCTGGATACGAAATGAAGAACAAGCCCGACAATTACAGATCGATAACTACACTCATTATTATAACTACAGGAACGATATCATAGGTGGAGGAGTATCAGCGTATATACACAACAACTTGAAACATCACTCTATAGAATCGACGTATGTAGAAGGAAACAACTTCTTATGGATACACCTAGAAAAATTCGGAATCAATATTGGCGTGGTATACAAACCCGGACATACCAATGTTGAAAAGTTTTTAAAAATATATGGTGCACAATTGCTACAACAAAAGAGATCAATTATATTCGGAGATTTCAACATAGACCTACTTACGAATGACAAAACTTCAACTAAGTACAAACATACAATAAGAGAATCAGGCCACAAGTTATTAAATAAAATTCACAAAAAATATTGTACTAGAGAGTCAGAGACGAAGAAATCTATCTTAGACCATGTCAGCACAAATCTTCAATGTGAACAATTCAATTTTGTTATTATTAACTCGTCCATGACAGACCACAAACAGATCTTCCTGCAATTGAATAAATATGAACCACACAAGAATTTAAGAACGACTTATGAGGCAATAGATTACAAAAGAATGTATACTGAAATGGAATCATATGAAACGGAAGCCACTGCAGACACTTATGAATATCTTGAAAATAAAATAAAGCAATGCGCAGCACGAAATCGAGTAGTGAAAACGAAAACACTGAACCCGCCTAAAAATGACTGGATCAACAGTGATATAATCACTGGGATTGCCCAAAGGAACTACCTATGGTTGCAACACAAAAAAAATCAGGATGACAAGAGACTAGAACAAGAATACAAGCAAAAAAGAGACACAATAGCTAAACTGATACAAAATACGAAAAATTCCTACTACTATAAACTATTTACAAAATATACTAATAATCCTAAAAAGATGTGGGCTCTTATAAATAACCTAGCAAATAACAAAATAAAACAAAGTAGTACTCCTCCAAAGCTCTTAATAGACTCTGAACTAATTAGCGACACAGACGAAGTTTGTGATATTTTTAACAAATATTTTTCTACTATAGGTTCTCTATTAGCAAACAAAATACCTAACAAATATCACGATAGTACCTTGAATCCTGATTTCATACAACAAAAAATAAACGATCATAAACTGTCTGCCTTTACCCCATGTAATGCAAATGAAATAAATAAAATTATTCACAACCTAAATCCCAATACTAGTAGTGGAATAGACAAAATCAGCACAAAAGTCCTAAAATGTTTACAAGATCTAATCTCTGAAGGCCTGGCACATTCAATAAACAAACTTATGACTGACGGCGAATTTCCCGATACTTTGAAGGTTGCAAAAGTAACACCAATTTACAAATCCGGGCCCACAACTGACCCAGGAAACTATCGTCCTATTTCTGTACTACCAATATTGTCGAAAATCCTAGAAAAAGTAATACATAACCGATTATCAAGTTACCTGGATTCATTTAACTTTATATCTCCACGTCAGTACGGTTTTCGGTCAAAAAGCAATACAACTGCGGCAATAGTAGATTTAACAACAAAAATTAAAGAAAACCTGGATAAGAAAAGGATTGTTCTAGGCATTTACATCGACCTGAAAAAAGCCTTTGATACCGTAAGTCACCAGTTACTTTAAAAAAGTTAGAGCACATTGGTATCAAAGGTAGTGCCCTTAAAATGTTTGAGTCGTACCTAACAAATAGATTACAGATAGTCAAAATAGATAATAACCAAAGCAATACCCCAACCCATTACATATGGTGTCCCACAAGGGTCCATATTGGGGCCGCTTCTTTTCCTTATCTATGTTAACAATATAACGGATTTAAGACTACACGGCCATTTAACTTTGTACGCGGACGATACATGCCTATTCTATTTCGGTACTAATATGGACGAAATCATCTCAAAAGCTCAAGAAGACCTTAACATATTGTTTGAATGGTTTCAGTCCAACCTGTTAACAATCAACATCTCAAAAACATGCTATATTATCTACAAGTCGAAAAATAAAATAATTCCCCCGCATGCTCCTTTAACAATTGAACAACATTCCACTCGAACAAAAAACTTGTGAAAAATATCTTGGTCTGAGAATGAATAGTAATTTAACATGGAACAAACAGATAGAATATATAAAAAGCAAATTATCGTCGCTAACGGGTTCACTCTGTAACATAAATCAATGTATACCTAGGAAACTACGTTTCAATATTTACAATTCACTTATCAAATCTCATATATTATATTTAATAGAAATATGGGGCAGTGCCGCCAAAACGAAATTGCAGGAACTACAAAGAGCTCAAAATAAAGCAATAAAAATACTTTTCTCCTACCCATACTTAACATCGACTCGTAAAATTTTTGATGACACAAAAATAATGAACATTCGACAACTTTATATATATAGCACTTGCATTCTAATTAGGAAGATCATGAGTAAAAACATCCAAACTAGTTTGTCCTTTACCAAAAAGTCACAAATATCCAAACGCAGTCTTCGTCGACCTAGCTTGCTCGTATTGCCAAAGACACGTACCAAATTAGGGAAAAAAAAATATTACCTTTGAGGGAGCACACTTTTATAACAGCCTACCTTCTCATATTAAAAATATAGATTCCTTTAACAAGTTCAAGTCTCAATTGCACAACTACATTCTTGAAAGCTACTGACTTGTAATTTCGGAGAGTGTCACGATGGAACTGTGAATACGGTGACCGTTATCTAGATTAAGTTTATATTATTGTTCTCATGTAAGTGGATTATGTAATCTTTTTGTGAGAATAAATTCTTTAAACCTAAACCTAACCAAGGCGAGTCGCTAGTTTTAATCAATATATCTTTATATTGTAGCACAATCTACATTTATGAAACCCTCGGAACAAAATGATTTGTTACTTACCGAAGCAAGTCACGTATGTTGAATAATATTACGGTCGCATGGCCCAACATGAATGTCTAGTTCGTAAAAACCTTTGGAAATAGGTTTGTGACATTAAATAACTACTGTAAAAGCATACTAAATTAAGGGCTATTTTTATATTTATTATTTATAGCATGTGTGCAAATTTTTTAACTATGTTAACCCAATTCATAATAATACAGTTATCAATATTTTTTATTTGAAAACTGGTGCTTTTTTATGTGGTCCCATATAAATTTTAGTGACCGACCGAAGATTTGGTTTCGTTTTCGGTTTCGGCAAGTTTCGGCAAAAAAATCTAGTTTCGGTAATAGTTTCGGTTTCGGCAAAAAATCTGCCGAACCTTCGGCGGCGCCGAAACTCAGTATTCGTGGGGATGAGTTCGTGACTCGTGTATTATTAATAATTATACAGAAACAGAAACGGAAACTTTTTATTCAATATAGATAATAAATAATACTTATTGAAAGTTACTTTTTTGTTTAATTACCACTGGTTCGAAAAAAAAGCGTCTGTCCTTGGAAGAAGCAGCAGGAAACCCAGTGGGACTATTTTTTTAAATATAACAGCTTACAATCGGAGGCGTAGCGTGGACCAATACAAACGTGGGCGAATTTCCCTTTTATTTCATCTACCCAATATATTATCTATCCTACCAAACATGCTTTGACACGACATACCTACTCACATCTATTAATTCCTGACAATATTGTATTCCGTCAATGTAACAGTCGCAGTCTTTGAAGGTAGTTACAACCGCCTCGCAGTAACACTTAAGAGGGGCTTCTTGCGAGGCTCCAAACAAACACACTTAAACTTTTGATTTTCATTTTCGAGCGTAAAAGTGATCAAATTAATTAGTCATCTGTGGTAAATTCTGGGGGCACCGCATTTTAAGGGGCCTCGCGAGGCCCCCTTTAAGTGCGAGGCCGTAGGCGAAGGCCCACGTCGCCCACACCTAGCTACGCCACTGCTTACAATCATGTATGTAACACAATTAAAAACACCAAACAAATTAAAAATAACTTGGTAGTGATCATCTAATTCTCAGGGGTTATTATCACCCATAAATTCCTTAATAT
>JAVANC010000028.1:2858002-2913498 GCA_033319125.1 Parnassius glacialis | reverse complement strand
GTTAAACACCACTTCGATGAAGTGAAACACGCTCATGACATAAGTTCTTAAATATCAAAATTACATTCGTTTTAAGACATATATTTTAAACACTTACGATTTATTTATACACTTTTCTTTTACATTATATACACGTTATTATACAATCTAGACTTATTAGGCTCTTAATTATTATTTTCAGAACCACCACCGTATTTTGTGCTATTATTCTTGCAACCGGCAACGGTCAATATATTGAACGCATCGACAAGAGCCCTGGTATATTTCTTCGACCCAGTTGGTACATTGAGGATAATTAATGATCAGTTTCACATCGTTATTTCCGTAAACGTACATCCAATCCAACACCATTTGGAAAACATTCATGAAGTATTTAAAATAATCCGATTTCAGTGTCGTGAGAGTGCCGACATAGATTATACTTCAGTGTGAAAATATGTTACAACCCTAGAAGCACTTTACAACGACATCTTAAGAGATTTTAATGCGATTTCCCACATTATCCTAAACGGTATGTCCAAGAGATCTGCCTGGTTCTCAGGTATTGGCAGGATATTTAAACACATTTTCGGCACACTGGATGAAGATGACGCTGAAAACTACAACAAAGCTATTCACGCTCTATATAATAACGAAAATAAACTAGCAGAGTCTATCAAAAGGCATATCTTAGTTTCCAAATCCGCTATTTCTTATGTTAATAAATCCCTGGAGGCATTAAATGACAACCAAATAAATTTAAATAGCGTCATTGAACTCTTATCATCTACTATTAAAAATGCATCTGAAATGCTAAATATACTCAGTTTTCAAACGAAACTATCCAATGTTTAAATACCTTGCTATCTAATTTACTTAGAATGTCCTTCAAAGTCGAAGATTTGTTAAACTCAATTTTATTTGTAAAAACCAACACCTTACATCTATCTATACTAAGCCAACTCAAATGTATAATGATACGAGTATAATTAGTAACCTAAGAATTATGCCAAAATACAAAGATTTTCCAATATCTCTAGAATTAAGCAACATTCATACTTTAATTAACATTGCCGATTTAGTATGTTATTATTTAGACAATAAGCTTAGTTTTTATCATAAAATTACCTTTAGTTAGTTCATTAGAATATAATATATATAAGAACTTACCATTGCCAACTCCACATGCTCAAGATAGAGCGAACTCTTTTGCCATGATCATCCCTTCTGAAAAGTTTGTAGGGCTAAGCAAAGATAAAACAAATTATGTTTATCTACAAGACATAAATAATTGTAATAATATCCCGACAAATACCTACCTTTGTGATGTTGTAGATGTAGCCACGGTATCCAATAATGTACCCTGTGAAATTGAAATTATGACGAAAGCCTTGATATCAATCCCAGATAACTGTCCATTTAGACTAATTTCCGGTGATCTGGATATTTGGCATAAACTATACAACAACAAATGTATTTTTGTTCAAACCCAACCCACAAGTTATCAGTGGAGTGTTGTAACAATTTTACAGAATACACAGACAGACACAGACAGACAGGCATACTCACAATTCTACCTGATTGCGTAGCTTTCCATAAGAATCTGAAATTAGAAACTAAGCTCTACCCTAGTATAAATGTTCCCGGAATATATTCGGATTTTAATATAATTAATGATAGTTGTTGTAAGTTAAGTAACCTCAATAAATTTTCAGTTAACCTTAACGTCTTCTATAAATGTAAAAACTTTGAATTTAGAATATTTAAAATCTTACAACACTGATTCCGATCACATTATCAAACGACTAGACACCCTAGAAAGTCCAAATTTGTATAATATTAATGTTCTGAGGATTGAAATATACTAGATTTAGTAGCCCCCAATCCGAGACTTTGTCCTGCAAAGACTCGACTTCAGTCACATGTTTGTTCCGGTACTTGGCGACGTTTTCCCGAGAAATATTGGCACGGTCGGTATATAAGGCATCACCAATGCTGTCGTCTCCATAGCAATGAATGCTACCGGTTTGCAACATATCATTGATATGCAGAAGAAACAGCATTGGTGATAGCACGCAGCCTTCTGGAACACCAGCGTTAAAAGGCTTGTTGTCGGAGAATGCACCGTCTACAACAACCTTGAAGCTCCGATCTGCAAGAAAACTGGTGATCCAATTGCATAATTTCTCGGGAAGCCCATAGGAAGGGAGCTTCGAAAGTTTGTGCCAAACCCGATCGAAAGCCTTTGCAATATCCAAACTAATGGCCAATGCCTCCCCCTTGGACTCTCTACTGCCTCCGCCCATCTATGAGATAAGTAGACCTTCTGGTCTACCTGATCACCAGCTGATCGACCCCGACGAAACCGTATTAGCGGTCACTAATCAGCTAGTGATTTTCAAGGTACCGCATGAGGTGGCAGTTTATAACGGATTCCATTATTTTGGAGAACAAGGAGGTGATCGCGATAGGCCTATAGTTGTACGGCTCTGAGCGTTCGCCTTTTTTAGGGATCGGGTGGACAAAATCTGTCTTACATGATTTAGGGACTACACTATGGAGTAGGAGTACCGGAAAAGACGCGTTAGAACCGGTGCCCACTCCGGAGCACACGTCGTCAGCACAATTGAGGGGATTCTGTCAGGCCCACTCGACTTGTGGATATCCAGGGAGAGAAGTGCCTTGCGAACCAAGCGCTGTGAGAACAGCCCATCCAGCATGGAGCACTCACACCGCGGGATGGTCGGTGTGTTTCACCCGTCATCAACCATCGAGCTGGACGCAAAAAGGGAGCCTAAAAGGCCGGCTTCCTCTTTTGCGTCGTGGGCCAGTGATCCGTCCTCCCTGTGCAGAGATGGTAGTGATGGCTTACATAAATTGCCTTGGACAGCCTGGCGAGAGACCAGAATGCACGGGTTCCCGAAGAAAGGCGAACTAGTTTCTCGCCAATTCTGCCTATATGCTCTGACTTTGCCTTGGCAATAATTCTTTTGAAGGACCTGGAGGCGAAGTTATACTTCTTTTTAAGTATGCTGGTGTTTACATTCCGAGTCGCCGAAGCCGCAGCCCAGACTTGATAACACTCCTACATACTGCGTAATGCAGTCTTAGAGGAACGACCAAATCATGGCTGAGATCTGCCTCCGATGGGTACCACAGATGATGGAATAAATAGTTCCATTCCCTGTAGCACCACATCAGTGACAGAGTCAGCAACAGCACTGGGATCATACGGCGAGAAGCATACCCGCCCCTCATGGGGTGGGATGCAAAGAAAGACCGCATTTTCGTCCCAATCCACCGACCTGTAATGCCAAACACGGTGGCAACCTGCAGAACGCAACGGCAAGGGGAGCGTGAGTGGTACGACACTCCGTATCAGACAATGGTCCGAAGAGCTGCGAGGGGCATCAACGAAACCTGATATCCGTCCGGATGAGAGGTCAGCAGAAGGTCCAACAGGGAAGGTGTATGATCCTCCACATCTGTAACCAGTTGTGTCAGACAAAGCAAAGTCATGAACAAATCTCCCCGCATGATCGGTTAAACATGAAACGAGCCATTCGGCGTGGTTGGCGTTAAAATCCTCAAGAATCACGATCTCTGCGGATGGGACCTGTTGTAGCAAGGAATGTGTATCCATTTGGACGTGGTCGATAAGTCGTTCTGTCTCGGCATTACCGCTATGGGACCTATAGAGGCACCCGTAGACGCGCGGATGGTCGTCGCTGTCTACGCGTAAGCCAAAGGATGGACAGGTCCGAACTTTCAAGACTGCCGAGGCGTCGAGAACAGATGTCCTCTCTGACGTATACGCAAACTTTAGCCCGAGGCACAAAGGAGTGCTCCAATTTGTACCCCGGGTAGGAGGGATACGAATTAACAGCCGGAGAGGACACCTTCGTCTCGATTAGAAAGAGCAAGACCGGCTTCGCCGTCTCGAAATGGTAGTGGTCGGAGTTTAGTTTCGAGTGAAGTCCCCTGATGTTGCAAAAATCCGCGAATGGCGTGGCAGGGGGTCGCATGGTCGTGGATGCTCAGCGAGGGATTCTCCAGGGGTGCTGGTGCCCTCCTGGGGTAGTCTATGATGTAATCCGCTACCATGTTGATGGAGGGGGGGGGGTGGGGGGTATTGGGCCTCCGGTCACCTGCACTCCCCAGACGAAACGAGGGAGCAGAGCTTCCACTTCACGCCGGTATTCTGTGAGGTTGTTGTACTAACCCGGCTCGAGCTGGCCCATACGTGCAACAGCATAAGCTGGTGCGTGGCTCTATTACCGTTAAATATTGTTCAAAAGACGTTACATCACCTTGATATACCAATACAGCCTATCAAATGTACATTGCTGGATAGAGGCCTCTCCCGTAGATAAATATACCGGTGATCATAGTTGCCACGCTTAATAAGTGAATTCGTGACGCAGTATTTTTGAAACGATGTTCCTTATCAGACGGTACGGATTTGGCGGATAGAGGCTACTGTGATGAAAAGTGTAAGATTTTTTCATCAACAACCCCTTCTGAAGTAGTGTAGACGGCCTTGGCGGCTATAAGGAAGTGAGATGGAATAATATCCATCTCCCTCGCACTTTTCTTATCTCGCCATGAAATAAATATTATTTTATTTTAAATGACGCTTCATTTTAATGACGCTAGTAATACATTTTTTCTATAGAATAAGGATTACAAAAGTGCACACAGTCAACCTGATGGTACGTGTCTACTGTGACCCATAGACATTTACATCTACCTTCGTGTGTGAATTAAAATACAGATGCGTTGTCAGCCGTGAGCACTAAGATAGAATGCCTCGTTTCCACTAAAAGTGTCTCCGGTTCTTTACACTCACCATACGAATCACAGCTAGCATTAAGCTGCTATATTACGCTGGTATTTTGTGAGTTTGTTAATCAATAATATAAAACTTTTAACAGTAATAATATACTACGAAAGGAACTTCGTTCTAACCGAGTGTTCCACGATACTCACGCATGTTTTTTAGTATTGTTCACCTGTAACCAGAAGATGCTGATGCTCATATCCTGGTCAGCGCTCTCTTTAGTTCCGCGATACTGCAAATGCCCTACATTCGGGCTACAAGAAGGATGTGAAGGAATGCATATGTATCGTGCACTCACCTGGACTTCTATTAATCTGCCTCGTGTCTCAAGGACTGCAGGCACGATGACTGGATGCCGGCCTTCTTCACACATATAAATTTCACTTATAATCGCTACGATAATTTTCTATAGCGTAATATCTAAATTACAAAATGCGGGAGCGATGACGCGAGGTAGTAGCGATTCGATTGGTTTCGTGTCTTCTGAACTTATGCGAACCCCGTTAACACCAGAGTGCACATCATGCTAAAGGTATAAAAGGCATTAGATAGGAAACCCGGAATGGGCTTTGCAGTACTCTTGGATAATAAATAATAATTAACAAATCTCATAAGCGGGCAGTAGTGCAACGTGACGTGAACAAAACAATTTTGTCGAACTTGGCTAAAATAAGAAAAATATCCTTTAAACGTCTTTATTGTCAAACTTAATTGCTATTTAAAAATGAGAAATTAAGTTTACTCGCCCGAAGTAACGTTCTATTTAATAAATTGAATGGAATAAAGTTGGTTTTGTTTTCGTTATAAATTCTCGCTCGCTAGAAAAACAATTTTCACTTCATTATCTTAAATCTTTACACGTGGACACTGGACAATGTAAGGGCAACGATACACTACGTCGATGATAGGTGACGATGGTAAGATTTCTTTGTACTTGGATAACAAATTAAAATGAAGTGGTGTGATACAATTTAAGAGAAAAAACGCTATATATACCTTTTAGAAAACATTCTCTTGTTTCTTCAATATTCGTGACATCTGTCTTTTTATTCTTTATAATTATTTAAAAAATTAAAATAAAAACAAAACATATAAAAACTCCACGGAACACTCAATATTAAAAAAAAAGAAATTTCTAATTATTTTCCTGCAACTGTCCCGCACTTTTCATTTAAAACGATGGATTTTAACCGTGAACATTTGCGCGCTATGATATATTACGATTTTAAATTGGTTTCACCGAACAATTAAATTTACTACGGTTACAATGAGCAAAAGGGGCCTCAGCTCCATCACGCACAACAATTTTAGGTAGTTTGCTGAATTCGAAAGGGGTAAAATTAATCTTAAAGACGTCCAAAGAATCGGGGCCCCGCAAACAGCAGTAACGGTAGAAAATGTATGGACTACTGATATGTTGGTAAGAGAAGACCCCACGAGTCACATATACGGACATCGAAAAGATTGTAAGCATTAGTTCGGGAAGCATTCGTACCATTCCACATCAACATCTTAGAGTGTGGAAATTTTGTTGTGGATGGATCTTTTGTTTGCTTTCCGAAAACGAAAAAAACAGGACTCGTGTGGATTAGTGCCAATGAAATGCGTCTACGTTTTAAAAACGGGGCATCTAGACATGTTTCAGAAATTTTACTAGTGACGTGACATGGATCTTTCAATATGATCCGGAAAATAAAAGGCAATCATTGGTATGGGTCTACTCAGAAGGACAGTAACCGACAAAACTACAAAGACCTCGCAACGTCTGCAAAAAAAAATGCTGGCTAGGTTTTTTTTGGCGGAGCGGATATTTGTCGACGTCAATGGTGGAAAATTGTGGGTCAGTCAACTCTGAATGGTATACTACAGTTGCATTATCCAAAGTTTTTCAAGCTGGGCGGGAGAGAAGACCAAAGACCACTTCGGGGTGAGAAGACCAAAGACCCCAAGCTTTCGCTTCGAAAGCTTCGGGGAATCATGCTGCATCACGATAACGCCTCTTCACATACCTCCCTTAGACCAAAAGAATTTATTGAGGAATCTGGTATTGAAACTGTATGTTTATATCCACCCTACAGCCCTAACTTAGCTCCTTGTGATTTATTTTTGTTCCTAAGAGTCAAAGAAAAAATAAAAGGAAAGCTTATTTCAAGCGCCAAAGAAGCCGTGGCTGCCTACGAAGAAGCGATTACCGACCTGTCAGATTAAGACTGGCAAAAGTGTTTCAGAGTTGCTTTAGGCGAATTTAAATTTTGTTAAGAGCATGATGGAGAATATTTGAAAAGATATGAAATAAATAATAATAATATCTAGAATACTTTTTGTATATCTCAAAACTTATTGAGTGGACCCTACGTATGACGGAACAGCGTCAAATACGATACCGCTATGATTGCGGTCGTTTATAATTATATCCTTTAAACTTTGCGATTAAAACAGATCTTTTACATCAGCAGTGAGCAAAATTTACGGGTGACAAGAAGCAGAACAATTTAGTTTCTTTCGCCATCGCCATGTGAGGGAGATATAACAAATGATTGTTATAAAAGAAGGTGTATACTTTGCCAATCATTATTATTTTTTCAGACGACTTGGAAAAAGGACGTAGTTCTCAATTTGTTAATATGATGTTTTGTGTGTATAAACGTACATACTCAATATCTTCGTCAATTTAAGCAATATTTATGATTTCTTTTAAACGTATAGGTTATACGGTAGAAAAAATCTTGATGATGGCGGAGAAAATAGAAGGTGAAGTTTTTAATCTAAATATTAGAAACATTTACATAGATCCTTTTATATTCCCTAGTTCACCCAAAATGATCGTAAAAATAACTTTTGATAAGAAGTAAAAGCTGTATTCAAAGCATACGTGTACGCACACACATAACAGAGCGTCGTGCCTTTTGCCGTCACGGAATACGAGTCGATTTTACTGCCAATGTGCGCCAATAGGTTTTACAAACAAACAAATTAAGAACAACAAAACGAACAAATTGTAATGTATCATATCTCAACAAAATTTGAAAATAATTGCACCAGATAGTTCGGTTGCGGCGATAATCAACAGAAAGAAATGTCTGTGAACGGCCTGTTAAATTGAATGCATATTTTTTTAGTGGTGCTGTGAATCGGATCAGACAATTATGGTGAAATGTTTAGCCTAAAATGATTTTTTTTCAATAAATTTAGTGATACAGGCGCTTTCCGAAACAGATTACTTAATACAAAACAGCTTAAATATATGAAAAAAAAAAACTGCAGAATTAAAATAAATCTAAATGTTTTTTTCACAATTCCTAACAGCCTATCATAAGGATTCCTCTTTTTAAAATACTCTTCAAAATAATAAAAAGCTGCGGTTACGAGGTCTCCTGTCAACCGTAGCAATTGTAGAAAATATCTGCTCTATGAGACAATCTATGGTGGAGTCGTATGGTCAGGAGTGTATTTTGAGACGTTATAATAATATTGAAGTGCTTTACAATTTGCCTTTATGATTGTGAAACCTCTATTTTAATATTACATATAAGCTTACTTCCGGCGTCATCAACTGTATCGCAGCTTCGTAACACGATCGATACTGTTAAAAATATAAAGTAATTTAGCGGTGTCGCTTCCTCGCCACTCGCTGAGAGTATTCGATTTATACTAAAGGTTCTATGTTAGTATTTGAACGGTTTAAGATTTTATCCGGAAAATGAATGTTTTGCCTTACGTTCAACGTGATACTGCGCGTGATATAACAGAATAAGAAGAAATTCCTTTCATCTATAGTGAGACTGGATTGTATAGTAAATACTAGCTGACTGGCAAGTCATCATTGGCAACACGCACTGGTTGTACAATTTGGTTTTCAGGTTTAGAGATATATCTGACGAGAAGATGTATCGTAATTTTTCGAACGTGGCCCAGCCGAGTTGAATCCGTTAATTGACCTCTCGGTCGATGTTGGAATTACCTAGTCAGACTATTTGTCCCAGGTAAACATACTCGTCAACAACTTAGTTAGTGGAGCTTAGTGCTCCTAACAACTATCGGCATAGGTGTGACATGGATATTACACATGATCTTGGTTTTTTCATGTTTACCTAAGATATATCCGTTTGGAGACACTATTGAGGTCATTGAGCAAAGTGCTAATGTCCTCCAGTGATTCTGCCCTAAGGACTATGTCGTCGGCAAATCGAAGGTAAGTGATGTACTCACCATTGATGTTAATTCCTTAACCTTTTCAGTCTAGTAGCTTGAGAACGTCTTCCAATGCAGCGGTGAGGAATTTCGGGGACATAAAGTCACCCTGTCTTACACCTTTCTGCAGTTGGATAGGTTTAGTATTCTGGTTCTGTACTCGTATAGCTACTGTTAAAACACTTCACTACTTTGATATACTGACAGTTACATTGGCACCGTTTAAGGACTATAGCACCGGCTACTATACCGGCGACTATAAACCGGACGGTGGGCACCGTCAAAATATGGGAACGCTCATCTACAACCCATCGACATAGCTAAACGGATTAGTAAGCTGAAGTGGCGGTGGATCGGTCATATAGCTCGAAGAACTGACAACCGATGGAGAATATAGGTTCTCGAGTGGCGGCCTCGTACCGGTAGGTGAAGTGTAGGGCGACACCCCACTAGGTGGAGTGACGAGCTGGTAAGACATGCAGGCAGTCGATGGATGCAGTTGGCTCAGGACCGTGCTTTGTGGTATTATTTGGGCAAATCTTATATTCAGCAGTAGACTTGTGAAAGGCTGTAATAATTGTAATGAAGACGATGACTAGCTGGCTTGGCAGACGCTTTTTGACATTTCTAATAGTGTGATCAATTTTATTTGGAAATAAAATTTATAACTAACTCGACCACATATTGGTTCCAGATTTTGTGACTATCTTTCATGGCACTAAGCAACGTGTTTTGTCAATATGAGTAATGTTTATCAAAAAGTATACAGTTTTAATAACTTGAATATAGCACTATCTATTGGATTATATCATAACTGTAAGCCATTGCCCTGCAAAGCCTTGCCCTAAATTGAATATATTTTGTGAAAATAAGAACAATTAGTAAAGTCCTAGTGTTCACGCCCAAACGCTGATAGATACAGATAAGTACTCTTTATTTGATTAGCCTCCCCATTAAAGTGTAGTAGGACTGAATATTTTTCCATGTGGCCATTTGGGGCGCGACCTGCGGCTGCTCGTTGAATCTTCCACTCATGGGCCCCGGGATATTCGATATTTGCAGGGGCACCTGTAGGCCGTAACACCTAGTTTTATTTATTTTATCTTTTTTATATAGGATAGGGTGACTAAAGAGCACACAGTCCACATGCTGGTAAGTGGTTGCTGTGGCCCATAGACATCTACACCTATCCTCGTATGTAAATCAAAATGCAGATGCGTTGTCAGCCGTGTGAACTAAGATGGAATGCCTTTTTTCCGGTAAAAACGGTCCCCGGTTCTCTACACTCACCATTTGAAACAAAACTGTAAGAAATAAACATTTTATGAAGGAATCGACTTACGTATATGCATTACTAGTTTAGGTTTATTTTCTACTATGCGGGGCCCTCTCCTGTATTATATCCTGTTCGCCAACGACATTCCTCTTCCGTCGAAAGGTTTTCAGCTATCCCTCTTTGCAAACGACACTGCACTGTACTGTAAAGGTATCTCACTACCTTTTATACGAAACAAGATCCAAAAGTCAGTTGATGACATAGGAGTTTGGTTCCAAAAATGGCGTATGGATGTGAACCCGCAGAAGAGATCCGCCGTTCTCTTTGATCATTAACGATGCCGCTTCACGACCATCCCACCAATCCATATGCTAGGGGCCCCTGTCCCCTGGCATATGACCGCCAAATATTTAGGTGTCGCCCTTGACACGAGGCTCACCTTCGGGTCTCATGTCAAAAGTGTAACCCAAGTGTAACGCAAGTTTTTACTTGAGTAGGCTTAACAATATGCGGGGCCGACACAGTAAAATGTCCCTCTGCAACCATCGAACCCTTTATAAGGTCTGTATATGACCAGTCATGACTTACGCGGGCCCCATATATGCCCACGGTAATCCCAAAATCGTTAACGAACTCCAAATAGTTCAAAATCTCTTCTATCGTCGAGCTACGAACGCAATCTGGTACATCCGTAACGCCGACCTCCATCGAGCTTTAGAGCTCCCCACAGTCCAGCAATTTCTGAAAATACTCTGAGAACTTCTTCAAAGCCTCAGATACTCACTTTAATCACTTCATTCGTGAGGCAGCTTCCTATTCAGCCACACTCCCCTCTCGCTATCGAGTCCGTAGACCGAGAAACTTTCTCTCGGACCCGCCAAACCAGCTTTCGGCCGACCTGAACTGCTTCCTGGAGGCTCAGGCCGACTCTTCCTAATTTGCCTTAGTTAGGCTCCCCCTCAGCGGCTCGTCGCCGCCTGCGCCCTCATTTCCTTAAAGAGGGTCGCTTCCGATTCGGCAGAAAGGCCTCATAAGCCAATGCCAGTCTCACAGGTTGTGTTTAGTGAAAAGGCACTTAGGTTAGGTTAGGTTAGTTGCAGTGAGTCTCACATAGCCACGACAGCCGGCTGTCGTGGTATGCTTAGAGCATTCACCACCTCCCTTCCTCGCTTTCCGGAGGGTAGCCCTTTTCAATTGCTTCTGGGTGCAGAAAAAAAACAGACAGGGTAGATCTTTGTTACTTGCTACTTTCGCTTATATTTTAGTTGGTAATTATTGCAGGCCTCATTCAAAGTATTTATACAATCATATAGCCTCATACAGTTTCATTAGTGGTACTCTTGGATTATGTAGGCGATCCTAAGAATAATATTTGGCAGTGATGGTTTACGGCAAGGTTCGTTACGGTCATAAATTAGGGTCACACTGTCGGGAATATATAGATATATAGTTCAACTATGACCATCTTTGTACGAACTTAGCATGTAAATGATTTGATGTAAACTGTATTATTTTCAAAATCGAGAATTTTTAAATATATATAAGTCACTATAAGTCTGAATTGAAAATAAGTCCTTCAGTTAAAATCATCGTACTTAGGCCCATTTTAGTCGTAATAGAGGACAAACCGCGAACTCAACAAAGCCCACGTTTTGTGACAGCCAACTTTGACATACACTTTTTTAACGCCAGACACCAGTTTTTTGCAGACTTAAGACAGTGTGTAATCAGTAACGCTTATTTTACTGATTCCTCTTCTTCTTTTAGTCCTTTCTTCTTTATATCCCACATCTTCTACAAACGTATATCACGTTAAGTTTAATCTTAAACATAACTTCGAATTTTCAGCACTAAGTATGACCGCTGCAGAAAATTCGTAACAGATGTACGCTGCAGCTGACCTTTGAAATATTGCGCTTCTCTATGCAATAACTTTGTATCAAATTGCACTTTATTCCAACTGAATCTTTTATTTAAAATTGAAAGATATGAAAAGGAGCAAATGTATTGAGATATTTTTAATATTTCTAAGTTGGTAGAACTCTTTATTGTGCCTAGAAGTTCGTAGCATTCTATCTTATTGCTCAAGGTATAATGCGAAAACAATTATATAAAATTTGTATTTTTCTTTGTATAGATTTAGTTATAGCATAGTTTATACTCGTGTGGCTTTCAAAACTATCAATTACTGTAATTAAAGTAAAAACCGTTGTAATTAATTAAACAAATAAATATCGGATCGGCGAAGGACCACGCTCTCACAGAATACCAGCGTAAAATAGCAGCTTAATACTGCTGTGTTTTGTATGGTGAGTGTAGAGTACCGGAAACCCATTTTACTGGAATAGAGGCATTCAATCTTAGTCCTCACGGGTGACAACGCATCTGAATTTTGATTCGCAAACGAGGATAGATGTAGATGTCGTATCGAAAGATGATGTAGGGCCACAGCAACCACATACCATCGGGTGTACTGTGTACTCATTTGACACTCAGTCCTATAAAAACAAGACAACCGGAGACCCTTTTACTGGAAATTAGTTAATGGAAATAAAATTTGTTATTCCTCAGGGATGACAACGCATCAGCATTTTGATTATTAATCCAAGATAGACGTAGATGTATATAGGCCACAGGTCTACTTACCGTCAGGTGGACCTTGTGCATGTTTGTCACCCCAAGTCTATAAAACACCTGTAAAAAGTTCACAATTGATCGTTATGAAATAAAATGGAATGCAATTACTTATTTTCTTCGACGTAGTCTCCCAGCGAAAAATAGCAGCTTAATACTGCTGTGTTTCGTATGGTGATTGTAGAGAAACGGATACTCTATTTTATTGGAAACTGGCGCTACTACGTTTTTTTTTATTGACTAGGTGTCTTTTTGAGATAATAAAACACAAATAGTGTGAAATTCGTCCGTAGATACTTATATGTAGCAACGCACCTGCAATTCATCTGGTGTTGCAGGTGTTCATGCAGATTGTCCACGGTGACCACTTACCATCAGGTGAGGCGCAGCTCTGTTTGCCTTCTCTTCTATAAAAAACCCATAATCGGTGAATGAATGTAAGATGATTGGATCAGATAAACATACATAGTACATTGTATCCCTAGCTAAAGGTGAACGCAAATATTTGTTTACTAGAGAAACTTGGGTTCAAATCCTTAATACAAGTTATAACAAAATATGTTTTGATAACAAAGAAAAGTTGAAGATCGGCAATAAGTTGTTAGTATATTGAAAGAAAATCCTCTGGAAATTTTACTACTATCAATTATGTGAGTATAGTAACTTTGAAGCTTGGATTATATGCATGATTGATACGGTGAATGTTGTCACCTACTGTGTATATTAAAATGCGAATATATACGACAGAGGATTAAGTAATTGCTCGGAAGTAGCATCAAGGAAGAAGAAGTCAGGTTGTTATTAAACGAACTTTATTAAAAAAATCAGGAGGACTTTGAAGTCTTGTCCCTAATTTTTATATTTTAGACATGCAGTCTCTTAACAGTTTTATCAATATAGTTTTTTTTTTTGGATCTTTGCCTCTCCAGCGATGTCTGGTATGTCAAAATGGGCTTCTTTCAGATCTTCCATGCACTTATTTCGATTGAAATTAAAGATCAGGTAAATTAAAATATTTCTTAGTGTTGTTTAAAATTTCATAGCAAAATTATTATATGTAGATTTGTAAAATATTATTTTCTCTGAAAAAGTAATGCTCAGTAAAATAATGCGTTAATTGAGTTACAATCGATTACAATCAGTTGCAGAGCGTTGTCAATTTAAACTCGCTTCATTTTTGCTGCCTTACTAACAAGATGGAAAATTAATGAGTGCGAACCGAATGACAAAATGGTGGCTTGCGCTTAATGATAAGGAAAAATGCCTTTTATTTAACTGCTCTCGAGAGATTTTAATTTACACTCTTTTTGTATTTACACAGTGTATAAAATTAAAAAAAAAAACAAAATGTACATATTCTGTGTTTGTCATTTGTTTACTCCAGGCCACAAACATCCATACACGATTATACGTACTATTAAATGTTTCTAAACGTTTTTGCCTAGAAATACATCTGGGTAGGTGCCATCATCTTCCCTATTTCTGTTACCAAACAGGAGTCCTTGCACTGTGGTGTTTCATTCTGAATAGTAAATAGAGCCAGTATAAGTGCAGGCTGTAAGACATTCCATAATTGCCCTCAGAGGTGATAACGCATCTAAAGCATCGACTTCAGGCTCCCATGTGCTGCAGAAGTAGTTCTTAAAACTAACAAGTAGACTGTTAGTTCGTTTGTCAATTCGATTTTCAATTAAAATATTAACTTATATTAATACAGCTTTACATGCAGGAAGTCGATGGATGCAGGTGGCTCAGGACCGTGCTTTGTGGCATTCCTTGGGGGAGGCCTATGTTCAGCAGTGGACTTATGAAAGGTTGTAATGATGATGATGATTAATACAGATTTTACCTAACTAATACATTAATTGTTTAGACGAGTAGGGCCCGTAAAAGATCGTCCGGTACTAGTAGGGCCGCGGGTGCGTGCGAAAGGGTTCCCCTTGGCACCGCCAATAAGCGGTGAAGGTAACACATCATGGGGTTTTTAGTTGGTGCAAATCAGACATAACCCGTCCTTCCACCGCGGTGTTGGTATAAGTAGGCATTTCCAGATGTGAAAAAAACGTTTTTTGGAGAACAGAACGCAAACAAAGCCGCACAATGCGAAACTGACTATTTATTTTAAAGGTGGGTAGAGTATCTAGTAGCTATTTATATCATAAGTGTCGCTTGATACTTGATAAACTTGATGTTAAATAATAACTAAAACAATATATTTAATATAATGCATGATATGAATAGGAACTGAATATTACATAACCATGACTGCTCTGTGTTAACTCACACAACCATAAGTTAACTTTTGAACGTAGGCCTCCATGAAATAGATTACTTTTACTTACTTTACTATACTTATACTTAGTAGTAGATGCTTACGCCGTCACTATATGACAAAAATTTTGCGAGTTTTAATATTAATGTTTTATTTAATGATTTATGTTTACACGAATACTACACTTGGACTAAAACAATTTTTACGAATTCTTTCGCGTTTAAATTTAAACTTTATAATTCCCGATATTTCAGGCACTCTACAGCACCCATGGTCATAGTGCTCTGAGGTGTTTGATGTCCTGATATCGTAATTAAGGAAGGCTGCATCCAACTTTTAATTTTTAATTTTTTGGTCCGTTCTACGTGAAACGAGCGTACAGTATTTTGAAGTCTTGTCTGTATCCGTAATATTATGGTTGCAGCACAAATAGGTCTGCTCGACCGGGGTAGGACTACGCTCGCACAGAACACCAACGTCAAATAGCAGCTTAATGCTGCTGTGTTTCGTATGGCGAGTGTAATAACCTGGAGATCATTTTTACTGGAATCGAGGCATTCTATCTAATTCTTCACGGGTGACAAGTTATTTGCATTTTCATACTTAATCGAGAATAGATGTAGATGCCACGTGGGTTGTGTACTCGCTTGTCACATTTATTATATATTAAACATGCGTTCAAAATATTGCAATTAATAAATTGTAATTTGTCACATAAAAACGGCGTATCGTTCAAAGAATCTTTATTCAAAGCTATAAAACAATCCGGAACGTTGCGTTCTACTTAATATTTTATATTTCGAATCCCGATTTATTGTGATGAGATACGTTCCCCAACCTGTGAATAATGAGCCGACCACTGATATATTTCGTTGTTTTTTGTGGACGAAAACATTTTTATTTTAATTATAAAAGAGAAGTGACAAACTTACAGTAAGTACTGATTATTTATTTTAATCAAATTGGAGTGAAAACTTATGAGATGATTAGTGGTCACTGCAATCCATTGACACCATTCAAATATCATTGAAAACAAGTATTATTGCATGCAATATTATTGCGCAAAGCGCGTAGATATATTCTACTAGCGCCTAAAAATCAAAATTCCAGCGTTTTGTTGCATGAAATCGTATCTAACAATTATATTGAACATATAAAGTAGCACATTGTCCAAAAAATAAATTATTGTTGAGCTTATGATTTTTTTTAATCAATAATTGCTTTTTTACATATAAAAGTGTTTTTAGTGACCTATGGTGTAGATTACTAATCTAACGGATTAGTAAGCTGAAGTGGCAATGGGCCGGCCATATAGCTCGAAGAACCGACAACCGATGGGGAAGAAAGGTTCTCGAGTGGCAGCCTCGTACCGGCAGGCGAAGTGTAGGGCGTCCCCCCACTAGATGGAGTGACGACCTGGTAAGATATGCAGGAAGTCGATTGATGCAGGTGGCTCAGAACCGTGCTTTGTGACATTCTTCGGGGGAGGCCTATGTTCAGCAGTGAACTTGTAAAGGGCTGTAATGATGATGATGGTGTAGATTTATTAAGTCCGCATGGAGGGGTAAACATAATAACTTTTGAAAATATTTGTTTAACTCAGTCAATTTTTTTACTCTCTTCATCTATCATGTGAGAAGCCACGGAATGTAAATAGCAGTTTAATTTTGTTTCTTTAGTTATAATTATTAATAAAATATTCCAAAAACCAAATTTGATAAATAATTGATCAAGGTTATTATTTTTATAATCACATATTTTTATTACAATATGGTGTTTTGCTAAAAGTACATAGGATTTATATTTAAAAACACTTGTACTTACTGGCAGGCAATGTGAAGGGCGTTCCCTTGCTGGAGTGACGACCTGGTAAGACATGCAGGAAGTCAATGGATGCAGGTGGCTCGTGACCGTGCTTTGTGAAGTTACTTGGCGGCCTATATTCAGGAGTGGACTTCAGAAATCTGTATTAAATGATGAGGATGATACGTCTTGGACTATATGGAGTGATCTGTAGGTGTACTTCGGTATCTGCTACTGGAACTCCTCGACGAGTAGAACTAGATGTGCCGAGTTTGGCCTCGTTTTGTTATTAATGATGACACCTTACCACTGGACTTGATAGAACGACCTGAACGTGTAGTTCGGTGATTGCTACTAGAATTCCTCGAAGAGTAGAACTATATGTACCAAGTTTGACCTCATTTTATCAGTGATGATGAAACCTTACCTCTGGAATTGATAGAGGGACCTGAAGGTATACTTTGGTGACTGCTACTGGAACTTCTCATAGAGTAGAAACAGGTGTGCTGAGTTTGACCCCGTTTTGTTTGTTATAATGAGACCTTACCTTCGGACTTGATAAAGTGAACTGAAGCTATACTTCAGTGAATACTACTGGAACTCCCCAAAGAGTAGAGCTAGGTATGTCGAGTTTGTTCTCGTTTTGTAAGTTATGGTGAGACCTTACTTCCGGAATTGATAGAGTGCCCTGAGAGTGTACTTTGATGACTGCTACCGTAACTCCTCGAAGAGGAGAACGTAGCAATAAGTTGCAGGGCAAAGGGCTGTGGGTTCGAATCCCGCACGGAAGAAGTGTTTGTATAGCCTGCAAATAATTGTTCCGAGTCTCCGTGTTTATTCTTGTGAAATTTATATATGTAAACTGCCGCCACCGTGAAGGTATCGTTTTCTTTTAAAGAAATAGGTGTCCCGAGTTTGTGATTGTTTTGTTAGTTATGAATAGACCTTACCTCCGGGCTTGATGTAGTGACTTGACGGTGTATTTTGTTGACTGCTTCTGGAACTACAATTTACAATTTTCTTTTTAATTCTTTCACGATTTTATGATCATGAGATTTTACAAGCTTATTTTTAAATTGAAATTTAACATATACATATTTATCTGAAAATTTGAAGTAGAGTAACAATTATAAGCTTTCTAGTGAAAACTCTATAATTGAATTACGTTAAAAATTTAGGTTATTTTTTTATGCACTTAAGGCATACACAATTGGATTTACCAATAGTTTTTTACCTATGTGTTCGTATTGATCATTTGCCACTTATTGCATACATTTAATTACCTTATGTCAGTCACAAAGATAATTTGCTATTTCTTTGCATCTATTACAGCTTATAAAATGTCATTGCTGAACATAGGTTACTATAGGTACAGGCCCTATAAGGAGGATTTTACCATAGCTGGCACGTTTGTAGGTGAGTTAGCAACCTTAGGTTTTTTTATAATATTGAGTTGTTGAATCCTATCTTATATTTCAGTTTCCCTCTGTCACCTCTTATGACACTCACGGGACGAAATGGGGTAGTGGACATTTTACATCGCCACATCGCCACATCACAAAGAATGAAAGTGTTGATATAACCATTACAAATTTGACCAAGAACGTCATATTTATTATTAATATTGTGGAATCATATGATTACTAATTGCGCAGCGGTTAAGTCAGTAGTTGCGAAAACCTTTTTTAATACATACAGTATTTAAAATAAGTATTTCGAAGACAAAGTTTAAACTTCTTTGACCTAAACCGCTCTTAGAAATGAGAGGAGATTTGTACTCAACTATGGGACCTATATAATAGGCTGTATATTTTATTTTTGACTTTAGAATGACGATTTTAATAACGATTATGATATATTTTATTAAATTTGGTAAAATACGACAACTAGCGATGCTAGCCACCGCTGAGTCAATTTCACCTGATGATGCCTAATTTTGGGGTGTGATTGGCCTCTAAATGAGGCATCATTATCGTCAATAGTGTAGTAGTGTTGGGATTAGTAGTGTTAGTAATGACGGGCATAGTGCACAAAATTGAAGAAGGGTGAAAAGTGCTCTTCGAACTAGATAAGACACATCATTTTAATAAAATCAGGCGTTACTATGCGTAAATCCCTATACTAAGTTTGATAAATATTC
Source organism: Parnassius glacialis (assembly GCA_033319125.1). Taxonomy (NCBI): domain Eukaryota; kingdom Metazoa; phylum Arthropoda; class Insecta; order Lepidoptera; family Papilionidae; genus Parnassius; species Parnassius glacialis. The sequence continues at coordinate 2,894,363 of JAVANC010000028.1, read as the reverse complement.
GGCTTAATGAAATAAAAGAATATTTATTACCAAAACTGTTGGATAAAAATTAATTCGATAAATAACGAATTGAAACAGCAGCCTTTCGATTGTGTGATGTAGTGAGAATATACTATTTTGTGATACTGCAAATGTTACTAAGTCCGGGCTACGGGAAATACGTGAAGGGAGGCATTTGACGACACCTGGACTTCTGCTAATCTGCCTCGTGTCTCCAGGTGCTGCGTTGCACGTTAGTTGGATGCCGGCTGTCTTCACACATATAAATTTTGCAGAATATTGCGAAATAAAGCGTTATTACACTTTATGTTCTTGTATTGTTCAATATCTAAACCACACAAAAAGGCTGAAGCGATTACGCGACACTATAGGCGTTTTTTTTTTATAGGAGCGGGGGCAAACGAGCATGCGGCTCACCTGATGGTAAGTGACTACCGCCGCCCATGAATAACTGCAACACCAAGGAGGGAATTGCAGATGCGTTGCCGGCCTTTTAAAAAGGAGTACGCTCTTTTCTTGAAGGTCCCTAAGTCGTATCGGTCCGGAAAAATCGCTGATGGTAATCGATTCCACAAGGAAGTCGTGCGAGGAAGAAAACATCTTCTAAATCGCACAGTGGTGGACCGCCAATCATCCAGATGGTGTGGATGGTATCGGGAGTTCTGCCGCGATGTGCGTTCATGAAATTTGACGGCTGGGATTAATCCGAACAATTCCTAAGAGCACTCCCCATGGTAGATGCGAAAGAAAATTCAAAGAGATGCAACATCTCTTCGCAGCGCCAATGAGTCGAGCCGATCGGAAAGGAGTTTTAGTTTCCGTTAGTTGCATGACTTGCGAGCTTGTAAGAACCCCGTTTTACACAAGAGTCAGCACATCCCGCTCTTCCTCAATTGCGTGCACTATCCCCGTCACCACTACTATCTACACCACTACACTAGGAAAGGCACACCACTGACAATAATGCGACACGTGTTTCACCTCTACACGAGGCATTCAAGAATAGAACCTACTCTGTTTTAAGAGGCCTGAAATTGTGATTCTTCTGGTGTTGGAGTTGGTTATGCGCGGCGGTTGTCACTTACCTTCAGGTGAGCCGCATACTCGTTTGCCTGTTCTTATCTAAAAAAAAAGAAACATTTTCGTGTATTACTAAAAATATTTGCAAACACGAAATAAATGAATTGGTTGACGAGCACATAATTCGTTAACACGCACGATATGTCAACTGGCTGTAACGAACGCTAATTGGAGCCGTCAGCATCGAGTCGCAACTGAATACGTATATGTATGTGACTAATTCCTCCTGATGGATTATTGCAATAAATCTGCTACTGCAAAATATAACTGTAAAAAGTTAACATTATATGTCTACATTACTTCTGATTGTGTGGTTCAAATAGTTTTTTAAGAACAACATGAATTCTAGCAAAAGTTTTAAAAATTAAGTATGCAGTCAATACAAATTATGAAATATTCAAGGGTTTTTATAGAATAGGGGCGAAAACGAACGCACAGTCCACCTGATGGTAACTGCGACCCATAGACATCTTCATGCTGCATGCTACAACTATTGTGATTGTAGCACGAATGCTGTAGCATGTAGCTGTGTCTGTAACTGCGTCTAATAGTTATATCTTGGCTCTACCACGTAAAAACCTCTTTGGCCAATCGTTTCGTTAAAAGTCCTGGCCAAAGTAGGATTAAATTCTTAAAAAAATGTAAGACAGTATTTGGAGTAACTCTTAATAATTTCTTCTTCTTCGAACATTGAATGTTATTAAAAACTAATTTTAAACAAAAAGTAAAAGCTAAAGCATTCTAAAGTCGACGCTAAAACGTCAGGTTTGACAATTTTTTTTAAGTCTTCTAAGTCACTTTTAATTCCGGTTAACAATTATTTTTATGCTTTTGAGTGAATTAATGAATATCTAAATTTCGATTAAATAATAACATTAAAATATCATCCTCTATTTTCCTATCCTTACTGGTAGAATTTTACAATATAGTAGCGCTGTAAGAATATCCACAACCCCATATCCCATGGGTGTCGTAAGAGGCGACAGAGGGAAATAAATCAGTAGATGGGCAGCAGCGTCTTCCTAATAACGACTAAAAATGAAAAACTGTTATATCCTTAATCCTGTATAAGAATTAAATACAGTCAAATTGACAACCTCTAAACCATTTTTAAAAATTTTGTCTGTGTATCTGAACCGATTAAGATGAAGCTTTGTGAACAGATAGAGAATACTGATAAGTTCTCCGTCTCTTTATATTATCGCAAAAAGTTGAAGATTTTTTTGAAAATCAAAAACGGAAAATGGATAAATTTAATTTAATTAAACCGTCATTACATTTCGGTCGGTTTTAATTAAAATAATACTATATAATGCTGCATTATTATTATTCGTAGATTCTATCCAGACGAAACCGGGGCGAGTCGCTAGTTTTAAATTATATATCTTTTTATTGTTACACAATCTATATTTATGAAACCCTCGGAACAAAATGTGGTGATAGATTTGTTACTTACTGAAGCAAGTCACGTATGTTGAATAATATTACGGTCGCATGGCCCAACATGAATGTCTAGTTCGTAAAAACCTTTGGCAATAGGTTTGTGACATTAAATAACTATTGTAAAAGCATACTAAATTAAGGGCTATTTTTATATTTATTATTTATAGCATGTGCAAATTTTTTAACAATGTTAACCCAATTCAAAAGAATACAGTTATGAAATTTTTTTATTTGAAAACTGGTGCTTTTTATGTGGACCCATATAAATTTTAGTGACCGACCGAATATTCAGTTTTGTTTTCGGTTTCGGCAAGTTTCGGCAAAAAAATCTAGTTTCGGTAATAGTTTCGGTTTCGGCAAAAAATCTGCCGAACCTTCGGCGGCGCCGAAACTCAGTATTCATGGATTATCATGCGTCGTTCGGATGAGTTCGTGAATCGTGTATTATTAATAATTATACAGAAACCGAAACGGAAACTTTTTATTCAATATAGATAATAAATAATACTTATTGAAAGTGACTTTTTTGTTTAATTACCACTGGTTCGAAAAAAAAGCCTCGGTCCTTGGAAGAAGCAGCAAGAAACCCAGTGGGACTATTTTTTAAAAAATTACAGCTTACAATCGGAGGCGTAGCGTGAACCAATACAAACGTGGACGAAGTTCTCTTTTATTTCGTTCCAAGCATCTACCCAATATATCATCTATCCTACCAAACATGCTTTGACACGACATACCTACTCACATCTATTAATGTCTGACAAGTCTCGTATTCCGTCAATGTAACAGTCGCAGTCTTTACGTTTTTTTGTTTTCAATTAAGAGGGGCTTCTTGCGAGGCCTCAAAAAAACACTTAAATTATTGATTTTCATTTTCGAGCGTAAAATTGATCAAATTAATTAGTCATCTGTGGTAAATTCTGGGGGCACCGCATTTTAAGAGGCCTCGTCGGCGAAAGGCGAAAGCCCACGTCGCCCACGCCTAGCTACGCCACTGCTTACAATCATGTATGTAACACAATTGAAAACACCAAACAAATAAAAATAGCTTGGTAGTGATCACCTAATTCCCAGGGGATATTATCAAACATAAATTCCTTAAAATTATAATATTCCTTTTTATACAAGCTTAGTTTATTAATATTGCTCTCACTGAATAATAATAACAATATTGTGAACACAATAAAATATGTTCTCAATTAGCGAGTAACTTTTAATGGGTGAAGTGTTGATTTATTTACAAAAATGACTTAAGAAATTAATTCGCAACGTTAAATTGTTTATTTTTACTTTAAAATAAATAAATATATTGCTACATGACTATTACAATTACTGTTTTACATTAACATGTATAACCTATCTGTATATATATAAAAAATATACCAGATTTCAGTATACAACAAAAATAATTATCATTGTCTAAATAAGTTTCGGTTTCGGCCGAAACTGACACCCAGACCGAAGGTTTGTTTTCGGTTTCGGTTTAGGTTGAAAATCTTGTTTCGGTCGGACACTAATAAATTTGACCAAGTTCTGACCAACAGTTTTTGAGTTATTCTTAATAATTTATATGGAAGTCAGTTGTCCATATCTTTTATTTTAATTTATTTTGCAATAGAAAATACTCTTACAGTGGTCCAATTATTGCATTCTTACCATATTTGATCATAATTGGAATCAATTCTTTTTATGGTTCCGTTACCCAAAAGAAAAAATAGAACCCTTGTGAGACCACTTTGTGGTCCATCTGATAAGAATTATTTCTCAAGAATTGTTAAAGATATCAAATTGCAATTAATATCAAATACTATATCTGAGATCACTGGAAGATGTAAGAAATTCAAGCTTGTAAATAAACGCTGTCAAAATATCGGCCTTTCAAGTGTCATATTTTGATGCTTGTAAACTCATCCATCTACACCTATGGTTTAATTGCTGTTGCCTTGAGACAGAGGTAATTTTTGAATCAGTGGCAAGTAGATAATTACTGGTAGTTAATTCCATTGGGCATTAAGTGCGTCCTTTGTAATCTCTAGTTGAAGGTGTATTGCAATAAGGGATAAATTAAAAGAAAATATATTATATATTATTTATAATCTTTAACGAATAAAGTATCTGAAAATGCAAATGAATTTTTGTATCCTAGAATAATGAATCTTGGCGAAGCAATATTTCACAGCAAAAATATAGGAAAATTTAATTATATCACATAAAATATGATTTGAGATAACAAACTTAATTTTTTTAATCGTTACTAAGGCCCTTTGAATTAAATTACAATCATTGGTATCAAACCAAAATTCTTTCGCATAATATGACAAAATACATATGAAACTGTTTAAATAAACGTTCATCGGTAAAGGAGTCTACAAAATGACGTAATTTTTGTTAATTTTATTCAGCCACTTCTACAAAGTTAATTTCAAATTACTGTGAACTTTCTATGATAAGACAAGTTGTTGTTTAATTCAGTAAATTTATTTTATAAAAATTAGTCAGTGGAAATTAATAATAAATTAAATATTAAATTTATTTTGTTTTGCATCATTAAAAGAAAGGAAACACTTTGAACCTTTTTTTGCAATTTATATGAGTGTTTTCTAAAGTAAGGTAGGTTAGGTTAGATAGTGTAGGTTATTGCTTAATTAAAGGTTTAAAATTAAATTAATTAGATGTCACAGTGTTTTTTTCAATAGAAGAGCATGCGGCTCACCTGATGGTAAGTGTCAACCGCCGTCCATTTTAATTAATTCTATTAATCTTTTTATTATTAAAATTAATTGGGGATTAGGGGAGTCGTTGGAATGTTTTCTCTTATAAAAGTGAAGTGACAAACGAATTTACAATCCAGGCGATGGTAAGTGGCTACAATCCATGGATATCTGCAATAAACTTGAAAAAAAAATATTGCTTCAGATGCTTTGTCACCTCTGGGGACTAATATGGAATACACTCAGCTTGTAATTATATTGGCTCAATATACTCAGACCAGTGGCAGAAATGGATGAGGTTGGTTGTTACCAACCTAGATTGTCTCCGGGGTAGAAAAGGAGTCAGTACAGAATTGCCTTAATCATCACGCTTGGCAGACTGTTTGGAGCCTGAAGTAACACAAGTCTTTCAACTTAACACTGCTTCCAGTTACCGATATAGATGATTGTCACGTCACCTAAATGAAATTACGAGATTTTTTAATTTTATTTTATTTTGTATAGTAAGAGTGACAAACGAGCACAAAGTCCACCCGATGGTAAGTGGATACTTGTGGCCAATAGACACCTACATTTATCTTCAATTAAGAATGAAAATGTAGATGCGTTGTTACCCTTTAGAACTAAATTGAAATGCCTTAATTCCAGTTAAAAGAGTCTCCAGTTCTCTACACTCACCATAAGAAACACAGCAGCATTGAGCTGCTACTTTACGGTAATGTTCTGTGAGAGCGTGGTTCTTCCCTGGTTGCTGTTCCGTTCGCGCTGTAACCACAAAATAGCTGCAGCGTGACTTTACTATGTCTGAAATAGCTGCATACAACAAAATATCCACTTATGTATTGAAAAAAATATTTTTTGTTATTTTTATTCATATAGCTGCTTTTAACGCAAAAACTTTACACATCATTTTATTGTACTCTAGCCATGTAAAGCATGGTTGATTCAGTGCCACAACATTTTTACCCCATTCCTAAATAAGTTTATGACGCAGTCTCGTACTCACCCTTCAAATGCGTGACCCCTAAGAAATCTATTTCAGGCTAACAAAATTGAATTACTCGGCGTCTTGGGCATGAGAAATTCTCTAAAAACCGCTCTTATTCAACTGAAAATGGCTTACGTGAGTTTTTCTTGAAATGTGAATCTAAGGCCAAAACGTTATAACTTACTTTAGCATATTATAATAGCATATAAATATAATTTGTAAAACATCTATAATAAATAGATGACGTGGTATGACTGTATGTGGTAGAGCCATGCTGCAGCTATATTAGTAGTATAGTTGTAGCAGGAATGGGTCGGCTCGACCGGGGAAGGACCACGCTCTCACAGAAAACCAGCGTAAAATAGCAACTTAACGCTGCTGTGATTCGTATGGTGAGTGTAGAGAACCGGAGACCCTTTTTACTGGCAAAGAGGCATTACATCTTAGTCCTCACGGGTGACAACATATCTGCATCTTGAGTTTTTATTGAGGATAGATGTAGATGTCTATGGGTCACAGTAACCACTTACCATCAGGTGGATTGTGTGCTCGTTTGTCACCCTATCCTATATAAAAAAAGATGATCCGACAATACTTATATCGAAGTGTATTTATTTGAAATTTTGTTTAAAACTAGCGTCCCATTCGGCTTTGCCTGGATAGGTTATATTTATGAACGTTTTTTAGATTAAGGACACTTACGAGCCTAATAATATCAATTTTTCAGGTTTCAAAAAAAGGTCTTCAAATTTTGGAAAAATAAAGTCTAGACCAGATTCAGATCAGATCAGATTTTTGTGAAGTTTAATCACAATTAATACAGTTATTTTGCTGGTTAGCATTCAAAAGGACATTTTTTAAAATGGGTATTTATGTCTTAATTTAAAGTTTTTTTTTTAATTTATTTATAAATGAATTTATGATACAGTGATGTTACTTAATTCTGAACTCGCCAGTTATTGTTATTTCAACATTACCGACCTTACTTTTTAATTATATTTTATAGATAGATATTATAACAAAAATCAGTCTATTGAATGCAGTTAGTACAATACGAGTAGTAATTTCTATAAAAAATCACAAAATTTATGTTGAGAAATAAATTTATTTTTATTTTTAATTATTTTTACGGAAGAATGATTGAAATATAAATTTTCATGTATTTTTTTTATAAATGTCTGATTTTATATAGTTGCCATTTCATAATATTATATACAGGGTATTTTTGGAACGCTCCCGAAAACTAAGACAGGCGACAGCACCAAGTATACCTTTGATCATGGGTCACAAATAAATTTGATCCTGATGAAAAAAATTCATATTTTTACAACGTTTTATTAGCGTTATTCACGCGCCATCATGTTAGTACAGCTAAATGAAACGATAATTTCATAAAAAAAAATCATGAAAATACTGAAACATAAAACCAGCAGTGAAAACTGAATTGATATCACCGGACTAATGGAGGTTAATGTACGCGCGAACGGTGAAAAAAGAACGCTGGCCTTGAACTTGGGCACAGCGATTTATCACATATTGGTACGAAGGGGGCGCGACGGGGGAACAATCCGCCAGTATTACTGTGCTTGCATGCTATTGGTTCCCGCGCTTTGTTCGCTCCAAAAATACAGTCGCATACACAGCTTACTTTGCGACTCGCGACGATGTTTTAAAAAGGAAGGAAAGAAAAATTATTTATATCTATTTTTTTATGACTAAACTAGTGAACGAAAAGGTAAATATGATAGGAGAAGGTGAATGGGGAAAATTGTGCAGTAAATTTAAAAGTGTTGAGGAAGAATACCGAAAAAATTACCATGTGATCGACCTGATGACGGAAGCTCAAGCGAAGATGAAAGTGATGATGAAGTAGCATCCAGTAACACCAACACACCTTCAACATCTGGCTTCTATGTGACCCAAGACGACATAATGGACGGCGTGCCACCCTTACCTTAAGTTTTCTTGTTACAAACTACTTTATATTTTACGATATAAATAACAAATAATGCTCAAGTAAACATTATCCATTTTTAATTCCAAGTAAGGCACCTATTATGATTCTACAATGAAACAATTAATTACTTACTATAATATTATAAAACAATATCCCAATACCATGTAGTACTTTAGAACGCGACTGTAACCTCCCTCCACTCGACCTGCTAGCTCCGTGCGAAATAATGTAACCCGCCCGGCTCGTGTCGCATCACGCTGTGACGCAGTAGGTTTCAGTTTAATTGTAGTTTTTGAAACAGTTCCGTGTTGATTTTGTTACTTGTTGTTACGTTTTTTGTTTTAATAATGCTTAACGCGTACGTTTATAGTGATTGTGAATACGACAACATGTTATGTATCCGAACCTAGGTACACGAAGTATCGCTAAATAAATTGTTAAGACGTCGGGATGGAACAAGTGTGTCATACTGTGCACTGGAGTTTTGAATCGTGAGTGTGATAGTGCTGACGAAACTACAAAAAGATCGTGGATGTTTTCGACAAACTACGTACGGACTGTGTCGAAGACCACAAGATGATGCCCCGTCTCCATGAGGAGACGCAACACCGAGCCCAAATCTGCCTTGAAATATAAGCATTGCATAAGACCACGGAGGATTTAGAGCGGTAAGCTGTTTCATAACTAATTTTTTTAAATAACTTAGTACTGAACTAATCTGAATACATACATAACTGAATACATGAGAATAATAAACATACCTACACGATGAATAAAAACGCATGACTCTAACCTTGGTTACATTTCATTTAAATGTTTTTTCATTAGCGGGAAATCGAACCAGTTATTTGGGTTATTTAACCTGTAAATTCGGATTAAAATGGCTACGTGGAGACAAGTACAGTGGCAAAATAGTAGGTTAAGTAGATAAGTTAGGTATTTAGACAAGTGTTGTAAATTATTAGGTATTGTGGTATGGCCCGCTAGTTGCGGACCGCGCGAATTTGCGTTCGCGCGTACATTGACCTTTAATCAGCTGATATGAATTCAGTTATTCCACTGCTGGTTTTAGGTTTCAGTATTTTCATGATTTTTTTTATGAAATTATCGTTTCATTTAGCTGTACTAACATGATGGCGCGTGAATTAAGCTAATAAAACGTTGTAAAAAGATGATTTTTTTTCATCAGGATCGAATTTATTTGTGACCCATGATCAAAGGTATACTTGGTGCTGTCGCCTGTCTTAGTTTTCGGGAGCGTTCCAAGAATACCCTGTATATCGGAAATACATTGTAGTTTCCTTTTAAATAATACAACATATAAAACAACCCTGGGGTCCATGTTAAGTGCGTTATCAAAATCAGTATTTAAACGTACAGAATTAACTTTACTTCAGAAAACTCGACCGTAAGAAAATTAAAGATATATATTGGTAAATCCAATTGGGCATACCTTAAGCGCATTAAAAAAATTACGTATACCATGATTATATGGAATTTTTAAAGTAGTTTAAATACATTTCGACCGCACTATCGGCTTCAACACCCTCAAAAACCATGAAAATGACACCCATAATGAAAAAATTGATACCTATTGCAGCCGCCACCTTGGATTTACATTTCGACAACCCTATCGGCTTCAACTCTCTCGAAAACCATAAAAATGACACCCATGGTGAAAAAATTGATACCTATTGCAGCCGCCATCTTAGATTTACATTTCGACAACCCTATCGGCTTCAACTCTCTCGAAAACCATAAAAATGACACCCATGATGAACAAATTGATACCTATTGCAGCCGCCATCTTGGATTTACATTTCGACAGCACTATCGGCTTCAACTCTCTCGAAAACCATGAAAATGACACCCAAGATGAAAAAATTGGTACCTACTTCAGCCGCCATCTTGGATTTACATTTCGACAGCACTATCGGCTTTAACGCTCTCGAAAACCATTAAAATGACACCCAAGATGAAAAAATTGGTTCCTACTTCAGCTGCCATCTTGGATTTACATTTTGACAGCACTATCGGCTTCAACACCCTCGAAACTCATAAAAATGACACCCATGATGAAAAAATGAATACCCATTGCAGCCGCTACCTGTGTCTGTCGCACGTCCTCGTGTGGTTGACAGTGAACAGCATACAGTCTATCAGTTATCACCACCTGCTAACAGATATTAACTCTTGTTAAATATTACAACGGTAGACCATCCCAGACTTCATGTAAGTCATGAATGCACAGATATGACTACCTCCAGGCAAACGCACTCCAGCTTTCAGTTCTGCTGCGTTCATGCCACATTCGCGCCAGCGAGCCGTCGCGGCATACTAGTGCTAGCGAATTGTAGCACTGCTTTGCAAAATTAAAAGAAATGGAGACAAATGTATTGCGAACCATGAAATTCCGAGCTTCCAAAGTTAATCACATTCTCTTAAGAAACGGCAACTGTATGACATTTGAAATCATTGCAAAAAACTGAAACTATGTGTAGAGACAGATACCACAACATATTTCGAAGGGAAGGAGGCAACTGCGCAAAATCTACGAAAGCCGTCCATTTACAGCGCCAAAGCACCATTTGCTCGGCGGCCGCTTGAATTCTTCTGTCGTAAGATAAGCCGATAAGTTACCGACTGTAGCGGTGTAGGCTCAATTTTACCATCGCTCGGCCGTAACTGACCATGTTCGATTAACCGTTACAGCACCTTCCTCATTGATCATTGTTGTAGAGACTTCTACGAATCCCTCGACATCAAACCCCAATCTTGTCGACGACACAATATTCGGAGCAAACTGGAACACTGATCAACACATTAGAACACAAAAATGTCACTTATTATTTTCAATTCATAGCGTGTTAAAGTTAATCCTTTATTTTGGTACATCACTTAAACGTTTTGAACTTTAAAATATAAAAAATGATAATCATGTTTCGCGTGAACTGTCAATTTACAACAAAACTTGAATAAGTTAATTAGAAAGTCTCCAACATTTCTTTCGAAATTTGTTAACATATTTAGGTACATCAAGGAATAATGAAAATACTTGCGGGTACTTTTAATACAAATCGAACAAATTAAAAAAATTGGCATAAATAATTTCACAATTTTCTCTACATTTTAATGATACGACAATATCGTAAGTAGGACAGCAAATTTCATTACGGTATTTAACATAAAAACAGATTCATCAATGCGGAATGCATTATAGTCTTTCACAAATGTAATAATCCTCATACTATTCGAAGATTAAATGTGGGCAAAAATGGAGACTTTATCCCACTTCTGATGTAGAAAGGGTAATTGAGTATAGTACAGAGACTAATTTTGTAGTTAGGAATAATAATTAATTCGTTTACACGAATTCATTATCCAACGAGTCGAGTATAAACTAGTAACGGAATACGACAAGCGTACCGTTCCACGTCAGAGCCAAGACTGTCCTAACGGCGGCCGTGCCGTCCATTTTATACAAGCAAAACGGGCGTCACTGCAGGTGCAATGGTGCAGGTGTGCGGAACACGTGTTATTTACAAGAATTCTGTCTAACTGCAGCGACGGCTACCGCGCCGCACGTGCAATGGTGCTGGTCCCGTCATATATATATATATATATATATATATATATATATATATATATATATATACCAAAATATATTATATTTATATATATATAAAATTATCTAGTAGTGGAAGAGCCATGCAAAGCATGGCCCTTCCCCGGTCAAGCCCATCCATTCGTGCTACAACCATAATTTGCTTTATACATTGCTCTACCACGTAAAACCTTAAATTTTATTTGCAGTACACTGAATGTGTTTTTTATAGAATTACGGTGACAAACGAGCATACAGTATATCTGATGGTGAGTGGATGGTGAGTGGCCCATAGATATTTACATCTATTCTCTATTAAGAATCAAAATGCGGATATGTTGTTACTCCTGATGACTAAGACTGAATACTTTGTTTCTAGTAAAATGATGCTTTTAAAATGGTTTTCGTAAATAATCATATGAGCAAAAGAACAAAAATTAAATATCTGCTGTCACACTATATTGTTCTCTTTTTGTTCCCCATTATTGTTTTATAACATAATCATTACTGGAAATGTTCCTGTTTTTTTTAGGGTACATTATTAATATATTTATATATTTTAAACAAATAAACATTCTTAGTCAATTTTAAAGTGCTATATATTATTTTTTCTTATACGAAAATTCTCTGCTGTAATTTGGATGTACGGCATAAAGAATAAAGTAATTTTAGAAGGATAAGTTTGACTCGCAATATTACTGAAAAAATAAGAGAAGCTAATGGACATATGTAGTGCCGAGTCCGTGTAACCGTTCACCATGCACCAAGGTATAGTTTCCAATTGTTTTTTCTATGATGGACTGGAGGTTTAATAAATAAAAAACCTGAAGGTACTCCGGGTTAACTCTGACATCGGGACGTCAATCACCTCAGTCCCCCGTGACCATGGGTGCTGTAAAGCACCTGAAACGTCTGGAATTAATAAAAATAAGTTAATTAAACGCGATTCAATCAGTAAAGGTACTTTTATTCAATGTGTAGTGTTCGCGTAAATATAAGAAACCATTTTTGCAAAATTTAGCTGAGTTTTGTGAATGTATGAGCGAAATGGCAGCGATAGTAGAAAGTTGTAATTTAGAGTCTGTCTTTATACTAGGTGATTTTAACGCAGATCCTATGGAGTTATTTGGTAAAGAGATGCAAAATTTTTGTATGGATCAGAAGTGGTATTGCGCGGATATTTGTAAACTGGGGGTTGATTCAGGCGCGTATACTTTCGTTAGTGATGTATACGGCACTACGAGCTGGCTGGATCATTGCCTGGTAACCGATGCGGCTTGGCGGTCTGTAGATAGTGTTGACATTTACTATGACGTCTACTGGTCAGACCATCATCCACTGGTCCTACAAATTAATCTGGGTACGATTAGGCCAGCTGTACCTACTCTTTTAGAAAGCCAAGTTAAAAATAAGGTTATTTGGGGGGAGAGAGATCAGTATCAAGTAGAGTCATACCGTAGGAAGTGTACAGAATTATTACGTGATATTGACTTTCCCGAGGAGTTAAGCGCATGTTGTGATAAAATGTGTTCTAATATTGAGCACAGAATGGTCATTGATAATCTTTACAGTAAAATTGTAAACGTCCTTAGGGAGGCTGCTGAGTTTAGTTGTGCTGCACCGAATATTAAAAAGAAGAAGCGTTATGTTCCTGGCTGGAACAAGTTTGTGAAGGGTGCGCATAAGACAGCTAGGCAGGCTTTTCTTAACTGGGTCTGGCATGGTCGGCCTAGAGCCGGTCGTCTATATCAGCATATGTGTGAGTCACGTAAAATTTTTAAATCAAAATTAAAATCATGTCAAAAAAATCAGGAACAAATAAAATTAGACATTTTGGCTTCCCAACACAAAGCAAAAAATTTTGGAAAGTTCTGGAAACACACAAAAAAGCTAGGCCCTAAGCCGGCTGTTTCTGTATGTGTGGGTGGATTATGTGACCCAAAACAGATAGCTAATCTATTTAAGGACCATTTTAAAGTAGAGGCAGTATTACGGCAAGAAGCAGAAGTGGGGGTGGGCGATGGTGGGGTTGTCGGGACTGATGAACCTATCCGTATTACAGCTAAGGATATAAAGCTGGTACTAAAGCAGATGACCAGAGGAAGGTCACCGGGTCACGATAGCCTCAGTGTCGAGCACCTTCATAATGCAGGACCGCATCTTCCAAGGGTTTTGTCACTATTATATACTTTCTGTATTCGGCACTCCTACTTACCATTCGAGCTAATGAGGACCGTTGTTGTACCTATTTTAAAAAACAAGACTGGAGATATTTCTGACAAGACAAATTATAGGCCTATTTCTCTGGCAACTGTATTAGCTAAGGTGCTTGACGGCTTGCTTGAGCGACGGCTTAGTAACTTCATACAATTAAATGATGCGCAGTTTGGCTTTCGACCTGGCCTATCAACAGAAAGTGCTATACTGTCGCTGAAGCATACCGTCAAATACTACACCCAGAGACAAACGCCAGTGTATGCTGCGTTTCTGGATCTCTCAAAGGCATTTGACCTGGTTGACTATGATCTGCTGTGGTCAAAATTACGTGACATAGCTGTTCCAAATGAATTAATCACCACGTTCAAATATTGGTATGGCCATCAAGTTAACCAGGTCAAATGGTCTGGTGAGCTATCTGACTAATACATTTTGGAATGCGGGGTGAGGCAGGGGGGGTTATCCTCGCCTTTGCTGTTCAGCCTCTACGTTGACGGGCTCATTGGTGCACTCAGTAGCACCAGGATAGGCTGTTCCATTGACGGACAAATGGTTATTAGTATTAGCTACGCTGATGACATGGTGTTGCTGAGTCCATCGGTGAGCGCGTTGCGTAAGCTGTTGGCTGTCTGTGAAGTATACGCTGCTAAACATCGTCTCCTCTATAACACCAAAAAGAGTGAGTTAATGGTATTTCAAGTTGGTGCTGAAAAACCCCAGGTTGTGCCTCCAGTCAAGCTCCTTGGGGTGCCATTAAGTAGGGTGTCACAGTTTAAATATTTAGGACACATTGTTACAGAGAATCTCACAGACAACTGTGATATAGAGAGGGAGCGGAGAGCATTGGCGGTTCGATGCAATATGGTTGCCCGCATGTTTGCTAGGTGTACTAGAGAAGTCAAAATTACTCTTTTCAAGGCGTACTGCCAAACCTTTTACACCTGCAGCCTGTGGTATAGCTATACGCAAAGGGCCTATAATGCACTTCGCGTCCAATATAATAATGCCTTCAGGATGCTGATGGGCCTTCCCATGTTCTGCAGTGCATCTGCCATGTTTGCTGAAGCGGGTGTTGATGATTTTCATGGCATCATACGGAAGCGAATATCATCCAGCTGGCGCAGATTGCGGGGGAGCTCAAACGGCGTCCTGAAGGTAGTTAAAGATAGGCTTGATTGTCCCATTCAAAGGCATTGGACTCGAATGCATATGGGTGGGACACTTAAGTATCTTAATTAATATTTTTATATTGTAAGTTATTTAATTTGATTTAATTTAATTTACTAACATAGCGTTTAAGAAATTTACTAACAAAATTGTATGGATTTTTTAATCTGAAATAAACGTTTTATTATTATTATTATTATTATTAAAAAGTATATTAAATGTTAAGATTCCTAATAATAATGACCAATATTATGACAACCTTCAACAAAAGAGCTTACGCCATTGATATACCTGTAATTACTCTGAAATTGATTATGGGTGAGGCGATCACTTACCATCAAATGAACCACATGCTTGTACCGCCTTATTATATATAAAAACGACATTTTCTTTTTATAACCTCTTTAAAATTACCAATTTCTCCATATCAAGTAAACTTAAATAATTGTATAAAAGCTTTTA
This sequence comes from Parnassius glacialis, assembly GCA_033319125.1. Lineage (NCBI taxonomy): Eukaryota > Metazoa > Arthropoda > Insecta > Lepidoptera > Papilionidae > Parnassius > Parnassius glacialis. The sequence continues at coordinate 2,878,734 of JAVANC010000028.1, read as the reverse complement.
GATTTTTTTTTTTACTTCGCAAATATCCGCGTTATAAAATAAAATGATGTGTCTTAGTATGAAGAGCAACTCCTGCCCTCCCTCAATTGCGTGCACTATCCCCGTCACCACTATTCCCAGCACCGCTACTCCCAACACCACTACACTAGGCAGGACACACCACTGGCAAACATACGACACGTGTTTCGCCTCTACACGAGGCATCCTCAGGTGATACAGACTCTACGGTGGCTAACCGCTAAGTAAGCGGCGATCCAAAACAAGTGCCTTTTATACAGACCGATGACGCAACCGCTCTCTACTTACGAAGCGAGCGACTGCGTCGTGCGATAAAACATGCGACCAATCACCGTCGGATTTACGCAGCAGAGAAATCTGGATTCAACCCCACTTACAGCCTAAAAAATGGCTCTATTCTGGCTCTATGCTGTCTAAATTCCTCCTTAATCCATATTGTTATCTTTAGAACTTGATAGTCTTTTCACAAATGTCCCATTCCCTGATTGTTTGCGTATACTCGCAGATCTCTTTGAAAAACGTCGTCTACATCCCGGGGAAACAAATTATCTTCTTAACTTAACCTCTCTCTGTATGAAACAAAACTATTTCCGGTTTAATAACCGTTTCTATCTACAAAAAGAAGGGTTAGCTATGGGGTCCCCTCTAAGTCCCATTATGGCGGACATTTTCATGGATAATTTCGAAAAACAACATATAGTTGTCAATCGAAATATCTTATATTACTATCGATATGTAGACGACATAATTATTTGCTGGACTGGCACAAGGAGAGAACTGGATGTTTTCCTCAATTAAATAAATAGAGTCCATGACAAAATGAAATTTAAACTTGAATTGGAACAAGATTGTTCCCTTAATTTTCTCGACTTAACAATAACAAGAAAATAATCGTCACATGTTTTCCAAATTTATCGAAAGCCAACTCACACCGACATGGTCATACCCGCGTCATCGTGTCATCCGTGACAACATAAAGTAGCCGCTTTTTATTGTTACATTAACCGTTTGTTCACTGTCCCGTTAAGTAAAGAAAATTATTTAAAAGAACTTAATATAATTTATCAAATAGCGGTCTCTAACGGTTTTTTAAAAAATCTCATTAACAATTTAATTAAAAAGAAACAAAAGCATGTTGTTTGCAACTCTCTGAACGCGGTTCAACCTCAAAGTGTTCATCGATATGTGAGCAGTTTGACCTACTTAGGCCCATATCTGAAAAAGTAGCAAATAATCTTCGACAAAACGGCGTTTATGCGGCGTTCAAAACAAACAATTCTCTTATAAATATCTGTAATAATAAAGATAATTTGGATATTCGTCAAAAGTCAGGTGTTTACAAATTTGTTTGTGACGAATGCCACGCCGTTTACGTGGGTCAGACTGGTCGCAATTTCGAGACACGTTATAAAGAGCATTTAGCCGCGTACAGGAATTGCAATCCCGATAAATCCCATTTTGCCAAACATATTTTGGACACTGGACACAACCTAGCCAACGACCACTCCTTTAAAGTCTTACATACGTGTAATAAAGGGCTGCGGCTGTGTGTGTTGGAACAGTTAGAGACATTAAAAATTAATAATAGTACCGTTGCATTGCTGAATGAACAAACAAATGTTACTAACTCACCTCTCTTAAATATCTTTAAGCCTGCTCTCTAATAATAGAGAGCCTCGCAATATGGTCGTTTGTCACCCTCACGGTGATCGGCGATTGGTTGCGTGGTTGGACGGTGGGCGTTGCGGGGCGGTTTATTTTTAATTTTACAAACGGCTGCGTAAATCCGGCGGTGATTGGTCGCATGTTTTATCGCATGACGCAGTCGCTCGCTCCGTAAGTAGAGAGCGGGTTGCGTCATCGGTCTGTATAAAAGGCACTTGTTTTGGGTCGCCGCTTACTTAGCGGTTAGCCATCGTAGAGTCTATATCACCTGAGGATGTCTCGTGTAGAGGCGAAACACGTGTCGTATCGTCAGTGGTGTGTCTTGCCTAGTGTAGTGGTGTTGGGATTAGCGGTGCTGGGATTAGTGGTGACGGGGATAGTGCACGCAATTGAGGAAGGGCGGGAGGTGCTCTTCATACTAGGTAAGACACATCATTTTATTTTATAACGCGGATATTTGCCAAGTTAATTTTTCTAAAAGCTTTTATATAATGGATATTTGCAAAGTACCGCCTGATTCTATTAATTAAATAATTGTGTTTTGAGACGATTGAACTTACCGCTCGACCATAATATCATCCAGACTGATTTTCGGACAGGATTATAGTGCCCGAGTATACGAACTAGCACTTATGTATGTCGTAGTGTAATCGTGTATATGGTTTAAATATACTATATGTACATATTTACTTAAAATTGTATGTTAATGAATAAGTTTAATAATGATTTCTTATATTTACGCGAACACTACACATTGAATAAAACTACTGTTATAGATTTTATCGCGTTTGATTAACTTATTTTATATTCCCGACGTTTCGGTTGCTTTCCAGCAACCATGGTCACGGGGGACTGAGGCAATTGACGTCCCGATGTCAGAGTTAACCCGGAGTACCTTCAGCTTTTTAATTATTATTTTGGTCCGATCAACGCAGAATGAACTAACTGTGTCTTGAAGTCTTGCAGTGGTAAGCTTGGGTTTAGTTTTAATTTTATGAATTAAAGGATCATAAGCAAGTGGTAGTACCTAGCCTCCCTCTCTATTGAAATTAGGATGTTTTTTAATTTCAATAGCCTCAAGTAACATCCTTGGTAGTAATCGAAGTTCTTTCGAGAGAATTTGTGGTTTATCAAATCTAATGTAATGGCCGTCTAGGATATGATAACAAACTGAAGACTTCCCGGAACGTTGGTGCTTCACGTCAGCTATAAGTTCCTTTACGCGGGTTTTTGATTGATCTTTTTGTTTGCTCCATATATAAGAGACCACACTCACAATCAAGCTTGTACACTCCTGCATCTTGAAGAGGAATATTGCACTTGTCGGATGGTAAGAACTGAGTAATATTCTTCGGCGGCTTGAAGAATGTTCTAATAGAAGCTCGCTTCAAGATGTAGCCAATCTTGTCTGCGACACCTCTGACATACGAAATACCCATGGAAAACAACATGCCAGCAGAATATGCAGTATTACTCAGACATTGCCTTACATCTGGCTGTCTATTGTAGAAGGAAGAGGAATATTCCACTTGACGGATGGTAAAAACTGCCTAATCTTCACAACCTATATGAAAACATTATCTGTAGTGTTGAGGACTGTCTGTATAAAAATAATATTGGTAAGGAAGATTAAGTGGCCATACGTCAAGACATTTCGTCCTTGTTACGTCGAAGCTCAGCACTGAAATTAAATCTTCCCAAAGATGAATTTATTGCATTCAAAAACTTACGCAACAGACCAGATCTCACGATTCTCCGCGCAGATAAAGGTAATGCTATGGTAATAATAGATACGTCGGATTACAGTTTTAAAAAACAACAACTTTTATCGGATGAAAGCACGTACATAAATATCAAAACAGACCCTACAACTAATACGCTTAAAACGACTAGCGATCTTATTAAGTAATACTCCGAGAAATTGAATCTAGACGTAAAATTCGATAATACCTGCGTGTGCGAAACCACCGAAGTTATATGGGTTACCAAAAAATACACAAACCGAACGCTCCATCAAGTCCAATAGTGAGTCAGATCGATTCGCCAATTTACATATTGGCTCAACACCTAGCAAAAGTACTATCACCACTCAGAGGACACACAAGAGCACACACTTAGGATTCATACCATTTTACCAGTGAAATAAAAGACCTATGTCTTACTGACAATGGAACTATGGTCAGTTTTGATGTTCAGTCTATATTTACATGCCTACCTGTTGAAGACTGCATCTCAATTCTAACTAGGAAACTAGAGGAAAACAACATGCCAGCAGAATATTATGCAGTATTACTTAGACATTGCCTTACATCTGGCTATCTATTGTGAAAGGAAGAGGTTTACAAGCAAGTAGATGGTGTTGCGATGGGCTCAACGGTATCTCCCATTGTCGCCGATATTTTCATGGAGGACTTCGAGAAGAAAGCCCTGCTTACAGCACCAATAACTCCAAGTTTCTACAAGCGGTACGTAGACGATACTTTCACAATTTTACCATCAGACAAGGTAACTCAATTTTTAGAACATCTTAATTCCATAACCTCTAAAATTCAATTTACTATGGAGTTAGAGGCAATTAATTCTTTAGCTTTCCTAGATGTTTTAGTCATCCGAAATCCTGATAACACCATTGGTCACAATGTGTATAGGAAAAAGACCCATACCAACCGATATTTAAATGGCGAATCACACCATCATCAATCATAGTTAGCTACTGTGAGAAAATCTTTGTTTCAGAGAGCACGAGGGATCTGTGAGAGAAAACATCTGGCCGCTGAGCTTCAGCACGTTCAGCAAGTATTGCAAGACTAAAAGCTTCGGGTCCCGCGCCTACGTCACAGTGACCGAGTGAAGCTGACCACAGTCGAGCGTGTGCCTGCTGTACTACCATATGTCAGAGGTGTCACAGACAAGATTGGCTATACTTGAAGCGCGCTTCTATTAGAACATTCTTCAAGCTGCTAAAGAAGATTAGGCAATTATTACTATCGGTCAAGTGTAATATCCCTCTACAAGATGCAGGAGTGTACAAGCTTGATTGTGAGTGTGGTCTCTCTTACATAGGACAAATAAATAAATCCATTAAAACTGGCGTGAAAGAACATATAACTGACGTGAAGCACCGACGCTCTGGGAAGTCTGCAGTATGTGAACATGTTCAAGATAGACCCCGCCATTACATAAGATTTGATAGACCACAAATCCTCGCAAAAGAACACCGATTCCTACCAAAGATGTTACGCGAGACTGTTAAAATTAAAAAAAAAATCCTAATTTGAATTTTTTTTTCAAATTTGGGAACGATTTGGGATGTGCAAGCTGGATTTAGAAAGGGAATGGGGGTGTACGGATAAGTCTTTTCCAAGCGCATGATTGCGGAGAAATTTTGGCCAAAAACCAGAAAGTTTTTTGTGCGTTCATGGGCTTGGAAAAGGCTTATGACAGAGTGGACAGGAACGTGTTATGGCAAACACTGACCTCATTTGGGTTGAGCGCTGGTCTGATACAGGCATTGAAGTCTCTATATAGGGACTCTAGTGCTTGTGTCAGGATCAACGGGGCCTACTCGGACTGGTTTGGCATCCATAAAGGTGTCAGACAGGGCTGTGTGGCTTCCCCGTGGCTGTTCAACCTATTTATGGACAGTTGTTTGGAAAAATTTGTTTAAATGTTTGTTTAAAATGTTCTGGAAACTCGTAAGAACTACCAGGGGACATTCAAAACAGCCTAGAATGAATGCTATACGAGACCAGAATGGCTGTATTCTGAATGACGAAGTTTTGAGTTTAAGGAGATGGAAGGAATACTTTGAAAGCGTGTTTATGAGTGATGAGACGTTTAAATTAAATTAAATAGAAATTCCGAAAGAAGACAAAATAGATAGAGATGTAAGTATAGATGAAATAATGAAACCAATGAAAAGTATGAAAGCAGGTAGGGCAGCCGGTTATGATAGAGTATCTCTCGAAATGCTAAGGGCTGGAGAAGGAGTAGTAGCAGACCTGCTGTATACCTTGTTTAATTTATGTTGGGAACTTAAGCGGGTACTGGGAGTTTGGTGCAAAGCCGTGATAGTCCCAATATATAAAGGAAAAGGATCACAGCAGGACTGTAAAAACTACCGTGGTATCAGCTTTCTTAGCATTGTGGGGAAACTGTATGCTAAGGTACTAATTGAAAGAGTTATGAAAGAAACTGATGGAAAAATTTGGGATGTGCAAGCGGGATTTAGAAAGGGAATGGGATGTACGGATGAGGTCTTTTCCATGCGCATGATCGCGGAGAAGTTTTTGGCCAAAAACCAAAAAGTTTTTTGTGCGTTCATAGACTTGGAGAAGGCTTATGACAGAGTGGATAGGGATGTGTTATGGCAAACACTGAACTCATTTGGGTTGAGCGCTGGCTTGATACAGGCATTGAAGTCTCTATATAGGGACTCTAGTGTCTGTGTCAGGATCAACGGGGCGTACTCGGACTGGTTTGGCATCCATAAAGGTGTCAGACAAGGCTGTGTGGCTTCCCCGTGTCTGTTCAACCTATTTATGGACAGTTGTTTGGAAAATTTGAAAGTAGAAGAATGCGGGTTAAGAATGGGTGAGTTAACCGTCAAATGCCTTTTGTACGCCGATGATCAAGTCATACTTGCGTCTTCGGCGGCCGAGTTGCAAATGATGGTTACATTAATGAACAGGACATTAAAAGAAAAGGGAATGAAAGTGAACGCAAGTAAGACGAAAGTTATGGTTTTTGAAAGAGAAGAAAGTAAAACGATATGTGAAATAAGAATAGAAGGGGAGTTGGTAGAGTATGTAGATGAGTTTGTGTATTTGGGATGTGTGTTTAGCAGGGATGGTGGATATGATAAGGATATAGAACGACGAGTGAATGCAGGAAATAGAGTGAATGGGGCTCTACACTCTATTGTGAAAAGTCAGAATGTGTCCAAAAAGGCACGTATGGCAATTCACAATGCTGTGTTAGTGCCTACTTTAATGTATGGTAGTGAAAGTTGGGTGTGGCAGAAGGAGCACGAGAGTAGAATAAATGCTGTAGAAATGCGATCATTAAGGAGTATGTTAGGGATGAATCTGAATGACAACGTGAGAAATTGTTTAATAACAGAAGAGTGTGGTTTGCAAGATGATGTTGTGACCAGGATTAAGAAAGGAATGCTTCGGTGGTTTGGTCATGTGGAAAGAATGAATGAGGAAAGAGTGACAAAGCAAATTTATGTTGCAGAGGTGTACGGCAGAGTCGGGAAGGGTCGCCATAGGCGAAAGTTTATCGACCAAATTGGCGATATGTTGAAAATGGGCCAAATCAAGAGTACCTTTAACCGACGAGCGTGTATGCGTAGGTATATGGATGTGGAGGAAGCGAGAGAGGTGTATCAGGATCGTGCCAAATGGAAGTCCGTAGTCTCTGCCTACCCCTCTGGGTGACACGCGTGAGTGTTTATGTTATGTAAGTATGTATCCTAATTTGAATAGAGAAGGTGGATGGGTGCTGCCATCTGCTTGGGATCCTTTAATTAACAAAATTAAATCGAAACCCAAGCATACCACTGCTAGACTTCAAGATACTGTAAGTTCATTCTCCGTAAATCGAACCAAAAATTAATATTAAAAACTGAAGGTAGCCGGGCTGTGATATTGGGGCGTCAAAAATATCAGTCCTCCTACCGTGACCATGGGTTGCTGTAAAGCACCCCAAACTTCGGGAATTAAAATAGTAATTTAAACGCGATAAAATCCGTAATAAATAGTTTTATTGAATATGTTTAAGTTTTGTTTATGTTTAATTTTATTGGCACTCACGGAAGATCAGTGTCGAAGTACTTTATTAGTACTAAGTCTATGCTGAGTTTACCGTACCTTTTTAGTAACTATTTATCATAATATGTTATTATTGTAAGCAAACTGCTAAAATGTGTTGCTAAATAAACTTATTCTCTTTCTTCTTCTTTCTTCAAAAACAAGCACTGTTGTATTTTTTACTTCCTCACTCTTATAGTACGTTCGGAGAGTTATCCGACACGGCTGAAGAGTGATCATTCCCAGGACTGAGAATTTCCTGTCAGAATAACCCAATAACTGATTCTGGCGTGACCCGGGAGTCCAACCTTATGATCAACAATCGCGTTTACAGTCGCGCAAGTGTTGTAAGACTTGACTACAGAAATTAGCAGGAAGATCACAAGCTTCCGCTAGATGACAATATAACCAAATAGCATCTTCAAAGGTAAGAATCGAAAACTTTATTCAAATTTCATTCCTCTTAAGTGATTCCAAAATCTTTGATACAATCTATGGTTCTTTTTATTAACGTTCATGCCAAACGTTATAAGAGAAACGAAAAATGTTTGCCTTTTTATTAAATTTTGGTTACATAATGCAAATGTAGATTTAATCTTTACTTATTCAGAATAATCATGGCGTTATTCATAAAATGTAAATAGTACAGTACGATATTAAAGGTCGATATTTTTAGAGATTTTTTTTCCATGTTTCATACAATTGGGTAATGAACGGGGGCGCACAATCCACTTCGTGATAAATAGATTATGTAGCCCACAAATACCTACATCTATACTCGATTAAGAATCATAAATTTAGGTTTTGTCATCCCTGAATTTTAAGACGTAATACCTCGATGACATTAAAAAGAGTCGCCGTCATCAATGTGGGTATTTGTATTTAGTATTTTTCATCTCATGATGGTGGTATGCAGTGTGATTGTTAACTCTAGTAAGTATCGTGGTTGGCTTTGTTTTGATGTGTAACGTTTGCTTTTGTTGTAGTATAAATGTATTAAGTATTGACTCAAATATCGATTATAAGTGTGATGTATTTTTATACATATTTGAGGATCCAAATATTATGATAAATACACAAAATAACACAGTTGTGCATCCTACCGGCAAACGATTTCTACCAGGGTTACACATGCGCACTGTATATCATGAGATCATTCCAGTTTTTGTGGAAAGCCTATTGGGATATTTATAAGACAGAGATTCTTTTGTGCCACCTTCATTTGATTAATACCAATTCATTTGCTTATTGTGCAATAGATACTTACTCTACTTAACATATAAATGTTTGATAATTTTAAATGCTATAAATGCGTTTATTTTTTCATATTTATTTATTGAATTAAGTCTTCTCAATCTCAGAATTAACTTTTTCTGCTTGAAGAACATTAGGTGGATGGGATCAAGTCGGTTCTTAGATCGCGCTCGCTCGTTAAAATTAAGCTCTCAGGTTTAAACGGTACAATTCTACTCTTAAAATTACATAAAATACATTTATAAGGTTCTTTAACTTAACACTGATTAAGAGCATCAACTTATTAAAGTCTCTTATGAATGAGCTACACAGAACCACGCTGCAGATATATTGTGGGATGTACGATGGATAGGTCGCCCCGACCGCCAACCACGCTCTCACAGAATACCAGTGTAAAAGACCTTAGTTGCACACAAGCGTAATGGACATCAGTATACTAGCCCACACAGAACTTAGAGTTCTTTTAGGAGCGTATAAGGGTGGTTTGATAAGTTAACATACAGCTCAATCTGTATAAAGTATGTCTTATGGGATCTAAGTAAATTTACCATTCTATATCTGAATATTAAAATTCTAGTACAAAACTTTTAGTATATTGTAACACTTTAGTCTACTGCACCAGCTTAATTAAACACAGCAGCCTTTGTTTTAAATGGTCATTGAAGAGAAACAGAGACTGTTTTTACTGGAAACGAGACATTCGATCTTAGTCCTCAGGGGTGACAACGCATCTGCATTTTGATTCTTAATCCAGGTTTGATGTAGATTTGTATGGGGCACAGCATCAACTTACGAAGAGGGGAATTATGTGCTTGTGTGTCACGATTATGTTAATTTAACATGCTACAACGTTGTGCAACAAAAGCCACCGGTACAGCGGACCATAGCCATTTTCCCTGATACAAAACTATTTGACATTTTGCGGGAAGTGATATGCGCACACAAAACAATCATTTATCACTACGAAACTTACAAATAAAAATTAAAGCAATATGTAAACTAAAAATTTCACAACAGTATCCCTCGGTGATAGCGACAACTCGGATACAGTATCGGATCAGTCGCCCGACCAATTTGCATATTATTTTAAGCTTCAAAAGAAGTAAATAGCAATAATGTTATTGGAAATTACGTATATATGAAATGTAACACCATCTTTTTTTTGGCAGATCTGTTTTTGTGTATATCCACCGATTACTAGGAAACGACGAAACCAATTAACTGATTATTATTTTCTTAAATAGATATACCTCAAGAGTAAATTAAAAACAAAATATTACTTATAAGAAAAATAAGAGATGAAGTTTGTATAATTACAGTTTCAATTTTTTTTTTTATAAAATAAATATTGACGAACGAGTACACAGTCCTACTGATGGTTAGTGGATACTGTGCCCAAAGACATCTAAATTTATCCTCGATTAAGAATCAAAATGCAGATGCGTTGTCACCTCTGAGCACTAAGATGGAATGCCTCGTTTCCAGTAAAAAGGTATTCCGGCTCATTACACTAACCATACAAAACATTGCAGCCTTAAGTTACTATTTTAAACACAGGTCCGAGAATATCACGTGCAATATTTAAGCAGTTCCGCTCTTGTAAGTGGTCTCAATATTTTCGGGTGGTTTTTTGATAGGCTGTAATGATTGAAAATTCAGGACTAATGATGCCATTATTCAGATATAAACTGCTAAAATGTAAGACCTTAACTTATTACACATAAATATATTATTGCTTAATAGTTCGACGGCAGCCATATAAATTGGAAACGGGGCATAAAAGGCACCGAGCTAATTAATTTGCAGGTAGCAATTCTACGCAAATTAACTGCTCATTTAAGGGAGCCCCATATTGCAGTAATTTACTGAAGGTGACTTCGACATATAATAATGAAATTAAAACAAATTAATTATTTTAAATTAGCGCTTATTTATATTACCGAATTTTACACATGTAAAGATATCAGTCCAGAATACAGCTCAGTATGTATTATGTATATTTGGTAAATAACTGCTTCTATATAACTTTTGTAAATAAATTGTACAAACTTCTATATTGTACAATTTACTTTAAAAAGTCTCCGCTGTGTTTCTTGCTAGTTCTTCCCAGAACAGAAGTTTTTTTTTCAAAACCAGTGGTAAAAGTAGAAAATAACTTTCGATTAAGAATTGCATGTACTCTATCTAATATATGAAAATTAGCTTTTGTTTGTTCGTATTTCATGCGCTACCATACCTTTCATCAGATTGCGCTATAATTTTGACAACTTATTGCTTATATTTGCGCAAAGGTTACAAGAAAATACAATTAAATCACAGTAGGAGGCGCGCTTTACGTGCCGACATATTTATTTGAAATCAAATTATGTTATTCAATTTCAATGAATGTATTATCATTTGTAATTCAACAATATAACCCTTCCAAATTTAAAACGACATTTCCACAGTTTTTTACGCCCGGTATCCAGCTAGTATTAATAAAAATGTTCTATTCTATTCTATACTATCCTAGTCTTTCTTACGAAAGATTCCAAAAACGCGGCGCAACAGTCCTCGTGAGATTTGCCCATTTGCTGGAACTTGGAGCTTGTATGGCTGCAGCTCTATCAAGACAAGATCGGCGATTTGGAGCACTTCTCAAAGGTGCTCACGTCTGGTATTGCCGTCGTTATCTGGTACTGCAATCGTTATCTGCTTTTTTACTGAGCAGAGGTGACAAACGAGCATATAATACACCTGATGGTAAGTGGATGCTGTCATCAATAGAAATCTGCATTTACCTTCGATTAAGAATCAAAATTCAGATGAGTTGGCACCCCTGAACTCTGAGATGATGTATCGTGAAATACAGCAGCATGAAGCTGCTATTTTACGCTTGTGTTCTGTGAGAACGTGGTCCTACCCCGTTCGAGCTGACCTGTTCGCATCTTGACTCTGCCACATAAAAAATATGTTACTGCGGTCGTCAATCTATATGCCAGCGTGACCATTAAGGCAAGCTTACAACTGGTAAGGGGCTTTGCTTAAAAGCAAATTTTAAGAGCTGAAAGCAACTAAGTGTGTCAAGTGTAAAAAAAAATCATTTTATTTAAAAAAAGTAATTTTGTGTTAACTTTTAAAAGTCTTGATAGTATAGGTGAAATCATCAATAGAAATCTATATATATATATATATATATATATATATATATATATATATAATATATTAAACTATATATATATATATATATATTATATATATATATATATATATATATATACTATATATATATGTTTAGGCCGCCGACTTCAACGGACCAGTCAGGTCTATCACAACCTACACTACAAAAACACCACTACACGCAACACATACACTCCTCCAGCCTGACCGAGCCCTGAGACAGTCGTCGTCTCAGATACAGGTGAGTACTCTCTATTCGACAAGCCTTCCCCTTAAAGTGTAGTAGGATAGAAAATTTCCACCAGGCTCGTCCCGCGGCCCCGTCTTTAGTTGTTCTTCGAGTCTACAGTTATGGGCCCCTGTGTGATGGACCTTTGGTAATATGTAAAATACCTATTGTCTTATTATCCCCACATAAGAGCTTCAGAAGTCGGTGCTCAAACATAATGTATAAAAAAATTAAAACATCAATCTCCGTTCTTCACACAGTTTATTCCTGTCTACTCCTTTCCACCATTCTGGGTTGTATGTCAAATTCTTTCACAGTTGCTTCCATTACCTTCTGGAACCAAATTGCTGTTGATCTGCGAACAATACCTGCCAAAAATGTTTTTAAAAGAAAACTATATGAGCATATCCGTAGCCTAAAAGTTGAATAAACTTACTTTATATGTTTATAGTTATTCATACTTATATACATTTATTGAAATATATATATATATATATATATATATTTACTTATTTATATTTATATATGTGTGTGTGTATAAATGTGTGTATTTTATTTGTATGTGTATCAATAAAATTATATAATAAAATAAATTATATCATGACAACTTAACTGCCCCAAACTCACTCTCTGTTTTGCGCAAGGATAGCTGTTAAAGAATGCCATTATAGCATTAGGCTCGCCTTTTGGACATATATTTGGTCCAATAAAGAATAATAAAAAAATTCGAAGCCCCATACACAAGGGCTGATCCTCCTTCGCCGCTGATTTCTCGCTAGTCTGCGGATTTATCCGCAATATCAACGTAGTTGAGTTATCCTCCTTGGCCCGCAAACTCCGCGGAGCCACCTCACATCAGGACAAGCTAAACACAAATACTATGCATATAGAACTTTTCGGCGCAATCTGATGTACAGGTACCTCATCACCTCTTCGAAATCAACAGATCCCATTGCTGCCATCCAACAACATTGCTACAACAGATCCCATGCGTAGAGATCGTGATACTTGGCTATTTTAACGCCCATCACGCTGAATGGCTCGTTTGGCGTTTAACCGAGCATGCGGGGAGATCTGTTTATGACTTTGCCTTGGCATACGGTCTGACACAACTGGTTACTTCGCCTACGCGGATTCCAGATGTGGAGGATCATACACCTTCCCTGTTGGACATTCTGCTGACCTCTCATCCGGACGGATATCAGGTTTCCGTCGATGCCCCTCTCGGCTCTTCGGACCATTGTCTGATACTGACTTTGGTGTCACACACACTCCCCTCGCAGTTGCGTTCTGCAGGTTGCCGCCATGTTTGGGCATAACAGGTCGGCGGGATTGGGACGGAATGCAGTTTTTCTTTGCATCCTACTCATGGGGGCGGGTTTGCTTCTCGCCGGATGATCCCAGCGCTGTTGCTGACTCTGACACTGATGTGGAGCTACAGGGAATGGAACTATTTATTCCATTATCTGTGGTACCTATCGGGAGGCAGATCTCAGACTTGGTTTGGTCGCTCCTGTAAGACTGCTTACGCAGTAAGCAGGAGTGCTATCAAGCCTGGGCTGCGGCTTCGGCGACTCGGGATGTAAGCACCAGCATGCTCTAAAAAGAAGTATAACTTCGCCTCCAGGTCCTTTAAAAGAGTTATTGCCAAGCAAGGTTAGAGCATAAAGGCAGAATTGGCGAGAAAGTATTTGGCCTTCCTTTGGGAACTTGTACATTCTGGTCTCTTGCCAAGGCTGTCCAAGGAAATGTCTGTAAGCCATCACTACCATCTTTCGACAGGGAGGACGACTCACTGGCCTACGTCGCAAAGAGAAAGCCGACCTTTTAGGCTCCCTTTTTGCATCCAACTCGACCATTGATGACAGGGGGAACACACTGCCGACCATCCCGCAGTGTGAGTGCTCTATAGTTGATGTACTATTCACACAGTGCTCAGTACGCAACGGACTCTCTCCCTAATCATCCACAAGTCGAGTGGGCCTGACGGATTCCCGCTCATTGTGCTGATGACGTGCACTCCAGATTGGCACCGATTCAAACGCGTCTTTTTCGGTACTCCAACTCCCTAGGCGTTGTCGCAAATTCATGGAAGACAGCTTTCGTTCACCCGATCCCTAAAAAGTTAACCGCACTGATCCGTCCAATAACAGGCCTATCGCTATCACCTCCATGTTCTCGAAAATAATGTATGTAATGAGTCCATTATTAATTGTCAGCTAAGGCGGTACCTTAAGGTACACCAGCTGATTAGTGACTGCCAGTACGGTTTCCGTTGGAGTCGCTCAGCTGGTAATCTTCTTGTTTACCTAACAAATAGATGGGCGCAGGTGATCGAGTCCAAGAGGGAGGCATTGGCCGTTAGTTTGGACATAGAGAAGGCCTTCGGTCGGGACTGCACAAAGCACTTCTTTCAAAGCTTCCTTCGTATGGGCTTCCCGAAAATTTGTGCAAATGAATCACCAGTTTTCTGACTGATCGGATCATCAAGGTCGTTGTAGACGGTGCATGCTCCGACTACAAGCTTATTAACGATGGTGTTCCACAGGCTGAGTGCTATCACCAACGCTGTTTCTTCTTGCATATTAAGATATGTTGCGAACCGGTAACATACATTGCTATGCAGATGATAGCACTGGTGATGCCCAATACACCGGCCGTGCCAGTATTTTTTGGGGAAAACGTCGCCGAGTACCGGAACAAACTTTGTTGAACCAAGTCTCGGATTGGGGGCGACTAAACCTAGTCCAGTTCAATCCCCAGAAAACACAAGTTTGTGCGTTACCGGTAAAAGGAACCCCTTTGTCGTATCTCCTCAGTTTTAAGGCACTCTTCTTGTTGCCTCAGCCAGTATCGGAATCCTAGGCGTCGACATATCGAGTGACGTGCAGTTTCGTTGTTATCTGAAAAAAAACATTTTACAGGCCAAATTGGCCTCTGAAAATTGGACAGTAATTACTGACAGTATTTCATGCCGGCACACCGCCTGCAACTTTACAAGGCGCAGGTTTAGCCTCACATGAAATACTGTCCCCATCTCTGGGCAGGGGCTCCCCAGTGCCAGCTCCTTGCACTTGACTGCATCCAGCGCTGAGCGGTTCCAATCGTCGACGACCGAGTTCTTTCCGATCGGCTTGACTCACTGGAATTGCGTAGAGGTTGCAACCATGATGTAGACTTACTCGTTATGTTAGTGCAAGAGAATTTTTTTGAAACCTAGCCATCGTGATCCTAAGATCATAATCTACACCTTAATTAGAAATTATATGTTGACCAGCCCCTAGAGGCGGCACCTAGATCTACTACAAAAGGGTTCTTTCACTGCGTACTAATCGACCCGCCACCCCCTCACCGTTACCCAACATAGACTTTTTTAATGTCCGCAACGTTACACTAAATAAATAATCCCCCCCCCTCTTATTTTATAGATCTAAGTTCGATTAAGCTATAAGAAGCATATATGCTTTTTATAGCTTATTTAATGTTGTGAGCCTATGGCTAACAACATTAAAATCACAGAAACTAGATTAAACTTGCTGTTCCTATGATACCCGTAGTTTTCCTGCTTGTTTTAAAACGTCTATATCAGAAATTTTTCTTGTATCTTGAAGCCTGAATTATATTAATTCCACGAGCCGTATTGCTTCACTAATATGTAATTGAATACTTTTACATGACGTAATAGACATAAAATTAATTTCAAGTAAAAAATAAGTAAAAGAGATACAGCCTATATATATGTGCCCACTCTTATGTTCAGGCCACTTTTCATTTTTGAGATGGTCATAGGACATGGAATCGTATACTAATGTATACAATTCCTTGTCTATACTAATGTATACACGATTCCCTTGTCCATTAATAAATAAATCAATTACTAACTGTGGAATTAGGTAAACCTATTATTTTGAATTTATTTTATTATTTTTACTGTGTTTCTTATATAAATGTTTTTCTATGCTGAGAATAAAATAGAGCACTATGAATTCTTATGGTTATTGTAATAAAATATATATATAAATAATAAACACAAGTTAGGGAGCAAAGAACTTTCCACAACGGCACTTCGTTTTAAGGTGCCAAATTTTTTCGCGAGTGTACGCCGCACGCGGCGAACTTTGATGTTGTGGCGCCTTTGAAAAGATGTGACACGTGCCAAGGCGGCGCGACACAAAGTCCATCGTATCTAAGCGATAAGACTATACAGCCTATTAAATTCCATTGCTGAACGTAGGCCTCCTCCATAGACTGCCTCACAGGAGGGATATTTGCCATAGTTGCTACGCTTCTCAACGGGTTGTCAACCACCGCTTTTTACTCTTAGTCATTATTAGGAAGACGCTGCTGTCCATCTCCTGATTTATTTCTCTGTTGTCCCTTACGTCACCTACGGGATGTTATGGAAATACCGTTATTCCTATAAAAAACACGTATGCACACGTGCGTATAACTGGAAATTTAAGCACTGCAGCGTATTTGAAAATGAAATACTAACCGATAAATAAGCTCAAATGTGCAGCGAGGGCACTTTGGATATTTTTAATGTTCATATGGTGAATTATGCCCGTTAAAGCGCGTAATAAATGGAAGTTTGGAAGAGGTTTCAACGCCTCTTTCCCTGTTAAAACTCTTAACGAAGGATCGTTTGTGAATGTGACAGGTAGGGACAATTTTTCATGCCTTAACGTTAAAAGTACGGGAGACTTATTCTCGATTGATATTAATAGATTTTATGCGAGATATATCAACTTAAAAGTCCTTGGTTCGCATGAATTATTCTTTTAAATTATTTCAGGTATTTATTGTCCGACTTTAAATAAAGATGAAATAGGTCTTTTTTGTATAAATATTACGCGATACACTGCTTATTTAGTATTTTTATTCTTTACAATTTTAAAATTATTTTTTATTGAATAGAAATGCGTGATGTATTATACAGACACAAACTTAAATTTAATTTATATGTACCTATAGATAATGAAAGAACCTTTATTTTAACAACTTATCTTGTTTTTCTTAAAAATATAAAGATTTTCGGATAAATATAGCTTAGATCACTTCCGGTATTAAGGTTTCTTTATAATCGGTTCAGTCATTTCGAAGATTATTCCGGACAGACAGACAGGACAATTTTTTAACGAGTATTAATATCTTAGTGAAATTAAAATGTCTTAATGAGAAAAAAATCCAAGAGTTTAATATCATCAAAGGTCACCGAGTGCTGCGTACACCCGTAGGAGAATTTGGCATTTTGAAATGAAGCGCCATAGTGATCAGAAAATATTTTTTCATCCTTGATAGGACAGTGAAACGCTTCAAGATGAAATTTTGAGGGAACCATAAACAAAAACACCGGGTCTTTTTTAATACATGTAAACAAATTATAGCCAATGTCCATCAGTATTGAAATCCAAATGAATGTGTCTGCACGAAGAACTAGCGTTGGATCAATATTAAAAAAGTAACGCCAAAAAAAAAAACGTAATAACTAAAGAAACCCACTATCAAAATAGACGACTTTAAACGTTATGTAGTATGTCGAACAATCTACAGATTTTATGCTATATTCTATTTTATTCTTGGAATAGAATAACATTTATTTAACAAACACACTAAATACTAATAAAATAAAGGCAAAATATAGGTTCGCCTGCGGTGTACCGACACTGTATTAGTGAACAGACTATACATATTGTTGTCATACTAGATGTTTTTTTGCATAACAGCTTCTGAAGTTGATGTTTTAATTTTTTTATACATTATGTTTGAGCACCGACTTCTGAAGCTCTTATGTGGGATAATAAGACAATAGGGTATTTTACATATTACAAAGGTCCATCACACAGGGGCCCATAACTGTAGACTCGAAGAACAACTAAAGACGGGGCCGCGGGACGAGCCTGGTGGAAATTTTCTATCCTACTACACTTTAAGGGAAGGCTTGTCGAATAGAGAGTACTCCTCACCTGTATCTGAGACGACGACTGTCTCAGGGCTCGGTCAGGCTGGAGGAGTGTATGTGTTGCGTGTAGTGGGTGTTTTTGTAGTGTAGGTTGTGATAGACCTGACTGGTCCGTTGAAGTCGGCGGCCTAAACATATATATATATATATATATTACACTTATTACGTTTTTTTTTTTGGCGTTACTTTTTTAATATTGATCCAACGCTAGTTCTTCGTGCAGACACATTCATTTGATTTCAATACTGATGGACATTGGCTATAATTTGTTTACATGTATTAAAAAAGACCCGTGTTTTTGTTTATGGTTCCCTCAAAATTTCATCTTGAAGCGTTTCACTGTCCTATCAAGGATGAAAAAATATTTTCTGATCACTATGGCGCTTCATTTCAAAATGCCAAATTCTCCTACGGGTGTACGCAGCACTCGGTGACCTTTGATGATATTAAACTCTTGGATTTTTTTCTCATTAAGACATTTTAATTTCACTAAGATATTAATACTCGTTAAAAATTGTCTGTCTGTCTGTCCGGAATAATCTTCGAAATGACTGAACCGATTATAAAGAAACCTTAATACCGGAAGTGATCTAAGCTATATTTTATCCGAAAATCTTTATATTTTTAAGAAAACCAAGATAAGTTGTTAAAATAAAGGTTCTTTCATTATCTATAGGTACAATAAAATTAAATTTAAGTTTTTGTCTGTATAATACATCACGCATTTCTATTCAATAAAAAATAATTTTAAAATTGTAAAGAATAAAAATACTAAATAAGCAGTTATCGCGTAATATTTATACAAAAAAGACCTATTTCATCTTTATTTAAGTCGGACAATAAATACCTGAAATAATTTAAAAGAATAATTCATGCGAACCAAGGACTTTTAAGTTGATATATCTCGCATAAAATCTATTAATATCAATCGAGAATAAGTCTCCCCGTACTTTTAACGTTAAGGCATGAAAAATTGTCCCTACCTGTCACATTCACAAACGATCCTTCGTTAAGAGTTTTAACAGGGAAAGAGGCGTTGAAACCTCTTCCAAACTTCCATTTATTACGCGCTTTAAACGGGCATAATTCACCATATGAACATTAAAAAATATCCAAAGTGCCCTCCTGCACATTTGAGCTTATTTATCGGTTAGTATTTCATTTTCAAATACGCTGCAGTGCTTAAATTTCCAGTTATACGCACGTGTGCATACGTGTTTTTTATAGAATAACGGTATTTCCCATAACATCCCGTAGGTGACGTAAGGGACAACAGAGAAATAACTCAGGAGATGGACAGCAGCGTCCTTCCTAATAATGACTAAGAGTAAAAAGCGGTGGTTGACAACCCGTTTGAGAAGCGTAGCAACTATGGCAAATATCCCCTCTGTGAGGCAGTCTATGGAGGAGGCCTACGTTCAGCAATGGAATTTAATAGGCTGTATAGTCTTATCGCTTAGATACGATGGACTTTTGTGTCGCGCCGCCTTGGCACGTGTCACATCTTTTCAAAGGCGCCACAACATCAAAGTTCGCCGCGTGCGGGTACACCTCGCGAAAAAAATTTGGCACCTTAAAACGAAGTGCCGTTGTGGAAAGTTCTTTGCTCCCTAACTTGTGTTTATTATTTATATATATATTTTATTACAATAACCATAAGAATTCAATAGTGCTCTATTTTATTCTCAGCATAGAAAAACATTTATATAAGAAACACAGTAAAAATAATAAAATAAATTCAAAATAATAGGTTTACCTAATCCACAGTTAGTAATTGATTTATTTATTAATGGGACAAGGAATCGTATACATTAGTATAGACAAGGAATTGTATACATTAGTATACGATTCCATGTCCTATGACCATCTCAAAAATGAAAAGTGCCTGAACATAAGAGTGGGCACATAATATATAGGCTGTATCTCTTTTACTTATTTTTTACTTGAAATTAATTTTATGTCTATTACGTCATGTAAAAGTATTCAATTACATATTAGTGAAGCAATACGGCTCGTGGAATTAATATAATTCAGCTTCAAGATACAAGAAAAATTTCTGATATAGACGTTTTAAAACAAGCAGGAAAACTACGGGTATCATAGGAACAGCAAGTTTAATCTAGTTTCTGTGATTTTAATGTTGTTAGCCATAGGCTCACAACATTAAATAAGCTATAAAAAGCATATATGCTTCTTATAGCTTAATCGAACTTAGATCTATAAAATAAGAGGGGGGGGGATTATTTATTTAGTGTAACGTTGCGGGACATTAAAAAAGTCTATGTTGGGTAACGGTGAGGGGGTGGCGGGTCGATTAGTACGCAGTGAAAGAACCTTTTGTAGTAGATCTAGGTGCCGCCTCTAGGGCTGGTCAACATATAATTCTAATTAAGGTGTAGATTATGATCTTAGGATCACGATGGCTAGGTTTCAAAAAATTCTCTTGCACTAACATAACGAGTAAGTCTACATCATGGTTGCAACCTCTACGCAATTCCAGTGAGTCAAGCCGATCGGAAAGAACTCGGTCGTCGACGATTGGAACCGCTCAGCGCTGGATGCAGTCAAGTGCAAGGAGCTGGCACTGGGGAGGCCCCTGCCCAGAGATGGGGACAGTATTTCATGTGAGGCT